>CM029125.1:18709307-18914307 GCA_016859345.1 Istiophorus platypterus
AACTCACCCGCTATTCGCGTTTTAATTGAACAGCTCTGTACTGTACTTTAACCTCAAGCTGGTTTTCAGGCCACAGATTTCACACACACACACACACACACACGCCATTAGGCGGCTTGGAGCTTCGACCTCCAGAGCCAAAGTCGCGCCACTGATTGATCGATCATGTGATGAAACCTGAGAAAGTAGTTACTGGCCACTAATTGTGCCTCCCGCTGCCTATTACACAGCTGGTTAAGGTTCGCAAATGTGGTGCTTGTAATGGAGAATGATAGAGTTGTAATCTGAGCGCCAGGGGCCCCGACGCGCCGACGGCTCCCCGTGAATGGGGGGAAGGTTTTAGGGGAGGCGCAGACCGAGCTGAGCAGGACCCCCCCCCCCCAAAGACTCATTTTACCCGAGCCCATCCTACAGCTTCTGACCAGTGTGTGTGTGTCCGGGTGTGTGTTTTCCCGCAGATAACCCGACGCAGATCGGGAGCGTGTCGGTGGCTGTGAAGGTCATGGACGTGAACGACAACCCCCCCCTGCTGACCCACTACCTGGAGGCTTACGTGTGCGAAAACACCAAAGCCGGGCAGGTAGGGAAAAAACCAAATAACCAGAAACACAAAAAACACACCGAACCACCCAGGAGACAATTTATCGAGTAAAAACACTCATGTTTTAGGTACATTTTATGCTCCTCTTCCACCAAACTCCATAGGGAAAATACAGAATTTTACTCTGCTACAGTTTATGCAGCCAGAGCTACTAGTTTCTTTGAAGATCAAGGTTTTTACAAACAAAAAACAGTTGCTCTAATACCAAGAAAAGAGTATATTTATTTAAAATTATTATATACTGTAAACTGATGAAAAAGCCTGCGTTATACGTCATCGCGGCTAAAGATGAATCGTGCCTCGCTCGCCACCGGGATCTAACTGTTCCCGCTCTGATCCAGCTGATCCAGACCGTGACGGCGGTGGATCCCGACGAGCCGCTCGGGGGACAGCACTTCTACTACAGCCTGGCCCCGGACGCCGCCAACAACCCCAACTTCACCCTGAGGGACAACCAAGGTAGAGCCGGACGCCCGGTCGGGCCGTTAGCTCCCCGGCAGCACCGCCCGGGTTAGGATTCATGTTTTAAAAGAGAGAGGGAATGCAGGAGTGTAGCGCTGCTTTTGAAGCCGCGCGTATCAAAATATAAACCGTCGTCACGGTTTCCTTCAAATGGAATAAGATGCCTGGGGGGTTACCGAGTCCCTCTTCGTCTTCAGTCACCAGACGCCCTGAAAGCTTGGGCTCCGTTGGTCCCGGGGGAATAGCGGCGCTTCTCTTCTCTGACAAAGAGCCTCCCCACGGCGATTCCCGGTTCCTCGTCCGGGGGGCCCCGGTTCGACTCCCGGTTACGGGAACAGCCCTGTAACGCCGAGGCGACTCAAAGTGCTTTTACATGAAAAAGGCATTAGGACGAGATATAGAGAGGAAAAAACATAGTCGCGGTTTAGTTCCTGTATATACACAGTAACTTATCTCATTTCCTGTTCAGTGTTACTACGCATGTAACTAGTATCAAAACACTACATAAAGACTATTTAATCCCTTTATCTCTCGTGTCCCCGTCGACTCTGTCGTGACAGATAAAGGGACCCTGGAGGATAAAACAGTAGCTTCGCTTCGGTTCTCTGGGAGAAGAGCGACTACACTCGTGGGCATGTTCCCGTTCGGTCTGGCGGTCGGGATTCCTGGTCTTCGCCCACGTGGGAACTATGGTTTCACCTTAAAAACAAAAAAAAAAAGATGGACACAACCAAAGGTCGAGTTCGGAGCAGTTTAAACTGTAGCTAATGGAATAAAGGGCGTTGCAGGTCTGCTCTTTGTAATATTTTCAAATTTTGGGGGGAAAAAATGAAATTATGAAAACATTTTTAAGGGATTCTGTGTTTCTCCACCAGGAATTTCTCCTGAGAGCATGAGAAAGGCTTTTAAACTGCATCTAGACCAGCATGTAGGAAGAAAACATTTAAGGAAATGTTATAATAGTCAGAAAATTTTCCACAGGGTGTTTTTTTTTGTCGCACTTGGACCTCAGCGTCTCTAACGACCTGGTTTCAGCCCGAGATTTATTTCAGCTTCCTTCGCACCTTTGATCATAACGTCTCAAAATAACAAGCAGCGAGTGATGGGCGCTATAACCGCTGCACATAAACACCAGCAAACCATCACTTCATCTTCACGGCTGAATAAAAAAAAATCTCCCATCCACAGCATCACCCCCCCCCCCCGTCCCCCGCCGCCCCCCCCAGGAGGACTCCGTGCTCCTCCACCATTATGCCCTGTGAACATTAATATACACTGTGCGTGACCCGGACTCTGTTATCTGTAAAAGTCAGGCGCCGCAGGATAAGTGATCCGAGCTGGAAAAAAAAAGGAAAAAAAAGCCTCGGCACGCATCGACCGACCCCCCTGACCCCTCCCTCTCTCCGCAGACAACACGGCCTGGGTCCTGACCCGGCGCGGGGGCTGGTCGCAGCAGGACCAGACCGTCTTCCACTTGCCCATCTTCATCTCCGACGGCGAGCAGCCGGTCCAGACCAGCACCAGCACGCTGACCATCCGGGTGTGCAGCTGCGACCAGGAGGGCAACGTCATGTCGTGCAACGCCGAGGCCTACAGCCTGCCCGCCAGCCTCAGCAGGGGGGCCCTCATCGCCATCCTGGCCTGCATCTTCGTCCTGCTGGGTGGGTTTTACGGTCCGGCTGCGGCGACGGTGTGCGGCGGGCAGCCGGTGGCCTTTCGCTCGTAATGATATTTGATCTGATAAAATGTCAGAAGAAACCTCATGTAGCCTCCAGGGTGCAATACCCATCTTGGAAAGCCGTGGCTGAAAAATCACAAGCGCTGCTGTTCTGACCTCACATAAAACGTATCAGTTTATCAGTTTATGTTCTTCATGATTGGATCCATCCGTCCCTTTTTTTGCTTCTCATCCAGGTTGTACTTGAAGAGAATTAAATAGGAATTATTGTTATGCACCGTTAGGAAGCACCAGCTTAAGTGGGATACAAATGTAAACTAAATTTCATGCACCCAGGAAATGATTTTGATCTCTTTCATACATAACCAAGACACAGGTATTAAATTCTATCGTATATGGTAAAAAGTCTGTGATAACACAGTGACGTGTTTAAGGGCTCTGGTGAAACTGACGGCAACAGTAGGCTTTTATCACCCAACCACTGAAGAACACTTACAAAAACTGGATGTTCTGCTTTATTTTCTGCTTTAAAGTGAATTATTTCACATTAAAAAGAAAAAAAAGGTCAGAGTGTAAAACTAAGTGATTTAAACCAAGGCCTCCTGCTGCCCGGAGGCTCACCGCCGGTCAGTCATTTTACATTCTTCCGCTGCCACAGTTAAAAACGCAGCCTGACTACGAAGGACGTTTTACAGCCAAAATACTCCAGTTGATGGCGACTGCATGATTTTTTTGTTTGGGTTTTTTCCTTAATGCATTCATGTGCCTTCACCTCTGGCCTGTCAATGAGGCGTTTGTCCAAAAACGGCATCTGTACAAGCAGGGCTCGTCTCCTGCCAGATGTCTCGCTCTTGTTGGAGACATATTTACTCTAAATACAGACTGTGTGGGACATGATGGGGGGGGGGCAAAAAAACAACAAAAAAACAACTTCAACCCTTTAAATTAGGTCAGTGTGTCTTTGTCGGAGTTGCCGTTTTCCCACCCTCTAGAAAAATGCCGTTCCCAAGAGGACGAGCTCAAGATTGTGCCCCAGCAGTTAAAATGCCTCAAAAAACAGAGGCAAACAGCTGATTCCCTCATTCGAAAAACCACCTGAAACTAGCAAATGTTTAGCACTTTAACCTGCAAGGACTTCAAACATGAAGTGATACACAAAATATTGTTAAACAGCTGAACCACGAGTTCGGGTTTCTGTAAATCTGGTACATTTGCGCCTCCTTATATTACGCCACAATAAAAAAAAATTTAAAAAACATTTATTTTTGTAGTTTGACTGAGAAACTTTCCATCTGTCTCTAGAGTTTTCTGACAGTTTATTTCTTCTTCCCATCAGTGATGATTCTGCTCATGCTCTCCCTGCGGACTCATCGTAAGAAGCCTTATCTGTGTGACGAGGAGGAGAACGTCCACGAGAACATCGTACGCTACGACGACGAAGGCGGCGGCGAGGAGGACACCGAGGCCTTCGACATCGCCGCCATGTGGAACCCGCGCGAAGCGCACCACCACCTGGGCAAGATGAGGCAGGACATGCTGCCGGAGATCGAGAGCCTGTCGCGTTACGTCCCCCAGGCCTGCGTGATGGGCGGCGGCGGCGGCGGGGACAGCAACGTCCACGGGTACGTGCTGGCGAAGCTGCTGGAGGCCGACGTGGACCCGTGCGCCCCGCCGTACGACTCCCTGCAGACCTACGCCTACGAGGGGGAGGGCTCGATCGCCGAGTCGCTCAGCTCGCTCCAGTCGGGAACCACGAACACCGACCACGAGTACGACTATCTCAACGACTGGGGGCCCCGCTTTAAAAAACTGGCCGAGATGTACGGCGTGCTGGAGACGAATAGTCCCCCGATGTGGTAGAACCGCGGAACGTTTGCCTTTTTCTTAAAATACATCTTTGACTAACCTCACCGACAAAAAATAAAAAAGAGGAAAAAAAAAAGACAAAGACATCGGTGAAGTGAGATAAAACAGACGAAGAGTGCGTGAGAGAAAACACAATAAAGCCCCAATCTGCTGTCGTCCACACACATGACTGTTGGCACTTGAATCCCAGCCGAAGCCGCGATTCTTCACGGCCTCGGAGGCCCGAGACGCCGGCGGCAGCGGCGGCGGCGCTGGTGTGAGCTGGTTTTTAAAAGTCTCCCCCCGGGGACGGGGCTTCAGAGTCGGGCTTGATCGGCGGCCTCACGGGGCCCCCGCAGAGGAGCGGCTTCAAAGCACACGTTAACCCCCCCCCCCTCTGGTTCAAAGAGCGATTCATGCCAGAAAAAAAAAGGAAAAAAGCGAGGGGGGCGGGGGCAGGCCGCGGGCGGCGGCCGAAAAGGCGAGGGCCGGACTCCGACGCGCTGATCCCCTCCGAGCTCCTGCTTTTTATAGAAAAACGTTTCAAGCCACAACGCTGGCGGACGAAGGAGAGCGAGGAGTCGTTGCTGCAGTCGGAGGCGTGTTCCTGTTCTTTTTTCTGTCTTAATTTATCTCTCTGTTCCATGTGCCGTATTTATATCTAATTTCTTTTTTCGCTAACTTATTTGAGTACTTTGAACCGACACTGTACTTAAAGCTGCCGCCGTGTGGAAGGAAAATCTTTAAAAAAAAATAACAAAAAACATAAAAAAACAAACAAAAAAAAATTTAAATCACGTTTGTTGTAACATACATGATGTAACTGCCCTTGTTTTCAGTCTATGTGAGAAAAAAAACATGTATCTCCAAATGTCACGTGACATTAACAGGAGGTGGCGATGCTGTAATCCCCATGTGGGTTTTCCAGGTTGGAAATGTTTATTGTGTTATTGTTTTTGTATCATTTTTCAAGCTCTTTATATTGTATTTTGTCCCCAAAACACTTAATTCCCGATGAGAAGAGGGAATCCATTTTTTTTTATTTTTTTTTACCCAAGATGCATCCCTGTACCTGGACGAGCGACCCGCGACCAAGCCGCCTTTCATTTTGGATCCGCCGCGGTGCCCGCCGGGACTCCGACGGCATCGGGGCTCGATCTGTCCCGTCGGAGACGCCGCGCTTGTTTGTTTGTCCCTTTTTCGTTTGTTTGTTTCTCTGCCACCACACGAAATGTGGCCTAATCCTCTAATCCTGTGGACTACAGAGACGTTGATAATCTGCATCAAGTGCCAAATGTAAAAAGGACAAAAAAAAGAAGAAGATGAAAAAAAAGGAACATTTTGGGAGAAATTAAAAGAAAAACACACAAAGACCAAAAGACAAAAAAAGGATTTTACACACTTGGGGAGGGAATTGATGATTACATTTTGATAATTGGACTGGGTGAAGTTTACTTGAATTCTATGTGGTCAGTCATGCTACAGTTAGTGGTATGTGAATGTAGATATTTTTTTGTATTCTTGGTAATAAAACATTAAAAAAAAAAAAAAGAAAAAGAAGATGCCGCTTCTGTCCTTAAACTACCTGTAGTTGAAGGAAAAATTGCTGTAATATTCATAGCACCGACGCGAGAGAAAAAGAAAATTATCCTCTCAGCATCTCGGTGACAGAATTTTCTCAGAGTAATTTGGAATAAATAAACTGCTGCTTGTTTTTTTTTTTGTTTTGTTTTGTTTTTTTCCAGGCAGCGAAAAGATGATTATGCAATCCCCCGGAGCATGACGGGAAATGTAAGTCCTTAAAAAGATAAAGTAGCTATTTAAATTTGCAATCACATGCTAAATTGTTCTCCAAAGTGTTATTGCAGATGATTCCGGTTTCATTACAGTTTCCCCTTAAAGTACTTAATTTGCGTGACTTATTTTGTTTTGCGGCGATAATGCTCTGCGTTGATTAAAAAAAAATAAATTAATAAAAATAAAAAAGCTCGTCCCCTGCAAGCGCCTGCTGTACCTGAGCCCCCGAGCCCTCGGCGGCACCTCGAAAGAAAATGAAATACATTTTAAAAAATTCCATCTGATTGCTTTCACCCTAACGTTTGTATGAAACGCATGGTATATTTTTGCCGGTGGGAATCAGTCAATTATAAACAACAGGCTCTGCTTAATTGCTTATGTCAATCAAAACGATGGCGACGAAGGACAGGGAAGGAGAGGAGAGGCAAGAAAAGACGAACGGAAAATATGAAAGGAAATTAATAAGTGGACAGCGAGAGGACGGAGAATCAAAGCAATATTCCCCTAACTTTGGTTTTTCCATCTCCGCTGTCAAAACAAAGAGCAGAGAAATAACTCTGGAAATCGGCGGCGCCGGCCGCACCTGCTGGGCGGCGTTCAGCGGTGAAATTGCACAGAAGATGAGCCCGTAATATTCGCCAGATTTAAAATCTCCACTCAGGCGCCGCCGTACGCTGAGCGCAACCCTTCAAATTACACACCGGGGGGGGGGGGGGGTCTAATTTGTCTCCCTTTGTCTTAGAAGTCAACAATGTTTGTGTTTCTCAGGTTTTTAGACCAACACTCTCCAACCTCCGGCGTTTGCCACATCTCAACCCGGCGTCAATGTCTCTCTGCCGACTAGTCGTCAAAAAGGCCAGCAGCCTCATACAGCTTTAATATTGTACCACGTAATATATTTGCAAGCTTATTAAAAAGGATTCAAGAGCATTAATGCACAGTTTTTAACTTAAATCACCGTTTGTATGTCCAATAATGTGACAGCACAGTCTTTCCATAATGCTAAGACTAGCTGCGGAGCAGAGCTAACGGCCGTCTCAAACATAAAACTAGTGATTCCGAGCTCGTGTGCACTAAGTTTGGCCCTAAAGCTGGGAGACAGGTAGCTTGGCTTAATGTAAAGGCTGGAAAACAGGGAGCCGGGTTCCAAAAGAAGTTCTAGAAATATGTCTAACAACACTTCTAAAGCTCTCGAATCAAGAAAGCACAAAAAACATCAAAAAACATGAAAAGTGGCATCTTGTCTTCAGTGTATTTTCCAAAATTTCCAAGCTTAATTTAACAATAGCCACAGTTGCTGTGCTCCATTTTTCTTCTTGGCAGAATTTTGTACAGGAGTCACAGGGTGGCATCATAGTTTAGGGAATTAAATCACAGATTTTTTAAATGAACACTGGTTACAGGAATATTGAAACAAAAAAAATATAAGCACTTTTGTATAAAACACAAACAAATGAAATCAGATTGTTACGCTACCTGTTTTCTAAATGGGACCAACCCACTCTGTGACAAAAAAAACGGAAATATCATGTGAAATGACCAAAAAAGATAAAAAAAAAAAAATTATCATTTTAAACAGCTGATTTATTTGAGAGTTTCTTTAATCACTTGCATGGAATCGGCTCATCGAGGTGATTCAGCTCACCTGGTCGACCTGAGACAATCAGGGCTTTTTACTCTAATTTCTCTTTTACTTTAATCGATATTCCTTTATCATCTTCCATCCTTTTTCCAACATTGACCCGAGGTTGAAAGTGTCAGTTTCAGATCAAATTGAGAAAATCAGCAAAAAAAAAAAAAAAGGGAAGTGGGAATGAACACGCTTTTCCATCCTCTACCATTATGCAAATATGGGGAGGTGGTTCGTGAAGTCAAACAGCTGGTGGTGCTAATTTTCCAGTCGAGCGGCATTAAACCGCTGCACAAGAGGAGGACACAGTCAGATGATGTGATTAACGGAGAACCAGTCAACATTAGGGGGGGGGGTAGAAAACATAACAGAAGTACGACCTTTGGTCATTTCATGGATTCACGTGGGGAATGTCACCGTTTCCTCATCGCTCCACACAGATCTGACGTTTTCGTCTTTTCGCCGGACGCCTGGATGACCTTTCTAAGCCACTTGCTTCATGTGCGCTGAGATGTGCGATAGTTCAAGACGTTTTTGAACTTTCAGTCTTTCCACAGGGGGGTTTTTGTTTATGTGCACTCTGAAAATGTGCATAAAAAACTAATAAACACAGAAATCTCTCGTGAAATGAGGGTTTTGTGCTCATTTAAAGACCCTGAGAAGTAAGAAGCTTATCGAGAAATGTTTTCAAGGCCTATAAATATTAAAGGCACATCCAAAAATCCAAATAACACTGTTGCAAATTGTTTAATTTCCCAAGCAATTCAGAGTTATTCAAAACTGCAGATGCATGCATTAGGGTTATAATTAGTTTAATTATCAACTAATTCTTGATTTTTTTTGTCTCTCATTAATAAGCCAGAGGCAGTCAAGCAATCTCTTTTTAATCTCTTTTGTTGTCATTCAAGTTAGGTTTTGTTTTAGTCAAGTACGTTACCATTCATGTGGGGTCTCCTCTGCCTGGGCTGAGCCACTTCCCACTGTTTTTTTCTTCCGGTGTCTCTTTTGTTGGGAAAAAAAACAACTTGACAATTAAAAAAAAAGGGGGTTTTAAGGTCAAAGTAATGAGACAAAAGCTGCAAATCCTCACATCAGAAAAGCAGGAAACTGCCATTTTTTATTTGATGGAAGGGATTTAACAGGATTTAATTGGCGTGTAGAAAATTCATGACGTTACCCTTTTTCCCCAAACTGAGACTCACCCATCTGAAAACCAGTGAGAAGAACAGAGACCAAAAAAAATATAATAATAATAAATCACTGGAAATGTCAGGGAATATATAAAAGTCTGTCAGTTTCCCTTCCTCCGCTGAATTTTCTTCCAATGCCGTATTTTATTTAAACAAAAGGGTTTTAGTTCATGATGACAGGGAAAGAAAAGAAGCCGCAAATCCTCACGATGGAAATGCCAACGCTCCAGTGTTTGCTGTTTTGGTTTTTTGTTTGTTTTTTAAAAATTTGATCTTAAAAGGATTAATAATTCAAATGTTCGTCGATCCGCCTCAGGATTAAATGGACTCGTCGTATTCGTGCGACTGAAACTTCCTGTTTTCTGCTTCCAGTTTGAGCGAAGACATGGCCTTCAGTTCGCTCAGGGGCGTTTTGCTCCGGGTGGCCGGACTCTTCGGGGGCGCCGAGGAGGATCTGCTCTCCCTGCCATCAGCCCCCCCCACCCCACACACACACGCGCACACACACACACACACACACACACACATCCCTTTAATTGGGAGCATTTGTCGGCACATGGAGCTCATGTCCTGCAGACTCTTTCCTCCTCAGTGCCCTTCCTTACGCATAAATTAAACCCTAACAACCCCTTTGCGCTCAGATCGCAGCCCCCCCCCCCGTTTGCCCCGTCGCCAGCCTCTCCCAGGGCCATTTCCAGGACGGAGCGGTGCCATCCGGAAAAAAAAGAAAAGCCACTGAGGGGGTAATTTGGCTCCGCTGCTCTTTCCAAATGGGCGAAGGAGCTCGAGCGGTGGAAGATAATACGGAGCCTTCCAGCTCTGATCCTGCCGAGGCTGAAACCACAGTGGACCCAGTGAATCATCCCCTAATGCCAAGTGGAAAAAAGCACAAGCTCTGCTCTGCTGAAATTGAGGGGCGAGGGGAAAGAGGAACCCGGGGTCCCGGGCGAACCCCGGGCCCGGGCGAACCCAGGCGAACCCAGGCGAACCCAGGCGAACCCAGGCGAACCCGGGCCAGGCGTGGGCAGGTCCAACCCCTTTGACTTGTCCAGAATGGCCGCAGGGCGTTCTCCCTTCTTCCCGTCGCTCCACCTTTCCCTCCCCCTGCAGTTTGACTTACTCCGCTCTCTTCCTCCGCCCTCCGACTCCCCTCTCTGTGCACCCTCCACGCCTTTGATGCTCCCTTCTACCCCCCCCCCGTACTTGCATCTTTGTCTCTCCCTCCTCATCCTCCCTTTTCAGCGGCGGGTTTTTTTCAGGCTTTATCTCTTTAAGCTGCGGCAGAACACCAGCTTCCCGCCGTCGGGCTCTTCGCTGGGAGAACAGAGCGTCTCTCCTGAGCCTCTCGGAGGTTCACAGTAACTTCACGCTCGGACGCAGTCGTCAGCGAATGGCTTTACTTTAAAGCAATAATCTCCTGATTTGCTTTGCCCCCCCCCCTCCTTTTTTTTGATGTTCCTCTTCATGAAATCATGGAAGCTAAGAGGCTATTTCTGCAGGTTTTGGGTCGATATTAACCTCAGCTAGAAACTTCTGGGTTTCCTTTGGAAAACCCTCATTCCTAATCGCACTGACATAAGAAGTAGAAAAGAAAATCGGGCCCTAGAACAAGGCCTTGATGGACGGTATCACCTGATCCCTTTATTTGCCTCGACACGAGTCAAACAAACTTAAAAATACTAAATAGTTTAATCCTCCTGTTCTTTGCTGCCTCTACGAATGTCATTACTCACAACATCGAGACCTTTGTGGGTTAAAATTGTCTCCTGACTCGTTTCTATATGTCCTGAGTTCCTCAGACGTCCAGGTCATGGTCTTTCCGAGTCCTAGGTGGAGGAAACTGGACCCTCATGAGGCTCTCGATGCCATTTAACCTCTGGCCTGGAATCGCCGGACCGGTGGCGATTCCCGGCGCCGGACCGGTGGCGAGTCCCGGCGCCGGACCGGGCCCCTGCGTGGGCTGGGAAGCCTGGAGAAGGAAGGACGTTTCTGAGGATAACACGGGGAATACGATTTTTTTCAATTTGAAAGATAATTTAGCCTGGATTGAAAATATTTTCACAGAATAGAAAAATATCTATGTGGTGCCGAGCAACACATTCCTCCTCCTTGTCCTTCACTGTTAATCTTCTGAAACCAGAGGAAAAAAAAAAAGTTTAAAGTTTCATTACATTTAATGTGACTCGTCGCTTTAATTCAAAATCATTTCAGGCACTTTCAGAAGTTTCTCGCCACGACGCAGACTGTGAGTGAAGTTTTCTGGCATCAGGACGCAGGCGTCTTCCGCCTGATCTCAGTAATTTGTGACAATTGTTTGCTTCGGATTCTTGGTCGCTCAGACTAGCTGCTCAGCCTCCCCTCCCCTTCAGCGACACTGTTTTTTGGAATAAACACAGTTACCCGAGGAGTCCCGCCAGACTTTGATGCTCGAAACGGCGTATTAGGAACCAAAAATTTACATTTATTTAGATTAAAATTACTGGAATTATTACTTGGAATCTGTTTTTCTGGATCCCTGTCAACTGGCACCTGTTTTGATAACAGCTTTTTCTTTTTCTTTTTTTCCCCCCCTGGAGCCACATGAAAAATCAAAAGCAGCATCAAAGCGTCCTTCATCCCTCCCACTGAGGGAATAAAATAACAGATACACAACAATGCTGAAGCATCACACACACACACACACACACACACACACACACACACACACACACACACAAGTCTCTGGGAGGATGGAAATCGTTTTTCCGGGTGAAGATGACACTAAACACGAGAGGAACAAGTGAACGCTCGGCTTTCTGTCTCGCATCAGGTTGAGATTAAAGATGCGTCCCCGTGCGTCCCGGTCCTGCCCACTCCCGCACATTTCATCGTTAAAACCGGCGGTGAAAAGACACCTCCACCTCGGAGCCCGCATATGCAAATTTAAAAAACGGGGCAATGGGGGCCGGGCCGGAGGCGGGACGCGATCCGAGGGGACGTTAAATACCGTCGCCGAGAGGCGGTGGGATTAGAGGGAGAGGGCTAAAATGAAAAACACCCCCCACCGCCGCTCGTCCCCTTCCCTGCCACGTCTCCTGGGATGAAGGGAAACCGCCAAACAAATTGGTCGTTGGGAAGAGGATGAGAGAAAGGGTGTGTGGGTGTGTGTGTGGGTGTGTGTGTGTGTGTGGGGGGGATGACTCTGCCTTCTGCTTTTACAAAGAAAAAAAAGAAAAGTGAAACATGAAAGCACAAACCGGTTCTTACAAATTGGACTTGGCACAGAGGGTATTAGGTATCAGGGACCTTTGCAATGAATGGCGCTTCCTGCAAATAGAAAAGAAAAAAAAAAAAGGAGTGAGGGCACTGGAAGGGAAGCGGTGGCGGCGCTGAGAGCGGGAAAACACCAACCCGGGCCGGACCGGGACGCTGAGCGGGGCCGTGGGCCGGACCGGTGCCGGTCCGTGGGCCGGACCGTGGGCCGGACCGGTGCCTGCGGCCGTCCCTTCACGACCTCGATCCCTATTGAGCTGCCGATCCGGCAGATCCCAGGGGAACCGCCTGTCTCTGTGAGTCAACAGAGACCGAGTGCAGATAAAAGTGTGTCCGTGTGGGTGGGGGGGGGTTAAATAAAAAACGCATCCACACAAATCTGGCGGTGACTTTTGGAAAGCTGTGTCCCGTTCTGGCCACATGCTGCCGTCCCCACCTCAGCTAGATGATTCTAATGCAACACCCCCCCCCCATCCCCCCACTAAAAATCCTTGTAAAGGTAGGTGGAGTCCTGCAGCCCTCAGCCCTCCTCGCCGCACGACTGCCCGTCCCCGGAGGCTTTCGACCGAGCGAGCGAGCGGCTGAAGGCCGGCGGGGGCCGTGCGAACCCGTGGTGCTTCTCCGTCACGCACACACGTAAAAAAAAAAAAAAAACACACACAAAAAAAAAAACCAGCTGTGCGGGCGGGGGCAGAGGTGAAGGCGCATGGCGTGAGCAGGACTCGCATGCACACACGCTGCTAAATGCAAAAAAACGACGTGTTTGTGCAGACGAGCGGAGCAAAATTAACTTAAAGCTTTCCGACCGTTTGTGTGAAAAAAAAAAAGGCTCGGTATTTGATAGTTGTCAGGAAGCGCCGAGCATCTGTTTCACACATCTGCGGCGTAAACGAAGGCTCGTTTTAACTTCGCTTCGTGTTAGCGTTTCTCATCTTGTTCGATTAGACAGGCGCTTAATTGCATCACCAGTGGTGACGGCCAACAGGATTTTACGAACGTGACCAGAGGAGGTTTTTTGTTTTTGTTTTGTTTTGTTTATCCTGAGAGGCCTCGGGGCCTTGAGCCCCCCCCCGACGCAGAGCAGCAGAGGTCAGTCGTGACGAGCGCCGACATCCACATCCTCAGGTGAGGGAGACGGCGGGGGCATTGAAGGGCAAGCGCCGAAGGCCACGCCGAAGGCCTTCGGCGTGTGAGGGTGACAGGGGGCTGTCATAGCGGGGCTGGGATTTACTTCTCAGCCCGGAGCACACAAAAAAAAAAACAATAAAAAATCGGCGTGCATGTCATGGCGATGCCGCCGTGGGAGCGGAGGGCGCCGGCCTCCGTCCGGTCCCACCTGCCGTAGAGGTCTTCACTTGCAACGCAAAGGCTCAGGAATTTTGTGAGGAAAAATATCCTGAAATGTAGATTTCTTGCTGTGGAAACAGATGTTGTTAATATTAAAGTTCATTCTTTTCTTTGAGATAGTCAAGGTCCATGTCACTATATAAAAAGAAGAGCCATTACAACAGAATTTACATTATATCTTACAGTCGCCATATTTCTGGTTCCCCTTTAAATGAGCTATTATGCTTTTAGTTTAATGTCTTAAGCTTTTGTTTGCCGTGTGAGTTATGTCAACCACTTTAAATTTTCTCATTAATAAAATGTGCATGAAGCCAAAAAGGCAACGGGTCTGTAAAACTGTAATTTTCCAGTAAGTTTCCTGGAGAGAACCGAATAATTTGGTGCTGGTTTATCTCAGGTGAGCTAAATGTGCAAAATATGAAGAGTGTACACAAAAAATTTAGCATAATAAAGCTCCAATAATAAACGAGCGAGTGGTAAATAGTCGCGTGGCTTTAATTTCATTTAAAATCCATCTGGCAGTTGATTTAAACTCAACACATCTAAATGAAGGAGCGAAAATCCAAAGAACTTTGGTTCTAATTCGAAGGGAGATAGAACCGGGCTCCATGGTTCCTTCGAAAAAAGGAAAGTTTCAAGAATTTATCAGACGATAACGGACCCATGTTCCTCAGCGAAGCTTCAGTTCAGCACCTTCTTTACAATTATTCAGTCACCGGCTCAGAAAAATCACAGGTGTGTGTGTGTGTGTGTGTTTCTGACCTTGAGGCCTCTGCGTCCGACACCATTCGCAGAGGGTTATGAGCTGGAACTCTGGCTGGAAAAACCCTCATATGTTTCCTCTTGGTAACTTTGCTGCAGCTCTCTGTCTCTAACTGGACCCCCCCCCCCCAAATGAAGCTACAGTCCTGCAGACCAATCACGATCCGGTGTTGACCTACGGAGACAGTTTTTCCCTGTGAGAGAAGTGAAGCGAGGCCTTTCGCTTCACCTCTTGACTCCACATCTCTCCGGCCAACAGGGGTGGGGCAGTCCCCATCGTACCCCCCCCCCAGCGACCCCCGAGTCTGGTGACAAATTGGGGGGAGGCCAGGGGAGCCGCTACGCGCCCCTCTAAAAGTACCAGATGTAGTTCTGCAGGAGGAGAAAGACTGAGGTTACATTCGCCACCATCAAGCATCTTGCTCCACCACAGCAGTTCTACATGTCTGGGTAAGCTTGTTGTAGCCCAGTGTGAAGCGTGTTTGTGTGTGTGTGTGTGTGTGTGTGTGGGGGGGGGGGGGGTGTCAGGGTGGGTGCCAGGATGAGAGTGGATTTTTCGGGGGGGGGGGGGGGGGCAGCCTCCCGTGAGAAAGCATCTCAGCCTTTTCCCAGGGATTAGACACATTTGTTTTGACGGGAGCATCACCTCCATTAATCCGTCATGCCCCCCCCCCCATTTATTAAGGCCGGGAGGTATAAACAGATCGATGGCCACCGAACAGGCAGAGATGGAAAACACAGCCGCTGCTCACGTGTGGAAAAAATAATTAAATATATACCACTGAAAACGAATATGAGCCTGACGGCGCTAAAACTGGAATGTTGAAAAGAAAAAGAAGAAGGAGACATTATAACTGAATCCTTTAGAATAGAATAGAATTACAATCTATTTCTCTGGCGACAGTGCATAAGACTGGTGGCACATCTTAGCGTGAATGGCACATTCCTCTCTAAAGACAACTTGAGACGGCGTTTGGCTTCTGGAGACGGTTACGGCGTTTTCTCTCTCTCTCTTATCTCTAAAAGGCGTGCACGCAGGCTATTAGCCGCATCCGTGTTCTCTCCCGTCGCGCCGCCTGATCAAAGGATAATCACAGGCTTTGTCTGGCAGCCTGGAAACGGCATTCGCTGTTGCGATGTGTCTTTTAAGAGGGGGGGGGGGCAAAACAAAGTGGGAGGAAACTCATCAGATGCAGACTTCCTGCATTCCAGCGAAGAG
The DNA here is from genome assembly GCA_016859345.1 of Istiophorus platypterus. Classification (NCBI taxonomy): domain Eukaryota; kingdom Metazoa; phylum Chordata; class Actinopteri; order Istiophoriformes; family Istiophoridae; genus Istiophorus; species Istiophorus platypterus. The sequence goes on from CM029125.1 coordinate 18,725,091, forward strand.
GACGTCTCAGGCCTCGTCCAGCCGGAGGCGAGGGACGGAGGGAGACGCCGAGGCGGAGACACTCGATGGACTCTCCTCTTCACCCTGTGACATGACGCTTCGGACTTTGTTTTATTTCTATTTATTTATTTAATTATTTATTTATTTTTGTAAAATCTGTGAATTTGACCGCCAGATAATTCCTGATGGGCCGAGTTGTGAGTCTCGCTGCAGTATATTTGAACATTATGACATATAATGACATCGCTCGCCCCAGTACATGCACATAGACGCACACCACATCATATTATATCCTTGGGGGGGGGCTTGTAGCTCAGTAACAGAAATCCAGAGTCTTAAATTAAGTCTGACATGTCTCAAATGTCATTAAAAGTTGCCTCTGATGGATAAAAGGGGAAAATTAAGATGCTGAGATGTTGATTTTATGTCCTGCTCTCGTGTCCTGATGTTCACATATTTAAAAACAGGACCTGATTCCATAGACAGAGCCTGACGTTATTATAATAGGGTTGAAGTGTCTGATTGAAAATGTCGGGTCTATGTAAATAGTAACTATAAAGATTCTGGTCTCGACCTGCCCTATATGAAAAGTGCCCTGAGATAACGTCTGTTATGATATAGAGCTGTTTAAATAAAAAGGAACTGAACTGAACTGATTCCCACTGGGGAGAAAAACTCAGGAACGTGAACAGGAAACTTCACGGAACACAAGGGAACCGACTGGATAAACTGAGAGGGAACAAAGGAAGGGAACTGGTGTGTGTGTGTGTGTGTGTGTGTGTGTGTGTGTGTGTGTGTGTGTGTGTGTGTGTGTGTGTGTGTGTGTGTGTGTGTGTGTGTGCGCATAATTTACTAGTCTGCTTTTATGATTGTGGGCACAAAAACGCAGCACTTGCAGAAATCGCCTCGCAGGCCTGTGTGATGATGGCACAATAAAGGCTTTCCACAGTCAACGGCCCGGCCCGGTCCCGTAGTTCGATCCGTCAATCGATACGCAGGTGAATGAATTAAACTGGTGACGGGACGGTGGAGGAACGCGTAGCCACACGGGCCGAGGGAAACCAGCGAGCGACAGGATTCATTTCAGGTTATGTCTCTTTGAACTTCCGCACACCGCCCGGCGGCCAGAGCCAAACTCCCGGAGCAAAAATATGCTGAAGCGCGTCCCCTGCGAAGGTTGACTCCCGACGACGGCATCGATCCCGCCGCGTCTCACGGCCCTGTCACCGCTGACGGCAAATAGCCTGTGCCGCAAATCTAATTAGGACACAATCGGATTGAGGGGGAAGGGCTTTGCCGGTAGAAAAATTCGTTTAGATGACCTCCTGGGACCCGGAGGGGGGATCGATGGTGTCGTCACTGGAGGAGAGAAGAGGGAGAAATTTGATCTGGCACCTTCTGTTTGTGGCTGAAAATGTCGCAGAAGACTCCTGACGTATGGAAAAGAAAATCTATAGGAGGTTGTGAGGAGAGGCGGATCGTGTCTTTCCATCAACAGACACTTTCAGACAGGCTCAATTTGAAATGGTGCTTGCTTTTGACGCCCAGCGAGACGTCTGACCGAAGAAGCCGAGGAGGATGAAGAGGCCGAGGAGGACGAGCGGACGCTTCCGAGGGGCCACGGGGACTCGGGAGGGGGTGGCGGCGGTTTCAATGCGAAAAGAGCCTCTTCTCGGCAGACAGGACAGAGAAAGCGGCGTTTCAGGAGGTCGGGCCGAGTAAAAACAAAAAAAAAAAACCAAAAAACGGTTAGTCAGGTGCCGTTATGTTAAGAACCACGTCGGTGGCTCTGTGTTATCCGCAAATCAGGTATTTCGCATGACTGCCGCCCACGTCACCAAATCACCCACATTTAGCGCCGGCTCCGAGACGAGTCAACCGGACCGGCTCCGGCGAGGGGTTATCCGGATCAGGGGCAGCGGAGCGCGGTCTCGGGGTCTCGGGGTCTCGGGGTCTCGGGGTCTGTCCAGCAGACCGTGAAAATCAGCTGTGTGAGTCACGTTCCCGAATTCCTGGTCCTTTATCTCGTTTTGGCCCAAGTCACTTCGGCATCCCGAGGGAAGGCGTTTGCGCCGAGAGCTGCGGCGCCCTTTGATGGCGTGTTCAAGGACGCTCTGAAATCTGGCCTTTTTTGAAGTTTTTTGAGGCAGCAACATTTCTGGATACAATAAAAGAATCAAGGTTCCTACTGTTTGTCTGCTGGGTGTCATCAACAACTTTTTCTGGCTGCTCAATTGTGGGAACAGGATTTTTCTGACAAACAACAACATGCTGATATTAGAGTGAGGGTGAGAGTTCACTGTGATGGATCAAGTTCCAGGTTCCTAGTCCTTCTCTTGATCCGTCGTCCAGACTGGAAAATCTCAACAGCTTTTGATGAATTGCCTTGAAATTTTGGTTTGGTGATTCATGGCTCCCAGAGGACGATGCCGGCGACCCTCTGACTCTACCCTCTAGCGCCGCCACGAGGTTCAGGTCAGCGGTTTCGAGTCGAATATATCTCAAATGGATGAAATCCAGGTGTCTGTGCAACGCTGAAAAGATCCTAAAGGATTTGATCTTTCGACGGTACGAGATGGAGAAAAGCTGCAAAACTCCTCAGACTGAGAAAAGCTGGAAGCCACAAATGTACTTCTGATGGATTATTAAAATCACCGTGGACTGATTTTCCGCACCACTTTACTTCTAAAAACGGAGAGCGATTTGCGGTGAAAAGAGGATGTTAAATGTGACGCTAAAAGGGCCCAGAGGTGGAAAAGCTAAAGTGACGGGTTAAAGAGACGCTTGCAGGAAAAAAAAGAAAAAAACAACCACGGCGACACCATCTCGTCCTTTCCCTTCCCCGACTTCGCCTCCATCACCGCCGAGATCGGCAGAACCCCCCCAAAAAGAACAAAAACAGGGCGCGAGCAACGCTGACGGCCAATCGGGGCTTCTCCTCGACGGGTATCCTCGCGATCCGTGACCACAGGAAGACGCTGACGGGCGGATGAGCGGGGAAAACCAAAAACCAGAATCAGAAATTAACTCCGATGTGTCGCCTGTCCACGCTCTCAGGTCGGGGGGGGGTCGTCCCGAGCAACACCCGAGGCGAACGATGCTCAGGTTCAAAGAAGAGCACGAGAGCGGATCGGAGGGACTGAGCGCCTGCCACCGATGAACCGGACCATCTGTTGTTCATACCCCACCGCCGCCTCGTGGGCCCCCTCTGTGAAGAAAATGAGATTAACAGGTGGGGTTTTTTGGGGGGGGGGGTTATCCATTCAAATTACGAGCTCTCGGTTACCTTGCTCACTCGAAACACGATTTTGCAGATGGTGCCCGTCGAGAGACCGCGGCGTAGTCGCTGGGGGGGTATTACCGAGCAGGGGGAGGGGTGATCGGAGGAGTTTTGGCCCAGCATGGAAAACCTTCACGTACACTAAACAATAACGATAGCTGATAATAACAACTTGAGGTCAGGAAAGGGAAAGTGAAGAAAATTCTGAATTCTGTATCTTGACCTGTGAAATATCTCTATATGATTCCACTGTCTCACCTGAGTCGGAGCATTATCGGCCAACGTTAGCCTCACTGTCGCTTTAACTACGGCTCAAAGATTAACGTCTCATAACCCTGGAGCCTGTCGGCTTGCACGTCGGCGGAGATGGCCTCTGTTTCGGGTTTTATTCTTTTTCATGGAAGCCGCTCGTCCCATCACGCGACCCCCCCCGCCCCCCCATCCCGGCGGGGCCCTTTCAGCTCGAACGACGACGACCCGGACGTCTGTGCGTCTGACGAAATAAATAAAACAGCACAGGCCCCCTGACGGACGCCGAGACAAAAGAAGGCAAGTGGATTTGCGGTTAAATATTAAACCTGATGAATATTTCCGCGGCACTTACTTTGAGGGCCGACGCCGTAGATGGAACTGCCGCTGGTTTCTTATGTTTCTTTTAAACCCTCGGATCGGGGGGGTCCTCGCCGGCGGCCCAGCTCGCCTGCTGCGACCGCCACGTGGAAGTCAGCCCGTCCCTTTTTGTCCCTCGGCGGCTTCCTTCCTTTCGATTCGTTCGGCTTGTGATTAGTTTGTATTCGCTTTAAAGTGGGTAAAATAAACCTTTTTTAGTTTACAACCCGTGTCCGTCTCCCTTTGTTTTCCAACCTCGGTCCAGGTTGTAACTGGAACAAAATCTTAATGGAATGTGGTTTACAAGCTGGATACAGTTGTTAATAAGAAGAGAAATATGCAGAGTATGCGTATCCTGTACTTCATCAGCATCAGCAGTACTTCTGGTTTTTCATGGTTGGACTGGGCCTCCTCGGCGTCTCCTTTAAAAACATCCAAGAACGTTTTTTCTCTAAATTGTTTCCTCAAATTTAGTCACAAATTCTTGGGCTTTTTTCTTTTCTTTTTCTTTCAGGCACAAAGCGGAGCCATAAAAAGCTCTCAATCAAGTCCATCAATAGGCGCCGGCCCTCCCGTCTTTGGAATTTCAGGAGCGCGGGGATGACCGGTAATGTTCGCTTTCATGCCGAAACGCTGTCAAAATGCAAATGAGGGCCTTCGTGCCCGACCATCAGCTTCTGGGACGGAATTCTTACACACACACACACACACACTAATTAACCTGCCATTACCGACACCTGCACTCTGAAGCAGAGACCGCTTGAATCCCCCCCCACTTCTTCCATGCGATGAATTCTCCTGCTAAACGAAGGTCAATTTCTGAAGCTGTCATCCGTCAATTTGTTTGATCATCCCGGGGTCAAACCGGCCCCCGGGAGCCACCGTCTGGAGCGAGAGCTCGGCGCTGAGCGATGGTTTTCCCACCGGCCTCGGCGAGGGGCGTTTTCAGCATGTAGGAGCGTCGTGTGATTAACTAAATCTTTGGACTGTACGGCTTCTTTTTTGAGGAGGTGTCAGGTTAAATCCTGCCTGAAAACATATAATTTATCCCATTCTTTTATTTTTTTGCTTTTGAAAATGAATTTTTCTGCATAAAAAGGAAGAAAATGTCTCAGAAGTCCACTGGACTGGGTTTGGCACCATGTTTACATCCAGATTCATTATGAATATTTATCTGTTTATTAATATCACAGCTCTATATATATATATATATATATATATATATATATATATATATATATATATTAGTTTTGCTTGAGTAGCTCCCTAAATCCATCTCCCTAAAAGCTGAAATGATCATTTTCATCCTGCACCATCTGGAAAAAAAACGGTGTAAAAATAAGGTTTCGGGTCGAAAACACGGACGCCCCGAGCTGCCCCCACCTCCCCGTGCATGCTGGGTAACACAGACCTCCCTCTAATCCTTTTCACATATTTAAGTTTTCGGTTTCCCCGACATACTGTAGGAATGTTCTCCCTGAAAAATTGATATTGCTTTTATTCACCCCGCTGCACACTGTCACCCAACGCTGCCTCCTACAAATAGGAACCATAACTTTTTTTTTCTTTTTTAACTTCCAGCATGAGGAAAAGAAGTCTCATCCGCTCCCGGGCTCCGACGGACGACAGCCTCCCGAGCTCATGCCAAGAATCCACGATATGTCTTCACGCAACACGGTGACACGAGAGAAAATAGGTCCTGGTGCGACGGCGGCCGTGTGGGCGAAAGTGCGACTCGTGATTAAATTTTGGTTTTTAACTAACACAAGGGTTCAAATCCTCGAAAATGATCCCAATTTTCGGTAGATACGTTTTTAAAATCAGGAGGGTGAAGTTGCACTCATCTCTATTTTCAGCGTCTCGAGTGGTTAAACGGTGTCTATTGCTGAAAGCTGCTGTACGTGCGATTACACGGAGGCTGGTGGTGCATCACCAGGAGGAAACTTTTGGACGATGCCGCAACTTAAAAGCATTTTTTAAACAACAAGCAATTCCTGAGCTCCTTAATCTTTCATTTTGTTGGCTGCCTGCATTCTTTATTCAAAGAGAATAAAAACATTATGGAAATTCAAGGAGAGGTTTTTTTTTTTTGATTGCTGATCAGGGGCCCTGGGCTCTGAGCGCCGACAGGCCGCAAACTTTCCAGAAAACGGCAGCGGCGGGCGTCACGAACCGGACTTGGATCGGGACGACGAGATGGAAACACGGATGATGTTCAGCACTTAATGTTAAATGAGGATCTGGGGCAAAAGAAGATGGTAGGTTTTTACTAATATGATAATATTAGTAAAAACCTATAAATATGAATAGGAAAGGTAGGAAATAAAGGAGAGAAGTTTTATTTTTAGTATTTCTTTCTTTAAAGAAACTTATTGAACTTAATAGTCACATAATAGTGTATATACAGTATATATATTAGTTACTTGATATTTATTTTCTCCGGGTTTATTTTACTAATGCTACCTCCTCTCTGTTGCTCTTCCTAAAGGTTCGTTCTCCCCATTTTTTTTCTCTGTAGTTTTTCCTCCTTCTAACCGAGCCTGGAGATGGAGTTCGCCTCGTCCATAGCGTTGACGCTCAGCTCGGCGAACTCCCGTCTACAGAAGCCTGCGGGCTTTGAAAGCCCCGACAGAGGCGATGCTCCGATCAGTAATCATGTGCGTCCACAATCAATAAACTGGGCCGCTGTCAAAAGCAAGATAACACATGCAGAGCCACAAATGAAGGTCATTTGTTCACTGTGCCTGAAGAACGGCGGCGTACTCACGTGCCTGCAACAGTCTGTGGTCATCACGGTAACGGTTCTGCCGTTAGCGGCGAACAGCGATGGCTGGTCTGCGGCTGTGCAGCCCACACGATGAGCGTGGTCGTCATTAGCAGCAGCCGCCGCCTCCACGAAGAGAGCTGCTGTTTTTTTGTTTGGTTTGGTTTATTTTCTTCTGCAGGGGAGTCGGCCACAATCGGTCCCCGGAGAGTGTTAATTACCTCCCTGACACTATATCAATAAATATTTGAGGAGAAAAGAGGTTCCTGAGGGTAAACAAAGAGAGCCTGCCCCCCCCACTCTCACCACCCCCACCGGGTTCGCTCAGCTGTGAAATATGGGATTTCGATAAATGGAACTACAGGGAATAAGCTTTTATTTATCTTTATCTTTCAGTGGAGTCCATGGCTCTGAAAACAGGAGCATTTAAGAGGAGGTTATCAGTGTTTCTCAACAATAGGGACATTTATGTCGCAGCTGAAAAAAGGTTCAATCAAAACAGACACAAAATTAGAAACGCTATTAAAACACAGTTAAATTCTAAAGAAAGAAAACCGGAGCCCTTGTCATTCATTCAGGGCGTTTAGCTTTTAATAGTTCACTAGAGAAAAAGAGAAACCAGCTGCTGCCGCTTGTGTCGTCAGAAGCGACACAGACAGGAAACTACAACAGGAACCTCACAGCGTTTCACAAACACGCAGCCACATGGACGACCAGCCTCCGTTCTGCAGGTCTCCGGCCCTTGTCCTAAGTTCCTGCGATGAAAACCTTTTCTGAGTGTGAGAAACCGGTTGTTGCAGGAGACAGGAGGGAGATTCGGGGGCACGACCGTCCCCTTCAAAATCACAGGCAGATGTCGAGTGACCGAACGGACGCAAAGAGCTGTAAAAGGATCAGGTGGCTCAGAAGATCCTGGCTTATCTTTACACATCTTTCAGCAAGAATCGTTTTTTTACACAGTAAAATATGAAACAGTGAAACAATAGGTGGATAGCAAACCTTTGGGGTCCCTACCTTTTGTGCATAACTATTTTCCACCTCAAAATAATGGGAATTTACTGTTTTTAAGTCAATTATTAAGTACATTTTAAGTCAATTATCAAATTAGTTATCGTACAAACATTAGGATGGAGAAGAAAACAAGGTTTACTTGTAACTGACCGGTGACACAGCTTTAGCGTCTCTGTTCGTCAGTTTCCTGCCGTCGTTCGATTCATCGGCGTTCGACGCTTTTGCTTTCGTTCGTCCTGGTTTTTTGTTTTTGCTTTTTTTTTTTTTTTACAGTCGATGTGACCGGAGTTTCAACAGCAGCGACTCTTTTTAGAAGCTCTGTTCCCATTACTCTGGTTCTAATGCACAGAAAACACAGTGAAGAGTTTTTTCCAAAGGGGCTACTTTTTCTTTTCTTTTTTTTAATAGAAAGTAGTTCTAGTTAAATCTGTCAGCAGTTTGACAGCGAAGTGGGGGAAAGAGATCCTGCTGCTGACTTTAGTAAATGTGATTTATTATCGTTATAATTGATATTATTATTATACTGGTGTTCTGGGCATCACAGGTTCAGTCCCACCAACCTCCATTGTATTGTGGCGGAGGCGGGTTTCTCAAAACTCCTGCCGGGCTCAAGGAATCCGTGGGCTGGTGAGGGGAAGACAATGGTGTTTTTGTGAACTGGTCCTTTTTTGAGCGTCTATTCTCCACCCGCCTCCTCAGTGTCACAGTTTGCCACAGGGTCCAAAAGATGCCACATTGTGCCTCACACACTGTGTGTGATGTACTGTACTTGTGAGTGTAAAATCCCACTTTATCTTGCAAGTATCTCAATTTTTTTTTCTTATTATTCACCTTCCCAAAGGAGATAGTGTAAAATTTTGGCAGGAAATTATTTAATAAAAAAACTACTTTAAGACTTCTTAAGAAAGTATTCTTCGTTAAAGGTTGAAACTGACGAGTCGCAGCGCAAGAGACGCCAAAATTCATTCACGAATCCGTTTTATTTTGACGGGGTTTCCTTTATCTCCTAGTTGTCTCGGGTGAAGTCGTGCTAGGGAAAGACAACAACAAAAAAAAAACACTTCAGCCTCAAGTGCTGTGAAACTAAGTTTTTTCCAGCAGATCTCACGGAGCGCCGGCTGCCGGAAGCTAAAAATATTTCAACTTCAGCAAAACGAGCACCCAACTTCAAAGAGGGCTCTCTCGACGCAGTGTTGTAGCAACGGCGGCGGCATCGTGTCCCACATGAACCGGTTCGGCTGAGCTCGACTCATCCTCCTCCCGCAAATGCAAAAATAAAACGGCGGCCTGGTGTCGTTCGAAACGCCTTTCATCAAAAGAATATTCGCGTGCATGAGCACTTTGAGCTGCAGAAACGGCTCGAGCGCATTTTGATTTAACTCATGTAGAACTGATGTGTCCGGACTCTCTTCTCTGTTTCCCAGTGGGATGCAAATATCAGACTTTTCATTGGTGGCGGGTCATTTTTCAGGAAAACGCTTCTTGTTTAGTGAGGAGAGATTTTCGGACCCTTGCTTTTAAGGCGGTGAAATCAGGCAGACGTGTCTAACCGGAGGCTCGGCGGTCGATCCCCGGCTCCTCCGGTCCACGTGGCGACGAAGATACCGAACCCCGACTCGTCTCCGATGTATCATCGGCGTCCCGGTGAGAGGAAAAGCACCATATGAGAGTGTGTGTCTGTGCGTACGTGTGTGTGTGTAAATGGTTGGGTGTAAAGTGCTTTGAGTGGTCGATAAGAACGAAAATAAGTGTGGTCCATTTACCAAATGGGACATCAAGGCAGATTGTAAAAGCCCCAGTTTGAACAGAATTAAAGAAAAGCTCTTGTAATTTTTAAGAAAGAAAGAAAACACCTGGATCCTCCATAATTTAGACATATTGAATAAATCAAGGAATTATCTTTGTGGCGTGTGTGTGTGTATATATATATATATATATATATATATATATATATATATATATATATATATATAAACATTTTGAGCAGGTTATTAGTCTTTTTATGCTAAATACCAGTTTTTTTTCCTTTCTTTCCTCAGGTTGTATCAGTGGTTGCTCATGAAGTGAACTGAATAACTTGGTTTTCTCTAAGCCCACACACACACACACACACACACACACACACACACACACACACACACACACACACACACAGCTCCTTCAACAGAAGAAAATGATCAGAAAAAGACAAAATTACAATCATTCTTTACAATGACGAGGCTGCTATACAGAGAGTTCCCACCCTGTGGATCGGTGTGTTCTACACACGCCTGCTGCTGGAACGATACAGGAAACAGACCGACTTCTTGCCTCGTGTATAAAAGTGAAAAAAACTAAAGAAGCAAAACAAAATCAAAGAGAAACATCCACCTCTGCGGATACGAGATATTCAAAAGCAGATAAAATCGATGCAGCGGTCATTAACCGGACCCCCGCGGTGCCCACCCACTGCTGACCCGTTACCGACCCATTACTCGCACTCATAAACACACACACACACACACCATGGCACTGTTGAGCCCATACATCCACGGGTTTCTAAATTAAGGGAGGTATTACGACGAGGGGTCGATGGCGCGTGGGCCGCCGCCGAAGGCCCGGTCTGAGCCGGAGAGTCCGTCCTCGGAGATCGATCGCGGTCAGGAGGAGGTCAGGGCGAGAGGCAGGTGGGCGAGACAGGTAAACACCGAAAAGCATTCGCGGCAACACACACAAACTGGGCGCAAAACAAATGAGAAACAAAAGCGAGGGCGCTCCTCATCAAGGCTTCTGTCCACAGTCTAATTTTGCACGGTTTTTATTTAAAGTATTTTGACATTGCTGGCTTTTCTTGCAGACGGTCAGATGAGAAGATCGATACCACTCTCATTTATGTGCATCCAATGCAGTGCTGGAGGTCACCCAGGAGGCCGTTAGCTTAGCTTAGCATAAGGGCCGGAAGCTAGGGGGAAGCTGCTAGCCTGGCCCTCTTTCAAAAATGTGCCTAAAAACACAACTAAAGCGCTAAAATCACAGTCCCAAATTCACTTTCATTTTTTAATCCATGAAAAATGACAAATGTAAAACTGTCAAGTTGTGGTTGTAATGGGGTGTATTAGTCTTTAGCTACTGTAGCATGTAAAGCCTCCTGAAAGCAAGGGGGAAACGGCTAGCCTGGCTTTCTCCAAAAATCAAATCTACCGCTATCAACAAATCCAGCATCAACACCTCAAATATTATAATCTGCTCTATCATGTTTTATCCTGTTTTTTAATCTATACAAAAAAAGTAAAACGGTCAAGTTGTTATGTGCTGTAACTCACATAGTATGTAACATGTTACTCGACGCAAAATCCTTCCAGAAAGGTTTCCTGGCTCTCTTCAAAATTCAAGAAAACATCTATCAGCAATGCCAAAGATAGTGAATCTTGTTTACTCTTCAATTTTTTTCTGGTTTCGATCAAAGTTGTGCTGTGGGTCACGTAGCATATGTAGCACCTAGCATACGGTCGCTAAACCAAAGCAAGACACAGCATGTTAATTAACTGGCCAAGCTAGCCAGGCTAGCCATTTCTCCCTGCTTTCAGTTCATACCAGGCTGAGCTAATAGCTTAGCCCATAGCTAACAGACAGATATAAAGATGGTATTGACTTTCTCATCCAAATCTGAAAGAAGCCAAATAAATTACAAGTATAAACAGAGTTCACCGATACCAATTATTTTTCTTCATTTCTTTGTTTACCAGAGGGCCTGTAAATTTACGGCAGTTAGCATTACACCAGAAGGCTGCACAAATCTGTCAATTATTACTTATGGTAAATAAAAAGATTGTTTAACAACTGTCGGAAAATGGTGACCATTTCAAGTTCTGAGAAACGCCAAGTGACATCTTCAAATGGCTTGTTTTGTGCAACCAACAGACCAAAATCCAGAGATGTTCTTTTAACAATGATATAAAACAGAAAAAAAAAACAAAACACAGCAAATCCTCACATTTAAGAGGCCGGAGCCGTCAAATGTTTGTCCACTGGGCTTAATAAATTACTTTTCCAATCAAACAGATCATTTCAGCGCTAAGTCATATTTTTGAAGCGTGAAGCAACTCAGAACTACCCGTGTTTTCAGTTCGGCTGAATAATACGCCGGCGTGTATGAACATTACAATCCATGTTTTGTATTTTCTGACTGAGCCACTTTGCTAACTACACGGGTCCATCACAGCAACAGTTTGTTCAGGACATGAACAGGTTGTGTGGCGGAGAAACAAAAAGAGAAAATGAAGAGCTGTGGCGATTTTTTTTTTTTTTTTTTTTTTTTTTGAGTTTCCCCCCCGGATGATTCAGATGGGACCAGACGTGTGGAGCCCGCACAGTTAATTCCTGCAGCATCCGAGAATGGAGAGCGGCCAAGGTCCGGACTCTCTGTACTGCAGCACCAGCTGGAGACGCCGCACTTGGAACCCGCACTCATCTAAACAACACTATGATAACTGATGTACTTCTACAAACCACAGACTAAAACAGGCATTCCAACCATTGTGAGCGAGGGCGTGCGGGCGGGCGGGCGTCGGGCCCGTCCCCGGCCAAGAAACGCATCAGCTGGCCGATAACACATCTGGAGTAATCCCCAAAGCGTTTCTTTCAGAGGAAACGGAAGGACAGGAAAAGGGGGGTGCGGTGGGGGGGTCAGGGCCAGCAGAGCGCTGTTGGACAAGAGGACAGTGAGGGTTTGTTTGTGTATTTCCATTTTAATTTCAGTCTCCCATGTTAGAAAAAAACAAAACAAAACAACCAGGGACAGAAGGGCAGAGCTTTTTCCTCGTGTTCTTCATCCGTCTCTCAACGTCGCTCTGTAATTTCCTTGGATGCCCATGATGTGAGTTTAGCCCCCTCCTCAGCAGAGTCCTGCCCCGAGGAGAGCGAGGGCTGGTGGGGGGAGTCTGGGTGGTGGCGTGGGGGTGGGGGTGAGGGTGGGGGGCGGGTCGTGGGGGGGGTGAGGGCAGTCCGAGCAGCCTGCTCCCTGCGCCCTCAGCCACAGGAGATGACAGTGAAGCGTTTGGAGATGCAGGACATGTTGTGCAGCACGATGCCCAGGAGGAAGAGCAGCACGCAGGCCACCAGGATCACCGTGCACACGCCGGACCACGTGGAGCCCTTCCCGCCTCCCCCCACCGGGCCGGTGACCCTCCTCTCTCCCTCGCCTCCTTCCAGCCCCACCCCCACGCCCTCCAGGCCCATGGCCAGGCCCAGGGGCTGCTGCTCGGGCACCGTCACCACGGTCACCCCTTTCTGCTGGCCGCCGGGCAGGAAGCGGCATCCCAGCTCCCCCGGCAGGCCCAGCGCCCGCTCCTTGGCGACGGGCAGCGGCAGCATGTAGCAGCCGTTGCTGGGCAGGCGGATGAAGACGGGCGTGTGCTCGGAGGCGTGGGGGATGGCGATGACGGTGATGATGTCCGGGTCGTCCGGGAGCTGGGAGACGGACAGGCCCGGCGGAAGCTTGGTGACGCCGCGGCACCAAGGACAGCGAATCTCCTTCTGGCTGCTGCGCATCTGGGTCAGACACACCGAGCAGCATGTGTGACGGCAATCCAGGAGCTTGGGCCGCCGGCGGGGGCTGTAGTAGTTAAAGCAGATCTGGCACTCCAGAATCGAATCCTGGGAAAGAGTCTCCATTTTGGAACGGTGGCTGGGTCGGTCCCTTATTATATTCACCAACAGATATTTTTAGAAAACACGAGTCAAAGACAAACTGATCTAGCACAGAGGCTGAACGGCTCCGAGAGAAGTCAGCAAAGTACAGCTGGATCCGACGCTCGACGGTTCACCACCATCCACGACTTCACAGCCCTTTAGATTCAGCATGGTCATCCATCTGCAACAGAAGAGAACAGAAAGAACTGAGGACGACGATCGGGAACGGGAAGCACCGAGGACGACGTTCATGAACAGGAACAGCCGAAGACGACGTTCGGGAGCGGAAAGAACCGAGGACGACGCCCGAGAACAGGAAGATCCGAGGGCGACGTTCGGGAGCAGTAAGAACCGAGGACGACGCCCGAGAAAAGGAAGCACCGAGGACAATGTTCCTTTGTGCTTATGAAACCAAGCTTTGATGCAAGTTAATATGCAAGAAGGAGGCAATAAATACTACTTTCTTTGGCGTTTAATATTTTTAACTTTCACTGGAAGTCTATTTCCTGACATGCAGGGTGATTTGTTGGCCCGGGAATTCATACTAATGTGGATCCGAACACAGGTCGACCCCGATTATAGGACGACCTCGTCCCCCTTTTCCGACATGAATTTCTGGAGAAAAAGGCTTTTACACTTAGAGCCTTATCTGGGACAGTTTCCCCTGAATACCATTAATCCAAAGAGAGGAGAGTCCTCATCACTGAAGACTTTTCACTCGTATAAGTTTGCTCACAGAAGCGATGAAAATCATTTCCCCCTGACCGTTAGCATTTCTCAGACTTCCGTCTGCTGGATCTCATTACTGGTGGCAGCTGTGGCTCCCGGTTCTTTTCTCCCTGGTTCATTTCTTCGCCCGTCGTCAAGTTATATCTTAAGGTTTAATTCACATAACCCGAACTCGCGTGAAATTTTTATCCCTTTCCCTTCTGACGGCGTACGACTCAAAGACTCGCAAGAGACAGAACAGGCAGGCAAACAAACACTCGGAGCCAGATCAACCCACTGTACGTATCGCTGGTCTCGAGGATTTTATTTTGCATTCGCCAGGGTTTCTATTTGCAGTACGTTCAAAATAAAAGTGTGTGCATGCATGTACGACGTCACGCTCGGAAGCCCCCCCCGCATTCGAAAAATGTTCAGCCAAATGCACTTCAAGTACTGAAAGTAAAAGTACTCATTATTATACAGAAGAAAAGCCAACTTTGAAGTTGTTCAATTATACATATTTATATTACGAGATTAGTAATTACCGATACATTAATGTGTATAATGAGCCGTTTTACTGAGCAAATACATGTATTCTACCGTATCTACTTTGGGCAGTTTAATTTGCAGAGCCGCCGATTTCATGAAAGTGCTTCTGAGTATAATTGTGTCCCTGAAACCTTATAATTCTCTTCTCTCAGTCGTTTTTTTAAAGGAAATGTCAGTGCAGTAAGAACGCTGCATTAAATTCGATTTTTACTTTTAAATCAACGGGCTCTAAAAGTGCTCCAAAGAGCAGAATGTAGCTTGAAACTAGGCTGAATGAGGCAGTTCGCTGAGCAAGGATAATGAAAAATGGAACGGTTTCAAAAAACACTTGAAACTGTATTGAAAACTGTGATATTCCTACTGCACTGTCGGATTCTTTCACTTCTTATAAAGGGAAATTAGATTTAATTGTAGACTAAAATGGCTTTATAAGAGATTTTGTGCTATAAACAAACATATTATGTTAAATAGCTATTGCAACTAAACGTAGTGGAATATTTCCTTGAAAATTATACTTAAGTACAGTAAATGTACTTAGTTACTTTCTGCTGCCATGTGTAACTCAAGAGACAACTCGCAAACACGGTGTAATGCTCCTTTCATCGCTCACAAAAACGATGCCGAAAAATCCCAAACCTCCCACACGGGGAACGAACGGCGCCTCACAGATGACCGAACTCACAGCAGGCAGCTCACATTCAGCCTCGCATGGGGGAGAGGCAGAGGTCAAACTACCACAATGCATCAGGGGCGCCGGGGGAGTCATCGTCATGCACGGCGCACGTCTCGCCCGTCGGCCGGCGGCGGCGGGGGCGAGGTTTCGCGAGGCCCCTTCGTCGCGGTATCTGTGTTAAGTATGGTTAATTCTTCCCACTGTCTCCTTCGGGCCACAGACTCCATAAACAATTTCTTCCTCCTCCTCCTCCTCCTCCTCCTCCTGCTCTCCTTGCATAATCACGTCTACCGTGTTAATCCATGCGGAAGCTGTGATAGTTTGCTTTTACAGATGATTAAACCCTGTCAAAATAGCACCAAGGAAACAATGAATACCAAACAGGGCCCTGCCGACTTTGTATTTTCTTCTTCGCCCCAAATTTTCAAGTGTGAAAACTGCTGAGGAGGGAAGAGGACTGGAGCCCCCCCCCCCCGACTCCCCTTGGCTGCCATCTCAACAGAGCCTGGTGTCCCTCAGGGCACGGCTGTGGGTAGACGGCGGGTAGAGTGAAGTGTGAGACGGGGGGATAGAAATGGAAAAAGGTGACCGCCGATGGACCTGCAACACCGTAAATCCTAGTTCCTTATCAGAAACAAGATCTCAGGCAATTAAACTCCTCGCAGTGACCTGGGGGTTGGGGGGGGGCAGTAGCAGATTGGAGCATATTCACACCGAGCATGCTCGGGTGGTTTATTGAGTCTGGAGTCCCTTTTTTTTAAGTTAGGTCGATTTTGGAGGAGAGGAGATGATGGCATTCGACCTTGGGCTGCGGGATTCGATGGAACGCTGTCGGACTGAAATCCCGGCTTATCGAATCCGGAATCCTTTAGAAACGCATTTCAAGGACTGATGCATCAATATCCAGGCAACAGAAAGGCGGTCTGGAGGCCCTTGTCCACAGCCAGGTCCACAGCTCTTTCTGGGGGGGACCCCAAGTCGTTCCCTGGGCCAGATGGGACACACAGCCCACCAGGGTCTAACCCAGGATTTCCTCCAGGTTGCCCCGACGAGAGCACCTCCTTGGGGGAGGCGTCCGGGAGGAACCACAGTCGTTCAAAACCATCAACGGTTATATTAAGGTTCAGGTTTCTGAGGGATGCGGCAATATCAACATGGGGGGGGCAGGTTTCAGTGAGCAGGACCAGTCCGCATCGAATACACCTTCTTCAGCACTGTTGTTTCTGGTATCAACTTGGTACATTCGTGAAGTCACGGCAGGCCACAGACCTTCAGCCTGATGGGACGCGACGTGGTTTGCAGGTTTCACATTCGTGGAGACGGGGGTTTTCGCATCAGGCATCAGAACCAGGCTGGGATCAGATAAAAGTCTGGCGAACTCCCTTGAGTTCTCCACAGGGTTTGGTTTTGGTTTTTCGTTGTTGTTGTTCATGGATCATTGGAGCTTTGCAATGAATTTGGCCTGAAGTTTCCAAAGATTTATTACATGGTGGACTGCCAGACGGCTTTGACCGAAAGGAGACGCCTTTTTTTCTTTAGTAACTCTCAACAACGAAGCCGCAGGAAGTGACCTGGGAGTGCGTGGTTTTTATTGGACAGACGTTCGATTCTTCGGACGACAGCGAGAACCCAGGTGCTCCCGCACCTTCGGGATGCCTCAGCCGAACAACCGCTCCGGCGAGTCCTCGTCAGGCCGCCAAACTCCACACTCCGTGCTCGTCAGCGTCATCCGCTCACGCCGCCCGGCCTCGTGCGCAACTCCTCGCTCCGCCCTCAGCAGCGACGGCGACCCACCCCGTGAAGGAGGCTCCCTCCCCGCCCGGGTCCAGAGAGGAGCCTCCTCTCGCATCCTCGTCATCCCCCCCCCAAACCAACACCTCCCGGCTGACCTAGTTTCTCAGCAATGCTGCCGAGTCCAAGTCGAAGGGAAGGAGTGGAGAAATCCTGGCAGTTTTCAAACGGAGAAGCGAGGAGAGAGGAGGACCGAGGCAGAGAGAGCGAGCCCCCCCCCCCCGAGGGGGCGAGTAGGCCCAGGGTATTACCGAATCCTTTTCCCATAGACGAGGATTAGCTTTGATCTGACATAAATGCTTTGTGCCTCAATATTCCCATACATCCAGTTGCTCTCTCCAGCCCTCCTTCCTCCTCCAGCATCCCCCTCTTCCTTCTCCACTTTACACCAAGTCTTGATACTTTTCATCAGGCACTTTCCCTGCTTCCTGCCTTTTTATTCCTCGGACTCCTCTCTGCTCGTTTTCCACATGTCGAGGACTAAAACGCAGTTGCACAATAAATTGGAACAAAGAGATCGAAAACGAAAATATTATCCTGCAGTTCAACAAATCACGAGACGGCGTTTACCTGCACATAAAAGGTAATTTCTGACATCTTACAGCAGATACTGTGCTGTGTAGATGTGTTTTAAAGAGACTATTTTGCAGGGAAAGTGTTGCCCATATGTTTGTGACAGTTCATAAAACTAATGTGATATTCATTATGCAACAGGGCCACAACTGACATTTATTTTCATTACTGATTAATCTGTGGAAAATTTTCTTGATTAATCAATTGATTATTCAGTGCACAAATGTCAGGGAATGGTAAACAAAATAGGGACCAGTAAAAAATGTCAGGAGATGGGAAAAAAGACAGATGTAGGCAAATGGCAAAGAAAATGTCATAAATTAGCAAATAATGTCGGAAAATAGTTAAAAAAAAAAAAAAAAAAAGCTTGGAAATGGTGAAGAATATCAAGAAATAGAAAACATGACAAGATAAGTAAAACGTTCAATTCACAGAGGAATCAGTGAATTTTTTCCCATGAAAAAAACAAAACAAAAAACGACCTTAAACGACCAAATCACTGGATTATCTGGTTTTGTTTGGGCCGCTGCTTTCAAAGTGAACTGAACTCAGAGCCGCTCCGACGAGAGGAGACCGTCCGCCGCCAACTGAACAATGTGATTTATCGGTTCAGCTGAGCCGTAACCAGGGGCAACCGGGCTCGCCGGCGGAAGCTCAGCTTGTGACCCACTTTCCGTCACACCTACGCGGGAACGAGAGCGTCCCGAGCGAGCCCGAGCTCAGGTACGCCGTCGGCCTCGGATACAAATACAGGGAAACGTCTCTGGGAAAGCGTCACCGAACAGGTACGTAAATACATAAATTAAAAAAGATTTACTTCAGAACGTGACTGTAACTGATTCCACCAGACTGTTTCTGTGGCGTCATCAGGGGAGCAGAGAGGAGGAAGTATGATTTAGTAATGATGCAGAGTGACCGGG
Source organism: Istiophorus platypterus (assembly GCA_016859345.1). Classification (NCBI taxonomy): domain Eukaryota; kingdom Metazoa; phylum Chordata; class Actinopteri; order Istiophoriformes; family Istiophoridae; genus Istiophorus; species Istiophorus platypterus. The sequence goes on from CM029125.1 coordinate 18,743,639, forward strand.
CGGCGGCCCCCACCAGCCTGACATGCCTGTGGTCCACTGGGAGTAACCAACAGAAAACACACTGTTAATACACACACACACACACACACGTCCTCCCTTAGGGCCTCCACACACACACACACACACACACACACACACACACACACACACACAAAATTGGCCGAGGAGAAAGTGCACTTGTCCTAGCAGACAAGTTAAAAATAACCGCCACAGCCAGAGGAACACAAACACGCACACGCATACACACAGTGTATGTATGTACACAAACACACACACACACACACACACACACAGAGTACATACACACACAGCACACACACACGCCTGCCCTGCCTCCAAAGCATCTCAGACACACACACAAATTTGAAAACACACAGTGAATAATTAAAAACATGAAAAATCCAAATAAACAAACCGATAGTGTGAGGGGCAAGGTTGCAATTGTCCTGCTGCAAAGATAAATCAAAAATGGATCCGCACCTCAGCCCACGAGAACACAAATGAAAACACTGTGTCAGCTTGACACCAAATCGGATTCACCTTTACCCAAAAACACACACACACACACCCCCACACACACTCTTATCCTTGTCAAACATGGCAGGGAAATTAATTTGTAGTCGTTCCGTGCAGTCCGTGGAACTCCGGCCGATCGCGCTCCGGTGGCCGTTCGCCGGCTCCAGCGACTGATTCGTGCACCGCGCCGGGATCCAGGTGCTGGTGGGTTTGGTTTGGGTTTTTTTCTTTTAATGCTACTTGAGCGGCCACTTACGCACATGAAAGAATCACAATCCGTTTTTCGCTTGTCACGGAAACGATCGTCGGTGAATTACAAGCGAACGTGGAATGGTTTTTTTTTTGTTTGTTTCTCGCAGGGACACAAACGCCACATTGCGAGTAAACACAGAAAAAAATGTCCTTGGGAAAAAAAAAGAAAAAAGGTCACAGTATGGATAACGGTGTTTAAGTGTGTGGGTGAGGCCTGAATGTCTACCTTTGTGAGGACCAATTAGAGGGAAAAATGAGGACATTCTTCCGCAGAGTCGATTGGGATTTTGGAGCAAATGGATCCGAAATGGATTCGGCCATTTGTAGCTTATTAACCGTGTCGCAACACCCACTTTTGCTGCTGTGGATTTGCGGACGTGGCCAAAGGTTTGCAGACAACTCAGCGCTATGATATTTTAAGCAATACCATGGCAACCAGCTGTGTGGCAACGACCCCCCCCCGATGTACCACAACCACGACTCCTGGCTCCAGACCCTCGTCATCAGCCGGACCTGCCTGATGCCGTTGTGACTGCATGGGAGCAAATCGGCGGCCGGGCGCCGAAAGCCCGGGAAAAGACTGGACATCAGAAGAATGGCGGCCGTTCGAGCAGCAGATACATGCGACTGCGGTTTCGGAGCTGTCGCATCCGTGCGTGTGTTTCTGTGACCAATTACTTTTGGCCGTTTGTGAAGCGTCTGCAGGTATTTTATATTACAGGCGTATGATGCCTGATGATACTGAATGCTTTTTGGTATAGAGCTGTGTTTGAGTGTTGTGTGTGTGGGTTATGTTATGTGTGTGTGTGTGTGTGTGTGTGTGTGTGTGTGTGTGTGTGTGTGTATACGTGTGGACAGATGGAGCCCCCCCCCACACACACACACACAGGCCTGTGCAGCCGACCACTGCAGGACACATTATGGCAATTTCCAGCCTGCGGAGCCAGCGAGTGTCGGATCTGGCGGCGCCATGTCGGGTCTGGGTTTGTACCCCCCCCTACAGATCCGCCCAAGCATGACGGACCGCCACGCTGACCTCTTGCGCCGCCAGGGGGCCGAGGAAGACTGGCGAGAGGAAGGGCCGCCTGCGTCCGGCGCATCTCTTCAGGTATTTCGTTTTCCCTCTCTAAAACGGAATATTTGACAGCAGGTGACCTTTTCTCCGACTTAACCATGAACGCACCCAGGGAAACAGGAAACAGAGGTGGCGCCCATCGGATTACTGCCCCGGTCAGAGCCTCTGTCCTTCTTTCTTCATCCGAGCGCCGAACCACCATCATGAAACAGGAAATCCGCAAGAGGTGCGACACGAGGCGGCTTCTCTTTTTTTTGACTGCCTCGAAAAGGAAATGGTTTCGAGTACGACGGCTGACGGCTCAAACAACCAGGAAACACAGATCCAATAAAATGTACAAATTTCAAAGATGTGTTTTGTTCGCCCGTTTGTTTTGCCTCACGATTTGTCCGGAACTGCCCTTTAAACACAGATCCAGCAACTGAGGCGGAAACGGCGATGAGGGCAGGTCGAGCCAAACCGTGACGCCGCGACCCGCCGCCACAGAACGCCGCAGTAACCAATGCAGGGCCTTGGGATCATCTGAGCTCAGACCTGCCTCAGAGTCTCCGCCGTCCGGTGGCGTCCATTATTAAAAAGCCAGGACAGGATATCAGCGGTGATTTGTTCCCGACGCCCCGTCATCAGAGATGGAGGAGGCAGGGGATTGATGGAGTGAGAGAGGATGAGCTTTCATTATTTGGGGGGGAGTTACCACCCCCACAGCTCCGCCGATTCAGGAACCGATGAGTTACGAAATCCTGACCTTTTGGAGCCGAATATTCATATTCACGAGCAACACTCAGGCAAATTTATTCATTAAATCTGAGGCGGCCGGGGAAAAACCAACCCTGGCAAGTGTCCCGGCGTACTGTACGCGTCCACTGAGACGCAGAGAAGTGCATCTTCATGTACAGTAAATATGCGTTTCAGCATATTTGAAGTTGGACTATTTAATTTTTGCAACTGTTTGTATAGTTATACACACATATATATATATATATATATATATATATATATATATGTGTGTGTGTGTGTGTGCCGGGCAGAGCCCGCGGATCTGAGTGCATTTGATCGGCCGGCTGACGTGTCTTCGCCGCCACCTCCGCGCTGCTCCCATCGATCCTCGGCGAGGTCACGCAGAGTCCAGAAAGCTCTCGTCGGCAAAAAACCCCAAAACAAGCCAAATGGCCGGCCCCTCCCCGCCCCTCTCGATGAAAGGCGTCTCCGAACCGGGAAGCCGCGCAATGTTCAGAGCAGATGAAAGAGGCGAGCGCGCCGGTTCCGGAGGCCCGAGGCCCGAGGCCCGATCCCCAACTCCAGATCCGAGAGAAAGATCCAGGAGGTCTGAGAGATAACGGCGGAGCGCGGCGGCTCTTCCCGAACTTCAAACGGCGCCGACACTTTTAATTAAGCTAATCTGCGAACGGGAAACTATGTAAATGAGGATTATTTTAAAATAATAAATATTTACCGTGCCATCGACGTTGTTTTGAAAAACAAAAAAACATCCTGAAAAGTTGTGCCAATATTTAAAGAAAAAAACAAAACAAAAACAAAGACGACTCCACCGAAAAATCATTTTATAAGCGAAAGTGGCCGTTGGTGACTCACAGCGCCGTAATGGGCCTTTTCCTCTCATGCCAGGAGTCATTTTTCGAGAGCTTGGCTCATTTCTTCAAATGGACCGTAGCTCACCGCCGAATGAAACACTCAGGTCCAGTTATTAAGCAACGGAGTTCACCGCAGAGAGGATGATAAAAAAAATTTAAAAAACAAACAAAAAATAACCGCTGAGGACGGCCCCCGGGCGCCATCCGGGCGCCGTCCCTCCACACAGGCTGGGTCCTCGAGAAGACAGTTAAGAGAGAGAGTGGTTCGTCTGCGCCGACGCCTCCACCTGAGAACCCGACAGGAAGCGGTGAATAAAACTCGTCCCTGGCGAGGCGCTACCCGAGAAGGCGCCGCGCGCCGCTCCAGCTGCATGAGGTGTTCTGCACATCAGCAAGCAGCACAGCTGGAGTGTGAGAGAGAGTGTGAGAGTGTGTGTGTGTGTGTGTGTGTGTGTGTGTTTGATGTTCACGTGCACGCCCGGGTTTTTCGATGTGAGCACGTTCGTGGCGTTTCCGTCGCACAGGCTCGAGTTTTTAAGAAGCTCAGCACGTAAACGTTTGTTTGGGGGGTGTGAAGAGAAAAACCAAACTTTCGCTTGATGCTGGAACCTGCCGCTTAGACATTCGTCGCACGTCGCCTGCTCAACCTGCTCCTCCGCTCGCACGTCCAATCGCACTGGCGGCGACGCTGCGAGCAAACGCTTTGAAGAGTCCATCAGTCAATTTGATGCACAGACGGGAGACGCGGCGCGTTGCTAGGAGACAGAAATTGTCAAAATACCATTGCGGGGTTGGGTGGGTGGGGGGGTGCTCAGACTGGTTTCCTGTCACCTTGTCACCTCGGAGTCGCCGCCGGTGCCTCGACACATTAATTACGGGGAAACCCAAACAAATGAAGGGGGGGGGGGCAAACACCATCACACACACACACAAACACACACACACACACAAACACACACACACTCACAAACTCACACCCACGGATCTGTGTTTACAGGAGGAAACTAAGTTGTCAGGCGAAGGGAATCAGTAAGAGGCCTGAGGGAACCTCGACTCAGCCTCCTCCTCGGTGAACTCGCTGCTTTTTAACGCTTCCTGACACCTTAGTTCTGCTCTCAAGTCTTATTCTTCAGCAGCTATTTATGTACGAGCTCGTGTTTCACTCCAAACGTGGCATAAGCGTCAATCGCCGTCGGAGCCGCGGCCAGCGAATCGGGGGCGTCGGGAGAAGAGGGTCAGAAGTTCATCGGCGCTGATCGTCAGTCGTCACGGAACTTTTTACATTTTTTTTCCGCGGCGCTCATTTAAAAAACAAATATCCGCAGCTTTTTTTTGGCCGTTTGAATGAATAATAAAGTTCAATAGATTTGTTTATAATTAAATACAGTCAAGTATGTGAAATAAAAGGCAGCTTAACTGCATCAAATCGCATTGATCTCCACCACTGAGACGCTGGAGCATCAAAAGCGATTCCTCAAAACCAGTGAAAAAAGAAGGGGGAAAAGTAGATAATTAGCTTAAGCTAAGTCTTCTCTGGTTATTTTTCATTCTGCCTCCCCCAAAGAAATGTACACATTTGATGGAAAGTCATTTTTAAAGTAAGATAAGACGTGAAAAAGTCAGATTCTAAAGTCAGCAAATATGTAGTTACTGCATTTTTGGCTTTGTGGGGCAGTAAAGTTCTGACTAGACACAGAAATCCTCAAACCTTCATGAAATCTGGGAAATTAAAATGTTCAGGAAACGCGAAACACAGGTTGTCGCAGCTGTCGACTGTCAAGAAACAGGTGGAAACGGACCAAACGATCAGTGGAACCAAGAGAAGAAAAAGCCCGAGACCAGGAAACGCAGGAATCAATGAGAGTCAGAAAGTAGCAGGTAATTAATGATGGATGAAACACGTCAGAGTGGAGTCGGTAGAAAAAGATCAAAACCAGTAAATCTAACGTGTTAGTGTCAGAACGGAACCTGATCCGACGGCCAGGATCGGCCTGCTGACTCAGTGCAGAGAAAAACCCTTCAGCCGCGACTCACCCGGACGAGACTGGATCAGCTGTGGCGGCGCAGAAACCGTACGTCTGAAGAACAACGGCGTCCCTGCGCTCGGATTAAAAAACGCCTGACGTGAGACAACAGGTCGGGGTCCACCGCTACCGGTCGGACCGGTCCCTCCTCCCGTCTCCTCCCGAGGCCCCGGGGCCGCGCCACAGTCCTTAAACCTCCTTTTCTGTTTGTTTTTCTTTCTTTTTCTCCGGGGTGGAGCCGACGAGCCGCTCAGCTGTTTGGCCCCGTGTGTTTTTGCCGATGCCCCCCCCCCCGGGGTCCGACACGCCCCGCCGGCCGTGGCCCCCCTCCACACAGGGCCCTCTGTGACCACAGCGGAGTCGGCAGGAGACTGGAGCCTCTGTTCGAGTCGATCATTTGGCCGATTCTGCTTCGGTCGGATTAACAGAACCGAAGCCAAAGGAGCCATTGTTCCGCTTTGTTTATTGGCTGCACGTCGCACAGTTACACTATTGCGCTCGAATCAATGTGGACGGGAAAAATTCAATTAATCCTCTGAGTCATTTTTCAAGCAAAAACGGCAGAAATCTATCGGGCCGATGTCCAGTAGCCTCCATGACTGGATCAGATTAGATGTTTGGTTACTTTACTACAGTTTGATCACAAACGGCATCCCCATTTTTTTTTCTTCACCCACTTATGTGCTTTTTCCACAGAGAATTCGAGATCGAATTCGAGATCGCTCGCAAACGCCCCCGAGCAACGTGCTCATTTCGAAGATCCCAGAACCAGCGTCGCGGTTACCGGCTCCGATAGCGCCGCCTCTTTACTTCCACGCCGCGGCGGGAGGGTAGTTTTTAAATCTTACCGGCGCCTGGCGGAGGTTTTCTCTGCGCCGCTGGTGGACGGACTGGTCCCGGACACGTCGGCTCGCTGCTCCTCAGTGCCTGAAGAGGAAGGAGAGGGAATGTTTATCCGTTTGACCCCGAGACTGATCTGTTTGCATGTTCATGTTTTCTTAGCGGTTAGCTAAGAACTTCTGAGCCGTGGTATCAACAACAAACCCCGCGACGAAACCTCCAGAGAAAGACAGGACAGATGCCTCAGAGGCAAAAATAGAAAATATCAGAATTACAAATGAAATTTTAAACATAACAGATGAGGCGAAACATTATGACCAAACTGTACACGACTCGTTTCTAGGCACCACCCAGGGCGTTAGCACCAGGTCCGTTAAGTCGTTAGCACCAGGTCCGTTAAGTCGTTAGCACCAGATCCGTTAAGTCGAACGCCGACTTGGCTCCGTGACCACGGCTATCTGGAAACGAGCCCACTACAGACACTATAATGACGGACACTACAGACACTACAATGATACGTCGACGTTGCATCCACGGCTTGTTTCTGCTGCCCCCAAGTGGGGGGGACAGAGTTTGTGTCAGGTTTTAACAGTAAAAGAAAGACTTTTTGCAGCAGGACGGGAAGATGTGCTGCCGGTCGGGACTGGTTCATTTGACTTGGTTAATCTAAATAAAACTGAATTTTTAGGCCCGAGAGTCGCAGTCCTCCCGGCACGTGGATTCCTGGACTCCGGCTCCGTAGCGGCCGATCGGCGGTGCCTCTTTTAGCAGCGACCGACCGCGGACGTTTCAGGGTGAACTCGCCGTGCCCTGCTTTCACTGTCCTTTTGAGGAAAACTCACTTTATTTTTTTTTCCAACTTTCAAGTGAGTTGAAACACATCTTCATTATAAATCCCCTTAAATCCTTTGGGCGTAAACCAATTAGGAATATTTAATCCCTCCTATTTAAAGTGCAAATTGAAATCTAAAAAAAAAAAAGGAGCAATGACCGAGTAACAGCTGAGCGGCGTTGCCGAGAGGAGGAAGCTGGCGACGCGGCGCCGTGAAAGACATTAAAGGGAGGAAAGACTGACCCCGCGCCCGATCATAAAAGGCGGTAAAACGGTCGATCAATTAACTGTCCAGATCCCAGATAGTCAAACCGAGAACATCTACAATGCTCATCAAGAACTGATCATAACAACGTTGAAACCAAGCAGTCAGTCGCCAGTCGGGCCCCAAAGGCCGGAACCTCGATTGCGGCACACCGGCGTTTCGAAAACCAACAGGAAATGATCCCGTTTTGCAACTGCAGCTCCTGTGGTGCAACTCTGGCGAAACGGGTCCTCGGAAGCCGTCGCTGTTCGTGGTGCAATTCGTCACGGTGGAAATGTCGGGGCCGAAGCGGCGGCGGAGGCCGGCACGTCGGATAGAGGCGCCTGCGAAAACGAAAAACGACGCCCTGAGAGACCAGAGTCGGTTTTTGACGCCGTCCTGCCACCAGCTCGCACAGTTCGCACTGACCAAATCCAAAAACAGTCCAAAACAGTTCGCTAATTCCCACAGATATCAGCGGGTTCGCCTCCAGTTGTCCTCCGGAAAAACAGCTGAGCAGGACCTCATGTTGCCGGTAACAACACTGGGGACGAGGACGACGGCAGGGGCCCCTACATCGACGGCCCCGCGGCTCTCCGCCGTACATCGCTACGTACACTACTAGAGCTGGGTTACAAGTCAGACCACACACACACACACACACACACACACACACACACACACACACACACACACAAACAGACACACACAAACCCCCTGACGTTCTTCGATTTACAGACACAAAAACAGAACAAAGCAGCAGGTCGTCGCATCCGAGAAGCACGAAACAGTGAATTTTAGACAGTTTTCGCCTGACGAAAGGATCCATTCATCAAAGTCGGGATCAATCGATTCTCTGTTCAGACTCCGAGTTTCCCGGAGCAATAATTCTGAAAGCGTCGTCATGGACTCGGGGAACTTCTGACGAACAATTATTCAAGAAATAATTGGGAGATTAATAATAATAATGATGAAAAGTTCTAACATTAGTCTGCAGGCTCACATCACAAAGACATTTCCCCACTTACACCCAGTGGTTTCTTGCCATAGTTGTAGTTTCATGTCCTAAAGGTTTTGAGATCTTTGCCCTGACTGAAAATTAATTACTGTCGGTCTTATCCATCAAAAAAAATTTTAATAACTAAACAGCAGCTGCTCTTTTCATACATAATAAACCAGTTAATACGGATACGTTTCCATTGGGGCTTTTCACCACCTGAGGTAGAAATCAGAAAAAATGGTAGCGACTGGCGCCCGACCGATGTGAATATAAGCGACCGGGTTTGGCTCCGCTCGTCTGAAACACCGAACACGTACGTTCAGCACGAGTGTCGCCGTCGCGCTAGTTCACGCCAAACACCCGGGGGGGGGGGGGGGGTTCACAGCCTCGGCATCGATGGCGGGGGCCTCGTTTCACCACGCCACAGCCAGAAAAATGGCGACGGGGAGGAAGTTGGCTTCGCAGAAAAGGGCAGCTTTTCATTTTCTCTCTCTGTGCACACGATAAAACCCGACATCCGCCGGCACAGCTCCGGTCGGGTGGAAATAACGTGGACGGACGAGATGCACGAGAACCAGCGCCGACGTGTCTTCAGACTCAACAATGAAGGGACTGTCCATCTGCTTCCTCTTACGCATATTCAATCGATTATTCTGACAATCAATGAATCATTAATCACGAGGGCGACTGGTAAAACACTGGCTGGTTCCAGCATCTAAACTGTGAGAGGTTCGCTGCTTTATCTGTCTATATCAGTTTAATTAAACAAATTTTTTTTTTTGACTGTTGGGTTGACGAGAAAATAGAAGCCGATCGACAACATTACTTCACACTTTCTTTCTGATGTTATAACGTCCAGGCGATTAAAATAACAGCCGAACAAGTCAACGTCTTTTTGGTTTTGTTGTTTCCACATGAGAAAAAAGGAGATTTTTTTTTTTGTCCTCGATATTTTTTCAGTCGAGCTTGGGCTCGACCACGATGAGGGCGCTGCTCTCATTGTCTCCATGTCCACGCCAGCTGACCGACGCCCTCTGACCCGCACTGACATCGCACACATCAGCCCCCCCCCATCTCCTCCAGAGCTAGAAAAACAGACAAATGTCAAACATAAAACACGCCGCCAACACGCCTGACCTTCAGCGCCGTCTCCCGAGGCCAAACATGCAAAGGGCTACCTGCGCTCGAGCGAAGGACCCCCCCCGGACGAAACAGGCTCCGGCCTCACGATGCTCCCTCGATACCGTGGGTGGAGCAATGTCAGGGTTTCTCCACAAAACCCTTTTATTTTCTCCCCGTTCGATCAAAACAACACCTTCAATCGGGGAACGTTGTGGAGGCACAAGCAGCTGAACAAGAACTTTAAATAAAATGGTCTGATTTACAGCTGAAATATTTATTTGTAAATTTGTAAATGGACAGAAAATTCAATGACTATTGAGTCATTTTAAAAGGAAAAGAAAAGCCAAACTTCCATTAGTTCCAGCTTCTGAGCTGTGAGGATTTACTGCTTTTCCTCAGGTTTCAGAGCATCAGTTGGACCAAACAAGCTACTTTAATATGTCAGTTCTGGGCATTAATACAAAACTTCACACAAAAAATGACAAGTCTGTGTATAAGTATTTACAATAGTGCAACCACCAATATAGGACAGGTGGTAATTGATAATTCACAATAAACTTTGCAGCAGTTATACAAATACTGGGCTCTAATGGAGGCCGAACACCCAGAAAAACAAAAAACCCCAAATAGGAAACAACACAGTAATATGAAAATAACATATCGAAAATAACTGTCAGTCGCAGCTTTGGAATCCAACCACACGTTCACTGCCAGCTTCCAGCACCTGACAGCTCTGACAGTGTTTTGACAAATACAGTAAATAAATTTGAGGCATTTTTTGGCTCTGAGGCTCGTTCAGAGCATCAAAAGACGCAGAATCCTCGTTGGTTTTTGTGGTTTTTGGTTTTTAGGGGGGACCAGTGTGTTCTACAGCGAGTACGCAGGAAAGAGGAGGCAATAAAAACAAGACAAAACTTATTGTTATGTGAAAGTGACTTTCCAGAAAGGCGAGGACACATCTGGAAACAGCGAAACGCAAGAGACAACACATTCCTGGTAGACGACTTGTATATTAATCACTGCAGCATTTCTGCGTCCGATAAGACTCAAAACTGAATGAGGTGTAATTCAAATTGGACCTTGTGGATCATAGTCAAACTTGAAAGTCAACGAGAAACTTCCCAAACTTTCCATGAAATACAAGGTTCAGTAAAATACAGCACTTGTGCCGTGACTGACAGTTTCATTTACCAACCCCTACTTCTAATGAAGGTCTCGGTGGCGTTGTTGGAATCTGCCGTTCCACCTTAGCCGGTACGATGGCTTAAAGAGGGGGTACGTTTGGCCGTCTCCGCCGCAACTGCTGCCATCTACTCGTCCCGGCTCGGCTCGGCTCCGCCCGGGGGCCCGAGCCCTTCGGCCTCCCGGGTGTGTAAACTAGCGCTAAGGGCTTCAAGCAGAACTTGCAGACGCCCGGAGGCGACGCTACGGACACGTGATCCGCGCTTCGTCTGCAGCGGACGCCGCAAAAGCCTCGAAAGACGCCGATGGTTACGGTTTGTAACAGAGGGACGGATCATATCATCGTTCGGTTTGCAGGTATATTATTCATGAGAAGGGGCCATTTGTTAAATACTTTTAAATCGAACCACTTTCCAATAAGTCGCCATTTAAAAATGGGTTTATTAACTGTAAAAATTTGTTAATATATGATTTGCTAACACTTTATAGATCAGTTGGAAGCTATCAATCAGGTCGTAGAAAATTCTGCAGCGTGACCCTGTGTCTTTCTTGCTCTTTGACTCATTAGTGAGACGTCCCCAGTGGACTGTTTGACCACATCTGGACCAAATTCCATTTATAAGCTGCTTATTAGCATGTACAACGGCAGAGTAAATGAACTGTAGGAGCCTTTTATCAACGATTTATCAAGATCTTTAACTGCAGGTTGGCTTTTTATAAATGGCTCATTACTAATTCAGAAAGCCAAGACCATTAATTGATGTCTTACATATATATCTTGAAAACCTGGTGACTTCTTAAAAACAACAAAATCCTCAGTGCTTATTAATGGTTTACCAACATTTAAAAATACATTATTAGTGAATAGAAAAACACATTCGTTACAATCAAAACATTTGATTTAAACACTGATGCTTAAAATTGCCATAAAAACATCTCTGATCATCGATGTTTCATTGACTGTTTAAACGTGATAAATGGCGCCTCATCAGACCGTGGTACCAAGAAACGACACGGACCCGTTAGGATCCGCTGGGTCCGTCTCCACCTCCCGGAAAGGCCCCGTGACCGGGATGGTGCCGGCGCGGCGTGCGTGGCGAGGCCCCTTGTGGCGTCCACCTGAATGTTAAGGACCCGGGCGGCCGGCGAGTACGCCGACGGGATAGCAAGCTCCGATGAGGCCCGCGGGGGTGATCGATGCCGGTGGCGTCCGGCGGTCGTGAAGGGAGTGAGCGGACAAACACAGCGGGACGCGGTCGATGGGAGCCGGCGAAGGACCCGGAGCGCCGTCATTGAAGAGAGCAGTGCAAACTCAGCGAGCGAGAGCTGAAGGGGCCCCAGCAGTAATGAGGGGTTGTGGGGGGGGCAGGGTTTGAAAGGTCAGCGTCGAGTGAAACACACCGACTCCCCTGTGCAAACGGTAGCAGCGTTTGGCAGTGGGAGCATCAAGGAGCGGCCTGCGGCGGCGAGGGGCGTGAATCAGCCACCTGCCGTTGTGTGACAATAGACGGGTCAAGAGCCCGGGGGGCTGGGGGGGACCCAAGGTCCATGGCGGCATCGCGGAGGGAGACGCTTACCGAGCTTTAAAGAGACGACGGATGGACGGAGCATCTCCGGAGCCGACCGTCAGGGCGGCTTCATCCTGGCACATGGACGAGCTCGTGAATCGCCTCTGAGGCAGGACCTTCGTCTCTATTCCTACTCTTCTTCTTTTTTTAGTTTGGGTTTATATTTTGGGATAATTAACAAGAAACTGAAGCAATGAAAAACAAAAAACAACAACTAAAGCCTAAACAGCGTCGCCGTCACCTCATTTTTCCCACCAAACGGCAAAATGCGATAATATCGAGATCGAGGGAGGTTTTTTGTCTCTTTGATAACGATCAGGTGAGTGCGTCCGGACAGGAACCGGGATTTGATTCAGCCGAGCGGAAGCGCTTCCATCTCGATGCAGCCCGGGTTTGGGATTTAGTCGGATCTAACGGACAGGAAGAGCTGGACGCCGTCCCACAACATCCTTCACATTTGGGATTTCAAAATAAAATAAAAAATAGCGAGCGCACAGACTGCAGAAAAGATGTGCTCGAATCCTCGCGGAGCTAAAAGGAAAAAAAAACAACCCGTCAATACCGCTAAGAGATTCTGTGATTACAGAACTGGCAGCTTGAAAAACGAAAACGCCACCTGTCCACTTTCCTCCACCTGTGATTCTTTTTATTAGTTTTTTTTTATTCTTTTGACAACAAAGCTGAAAAAAAATACTTATTTTCAAAGCAAGCGAGGGGAGGGATGCGGGAAGCTGTTTTCATTTTTATTTATTTATTTGTATTTATTTATTGCATTTTTTTGATCCGCCTGCCAGCCCGTGCTTTCGCTCGGCCACCCGAAGAGCGGGCGGATTACCGTGGGCCTTGTGGGGGGAAGCGGAGCTGCGGGACCCCCCCGGCCCTCTGAGGTCCGGCCCTGGACGTCCGGCCCCTGGACGCGGATAAAGCTCTCCTTTTTTTTTCTTGTTTGTTTTTTTGTTGTTTTTTTTTTATATCAGACATCTCACAGAGGAAACCAAATCCCTCAAGCTGCTGTGTGCCGCCGCAGAACTTAATGCCTCAAAGTGGTTAAAATATAAGAGACGCAATGGCAGCAATTTTCAAAGGGCCGGCTAAGAAATACAGAGCTTTTCTTGAAAATTGTGTCCTGGTAGGAATTGTGTTATTATGATCCCAGACCTTCAGCAGAGCTTTAAAACTGTCAAAATACTACAAAGGAATAAATAAAAATTTTAATACAGGGATCCGGACTTTAGAAGGTGTTGTCACCTCGTCATTGCCTTTAAACCGTAACTTCACACGCTCGCGTCTCATCTGTCCCGTGCGGCCTTGGACCCAACGGAGCCGGCGGGGGGCGTGGGAGCCGATTCCCAGATTCGGGAACCGCAACTCCAACATGAACCTCTCCACCTCCTCCACAAATACGCACGGATCACTTCGCATGCAATGCCCAGCTGAAAGGAACTAGCCCGAGCGGCTAACGGCGCAGAGATCGACCGCCGGGACAAAAGGGCTTCCCCCTCACAAGCGCACGCCAGTTTATTCTCCCACGTCCGAGGCTTTGCCCTCCTTGTTGTCTGCTCAGCCAGATCCAATACGAAAATACGGGCGGACGCAGCTGTTGAGCTCTTTAACGAAAGATTGTCCAGAAACAGATGACGTGTTACATTTATATCAGGCGTAAATGGGAGTCAATTGTCAAGTTTCGACGTCTCATCGGGGGGGAAAAATTTTTCCTCGTTTTCTTGGCGAATCCAGCAGCTGATCCAGGTGAAGTCCCCCCCCCCCCCCACATCGTGGATAAACAGCACCTGGAGCAGAGCGCCGAAATGCAAATCCGGCCCGCCGGGGGGGCAGCCAGCTCCACACGGACGTCAATACGGACACCTGTGGGAGCCTCCTGTTGCCATGGCCACCAGCTGCAGAAGGCGGCGGTGGTGGGCGAGTCACCGCAGCGCTGTTGTCACCGGCCGCCGGCGAGCAAATCGGCGCCTCCTAAACAAATTAGCCGGGAGAAAACCTGCTGAGGCCCCGAACCCTTTAATCGCATCAGCCCGAAAAACCGAATTACAGGCCGACTCTGCCGCACGTAATAACTAATGCGCATCAAACGAGCCCCACTCGCCCCCCTCCTCCTCCTCCTCCTCCGCCGCCGCTACCGTCCTCCCCCTCCTCCTGTCCCACTCCATCATCAGTTTGGAACATTTATATCGGAGTATTCATTCCCAGGAGAGACGGAGAGAAATGTCAAGACAAGGGAGACATGGCTTATCCTCCCTCTCTGGCCTTTTCCCTTCTCGTTCTATCACTTCCATCCTTCCTCGTGCTCCCGCCCCCTCCCCCCCTTCGCTCTCCGCCACTCGTTTCCTCCTCGTTTTATCCTGTTCATCTGCATTGCGAGGGGCGTCTGCGACCCCCCCGGTTCAGATCCGTCGGAACCGAAGTATCCAAAAAGAAATTAGGCTTCAATTAGAGTTATCGCTCATGAGTTAGTCCAGAGGTTCCCAACAGGAGGGATGCAAAAGGAGGTTGTGAGGATAAAACTAAAAAAAAAAAAAAAAATTTTTAAAAATTGGAAATGATAAGAACATATTTCTACTGAGGCTGAAACAATCAGTCGAAGAATCGAGAAAATTCATCGGCAACTATTATTAAAAAGCCTCCAAAAGTCCTCCAGTTTCAATTTTCCCCCCCATATCTTTTTCAGACTGAGGCTCATTCAAATCAGGACGTCGTTCTACGAGGAGTCGGCGACCAGAATGATGGGCGGTGGCAGGCGGGCCCCCGGGGCCCCGGGCCCCCACCTTCGGCCTCCAAGAGCTCAGCCTCCTTTTCACACCACGTAAACATTTCTTCGGTTTGAAGAGTTTTAAAAAAAAAACGTTTGGAAACCACCAGAAAATGAAGTGGGATCATTTAGGTGTAAAAAAGATTGAATCTATTGAGGAAAACAATGGCAAACATTTACCGGTGGCCGCTTCTTAAATTTGCCGCATTTCTCCGTTTTTTATAACGTGAAAAGTTAAATTAACGTCCTCGGGTTTGGACCATTGGCGGGAAGAAAACGCGTTCTTTAATGACATCACAACGGCCCTTTGTGGACTCGTTGCGAGTGTTCGTCGCCACCTTCTGGCATCTTTACGGGTGAGACGACTGAAAAAAGTCACGTTCACCGAAATGAAAAACCGAATCGGTCGCAGCGCCGGATTTCGTTTTCCCCTGCCGGGTATTCCCGAGCTTTGCCGGGGAGGGGGGAGGGATATAGGAAGGCGTTCCCAGAACGCGCTGCCGCCGCACAACCCTGAGGCACCGACCAGCTCGTTCGCAAAACGTCACGGTCCCGGAGAAGATGATACCTGGCGAGGACGAGTCGCATTGTTTATCTTCGGCTACAAATGAAATTCAATTACGGCACCGTCCGGGCACTAAGGCGATTAATTACCGAATTACACCACGCTCGGTGCACAGTGAATGCAACGGGCCCTTGGGCCCCCCCCCCCCGATTACCAGGTACACACTGTCCTACACAGGCGAGGAAGGGGAGGCTTTTAATAACGTTTAGCATTCAGATTAATCTGCTCTACGCCGCCAACAAACTGGTTTCCAGGGTTCCGGGCTCCAAAGTGGGATCGATTTACAATCCAATTAATTCAAATTGTGTGGAAACACGCTCCTGGGGGGCGGGGGGGGGGGGCAGGAACCGAAATCCTTCGCCGCCTTGAACCATCTGCTGCGGTTCTTTGTTGCATTCGAGCAGCCACTAATGCGGCTTCGAAACCGGAGAGCGCCGGGTCACCAAAGATCCGAAGCTGGACCTTTGTCCAGTCGTCAACCTCAACCTTCAGGATGTTCTGGAAGGTTCCGCCCAGAGGGTCCGTCCTCAACCTCCTGGATCCTGGATCCAGTCCACCGGTCCCTGGAGGATTTCCTTGTCTGACTCCCCTCTTTTGTTGCTAATCTCGGTAAATATTGTCTTTCACTTGCGGCTGGTCTCTCCCTATTAAACTGATGCATGAATTAACAACCATACTTCAAATTCATCACGTAATATTTTATCTATAGAGCAAATTAAAGCTTATATTTACAGGAATCCATCATTTTTTACACCCTGATTCACACTAAATCTGACTTTATGCTTGAATAAAATTAGAAATTAAAAAACCTTAACAACAATCTCAATTGATATGCTTATAAAAATCCATTTTATTTTTAACAGGCTAATTCATATCAAGTCAAATAAACTTTACGCAACGTGCATATTTAAAAAAACAAAAGAAAGGCGATATTAGTGCCAAATTAAAGTTGATGACGAGGAGCCAAAGTTTGTTCTAGGGCGTCAAAGAATTATTTTAAAAACCTTAACTCAAGGTCCACTCATTCAGCATCTTCAGGCGCTTTCAAGCGTAGCTCAAGGTCTTCGTCAGAAGATGGAGATTGCTTAGTTGCCATGGAGACCATGACACAACACAGTCAACCACATAAGCCCTGTTAGAAGATGTTTGAAAACATGAAGAACAGGTGGCACCTCATACCCCCCCCCCCGCCGATGAAGACCATGAGATGTGACTAAAAGTCAAACTCAATTCAAATACATTTTTAGTTTTTAAAAAACAATCAGAAAGGCACAAAAAGTGTGCAAAGTAATAGAAATATATGTAAACAAAAAAATATTAAAACCTATAATAAATGTAAATTGTACCGTGTTTACAGAAATCCACCATTTTCAATTAACTGTTTCAGACAAAGTCAAATATAAAAAGAAATTACAAAACCTGAAACCCTCACGACCATCGCTGCAACCCTCACCTAACCTCCATCCGAGCGTGTGTCATTGTGTGTCTGTTAAAGTGTGTGTGCACGCGTCAAAAAGGGCAGTTCCTTCACACAAGACGTGACCACCGACCTCCCCGCCGGCAAGGTGCCAAGCGAGGCCGGGCTGTCATGGTGACGCCGGGCGCGAGGCCCGGCCCCGGCCCCGGCCCTGCCTGGGTGCCGACCTAAGAACAGGTAGAGCGATAAAGCAAAAGGAAAAAGGGAAAAAGAGGGTGGGGGGGTCTGAGGCAGTGAAGCACTTCCCTGTGGCAGCAGAGACACATTAGAGGCCTGGTGGCGGATTTTCATGCCGCTGCCGCCACCGCCGCCGTCGCGGCGGCGAGGTGGCGATATGAGAACACTTTCTTTCTTTTTTTTAACTGCTGTGCGAAGTTATCATCTGAGGAACACGCCTCAAAGCCTCACAACAGATATTTTCCCCCTTTCTGTATATTATAAAAAGCCATTTTCAGAATGTGGAATCACATTCAAAAATATATATACACACACACACACACACACACACACATATATATATATTTTGCATTCTCCTGTGAGTTACGTGACAGACGAGTCTATCAGTATCAAAGGCAATCACACATGTGACATCTCATTTCGACAACCTGTCTCAGGGCTGTGTCCGGCCTGGATGAAGATGAAAAGGAACGGAAAGAATATTCCCCCCCTCCATCCCTCCACCCCCCACGCCCATGATCGTGTTTTATGTCCAACAATGATCTGTGCAAACGGCTGCCAAGCCCATAAATCTGGGACGGGGCCGGCAGCGGCGGGCGGAGCGAACGGCGGTAAATCTAAAGACAGTGTGTCTTTATTACGCCGTGGACGGACGGATGGGCGGATGGAGGGGGGGGTTCGGGATGAAGGACGGGGGGGGGGGGGGGGGTCTATCGAGTTTTCCCCAACCGGCCAAAAACATCCGGCCGTCAAGTCGAGTCGCTCGCCGGGCAAAAGCAGATCAAAAGCAGGGAAAACATCAAACACACGATTCCTCGCTCGGCTAAAAAGGGACGTGACGGATGCCAAGTGTGAATTTCCCCATTTTCTCAGAAGTTTAGAAACCTATAAACAAAGAGGAGAAATCCCGTTTTTACCCGGATACGCTAACGTCGCCTATCAAAGTTAAATTATCCGAATGATGTCATCATCGGTTAATTAGTAGGTTATGCTGCAATGACGCTACAAAAGAAGTACGACAGTAAAAAATAAAAAAACCCAAATGTTCAGATTGTCTGAGAAGTCGCAGAAAACTTCACACGACTTTATTTGGAGGCAAAACCTCAACCGAGCAACTCTAGCGACCGTCGCCACGGCAACAAGGGATGCCAGCGAACCAAGCGGCGACGAAGGCCTTGATGATGACCAAGGCCGACGCTGGGTTTACGCTTCTGCGTTGAGTCTACGCGAGCAGCCCCCGCGCCGTCGTGAGCATTCGTACGTCTGCGTTTTGCGTCGCTCCGCAATTACACCGCCGATTACAACGCTACTTAGCGACGAGTTTTCCCGTTGGCTTTGAAAGCGACGGCGGCCGGAAGCGCAGCGGGTCGCGACGGAGCCGGAGCTGACAGGATGCTCGGCAGCGGTTCTCGTTTTTTCCAGGGGTCTGGGCGATGGAGCAAATTAGATCCGTCCCCTCACGTGAACTCCGCCGCGTCGGAAAGGCGTTCTCCGCCAGAGTCATCGATCGTCATCAGGATATCCAAGCTGAGAGGCCGGAGTTTCGAACTGACGGATTCCACGTTGGGCCCCCGGCGTGGTTTAAAAAAAATAAAATAAAATACACCCCCCCGCTGCTCATCTGCCTCCAGGCCTCGCGCTGTCTTTCCTTTCATCTACCCTCCCTCTCAACTTCCCCCCGATCATTCCTCTTCCTCCTCTGCCTTATCTCCCCTCGCCTCCTCCTCCTCCTCCTCCTCCTCCTCCTCCTCCTCCTCAGAGCTCATCGCCAAGGTCCCATCAGGCCACATCCCTTTCGGGTTAGTGTCCTCACGTTCCCGGCAAAGAAAAAAAAATAAAAAACAAAAAAAACAAAAGGAGGGAATTAAAAAAAAACAAGGTTGAAAAAACGAACACAATCTCAATCACAGCAGGCCTGTGTTGTGACTCCTCTGCCCTACAGACACAACACAGCAAGCTGCCCCCCCACAGAATGTCCCAGGTTCAGGAGGGGGGAGGTCACCCTGAAAAATAAAGAGTAAAAATAAATAAAAGAATCTTTAACAAAGCCCCCCCCAGATAACGGCCACATTAACATCTCTCCTCCTCCTGTAGGGCGGAGGGCGGCAAGCGAGTCCGGAGAAGAGACCGTTGTAATTTGTCATTCTTCAATCTATATGCTAAAACCGGGTCACCTGATGGACGGCGGCGGAGCCGCTTGCGGACACGGGGGGGTCCGACGATGACGCGCGGCTCGTCGTCCGTTTTCCTTTTTGTTACAAAGGTCAGGGGGTCGGGTGCAGAGCGGCGTCACCTGCGCTGCGTTGTGAACGGCTCCCGGGGGCCTCGTGTAGCTCGGTCAATACATCATTCACCGTGCTGGGACGGGTGGGAAGGGACGGGGAGGGGCTTCACAACTCCATGGGCTCATCCATCTAAAATACCATCCATCCATTACCCTCTATATCTGCCTCTGATGTCGACCTGCCCCCCCACAACTTCGGTGCAGCTTCCCTTTGGCAGCCGATCAAAAGCAACAAACCAGGGGAAAAAAAAAAATCCCAACCATGAACAATTCGGCTCGTCAATCACATCTGGATGATCTGACGAATGGCGGACGACCCCCCACCCCCAAACCAAACAACGCCAATTAGCAGCGCGGAGCAGGAGGGGAGGGTCACGGACAACAACAACAACCAGCGTTTCTTTACCTTTATTAACGGCCTGTGCACTTTATAAATCCTGCAGTAAACGACACTGCTTCCACACACGCTGAGGCGGAAAACTACCTGTTAGGACATTCTCTCAGTGCTCAAAGCGCAAATCATTGTGAATTATTCATACGCAATTAGTCAGCGTGAGCCGGTTTTTGAAATAAAATATTCAAGATCACAGTCGTCGTCTTTTTTATTTATTTCTTTTAACTTTAAGACCAGATCCGATGTCGTTCTTTTGCGCTCGGGGGCAAAATTAATTCTCAAACAGGTTTGCTGGCACAGAGAAGTAGTAAGTTTAGCTTATTGTAACCTCCTGCATAGTTAGTACATATATTGTTTGGTAAAATGAGTATTTACACATGAAATATTAAAGGCATAGTAATTTGTACACAAGTCAATTTGTACGTCAGACTACATCTGGAAAACGCGTAGAAAAACAGACGTCCACCCTAATTAGGGCATTTTGTATCTCAGACCTACGCGTTTTCTCCTTTTGCATCAGCAGAGCAGACAGAACCAGCAGCCACCCAGAGCGCCGAGCTGTGACGGCGCCTCGCAGCCTCTCCCCGGGGGACAAATCACCCAATGACGCGTGCCCGACACCGGACCGGGGGTGACTCAGAGGAGCCGAGACCTTTGCCCCCGTAAGGCCGAACGTGCCTCACGACACCCGGGCGCACAGGATAGCGCGCACACGCACAGCAACACGCACGCACAAACACACGCGCCCGCTGAGGCGCTTACTCGCCACGGACCGGACGGATCCGCCGCTCGGCTCACAAGGATGCAATCACAGGCCCAACCGATTTCAAGGGCCACGCATCGGGGTCTCTGTTCTTCTTTGGTTTGTTTTTTTAAAGATAATTCATAGGAAGTTTGGCATGTGAAGGCTGGAAAAACCACAGGTGGACCCGATAATGCTCCCGTTTCAGGATATCCGGCCCCTGGGGGGGGGTTATTGTTCCAGCAGGTTCTCTGGCCAGACCTAATGATGCACTTCATTGCAACCGGGACATCGTCTGAATTAAGCGCTTTGACGGAAAAATTCGTTCCAGTTACTTCTTTAAGCAAAAAATTGCCTAAATGTTCTCCGGTTCCTGGTTTTTAAAACGTGAGGATTTGCTGATTTTCTTGTCACAAGCGACAGTGAATTTACTATCGTCGGGTCTCAGGCCGTGAGACCGTTTGAAGACGTAATCAATGCACATGAATGCACCCGTTGGGCCTGTAAACAGCAGTTAGCTCAGACCCAAATTTGCTTCTTCTCCTCCTCATGGGCTTAATGGATTGTGAAAGGGGGGTGAAATGATGTCGCCCCCCCCCCCCAAACAACGGAGGATGCATTAGCCGTCACCGTCCGTCACCGTTTACAATCCATCTCGCCAACGGGAAAACAAGGGCGGCTACAACGCCGGGGAGACAGTGATTGATTCAAAATTGGATCCCGTTCAGGAATCCTGTGGAAGGAGAGGAAGGGAAATGAGCCGGATGGCCCCCCCCCCAACACAAACACACACACACACACACACACACACACACACACGCACACACACACGCCTGCCTGTGTGCATGCATGTCATTTTAGATAGAGCAGCCAAACAAATGGAGTGTCAGGCGGCCGGGGAGGAGGAACTGAGCAGCATCAGCTCACGACCTGCTGCCGGCAATCGAATCCCAGATATCAGGGAACCAAAAGAAAACACACACACACACACACACACACACACACACACACACACACAAACAACGTAACTGCATTAAATAAGGCGTCTACTGATGTGGGCAATTCACTGGGAGTGTCTCAATTTGCGGGATAACCTCGGAGGTCCGGCACCCCCCCCCGGCATCTTCCCCTCGAATGCCACTTTAAACCTCGTCTGCTTCTCATCTCTCCCTCGTTTCTCCCTTTTTTTATCTTATGGCAAATTAAATTTACCCATGCGGCGCTGAGGTTTCTGCCCCTCCTCCCCTTCTTTATTTTTTTCTTCCCTCTACCCACATTTGCAGATATGGGGACCTTACCTCATTACCTCCCCCGACCCCCCGGTCAGTTGTCAGGAGGCTCTTCTTGTGAGGGGGTCAAAGGCCGCGGTGAAGAGCTCGCCTTGAGACCTGAACGAGCTGAGGAAGCTCGGCACAAGAGCTTGGAAACGCTCTGACAGAATATTCTACCATAATAAGAGACTAATGTCCCTGATGCAGACTCAGCTCCTGCTGACATTACACTACTCGCCACTTTTTTACAGTCAAAGTTCAGGTCAAATTGGTTCTGAAGTGGATTATTCAGATTATTTTCTAGTATATTTTTGTAATTTAAATGGATCTGAAGTGTTCTTTGAATGCACATCCTCCTCCAAAGAGAACACACAAAACACGCCGGAGCAGATCAACCTTTGTCGTAAAAGAAGTTTATTTTCTTGATTAATAAACTGGATGTTTCGTCTCTAAAATTTCTCAAAATAATAAAAAATTCCCATTGAGGCCAAGAGCGATGTCTTCAAATAACTGTGCAAAACCCAGAGATTTTCTACATTTATATTTACAGTGACATGAAGCGGAACAAAATCAGCAAATTCTTTCATTTGACGCACTGGAACCAGAGGACGGTTGGTATTTTTTTTTCTTTGATAAAATGTCTTTGACTCTTACTCACTTTTCAAACCAGTTGTAAATTATTTTCCTACAGCAGAATTAAGATTAAATGAGCAAGGACCAACTTTACTGAGATGTATTCACACAGAAAAAGAACAGGTAAAGTGACAGAGATGGAAAAAAAAAACAACAAAAACACAGGTCATGAGGAAGTTGAGTTTTTTGCATCTAAGTTAGAGCAGAGAAAAACACGCCGAGCTTGTCGTGTTTCTCTGTATTCAGAAATGTCAGGGTCACATTTTTATTATGAAGTTTTCAATGACGTTTTTACGTCAGCTTCCTTTCGTACCTTAGATGTTTCTAATTCAATCTGAGATGATAAAAATGTCGGATTTCAGGATTCTATTGTTCAGTTTTTATGTTTCATATGTCGCGGTTTGACCTTTGATATCTTGGGGCCGAGTCTGAAACGGACGCCAGGATTACAAGTTACGCCGGTGGATGAAAAAGCGGCCGCAGAAAACACGGAGCCTGGAGGGAAACCGTGGCACGTCCCAATGTCGGCCCGGGCGTCGGTTCGCTTCCCAGAGCGCCGCCCGGCGTTTCACGTCCGCGGCCCCCGGGGGACTTACTCCCCCCGCAAAAAACTTATCTCCGCACGGGAGGAAGCTCACGCTGCGGATGTTGATTGTGGTCGCGAACCAGCGATAAAGACGAGGAGACGCCGGTGCTCTGGCTGGACGCATCGGGGGAACGGAAACCGTCTGATGAGGCGCCGTTGACGAGGAGTTTATAAGCTGTGGTTGACGGATTCATTAATGGCCAATAAATCATAGGAGCAACTTCTGGGACGTCCTCCAGATGTCCTGCGGCTCTTCTCCGGGAGACGAGGGGTCAAACGGTCCAATGGAGACGCCTCCCTGATGGATTAAAGAGCTAAAAAGACAAGAAAAGTGTGGCGCTGGAGGAGGAAACGCGCCGATCTATAAAACATTGGTGACTGATTTATTAAGCACTAACGGAGCTATTTATTATAATTTTAAAACACCATTAAGGTACAGCGCCTTATCAGAAAGTGGCTGAAAAAATAACATCCTGAGTTCCGAGAGCGGACGGAAAAAAAAACAAGATAGAGGTCTGAACTCTGAGCGGGAGGAAAAAAAAAGAAAAGAAAATCGAAATCATTACGGTATAAACTCCTGACACAAATTACCCAGGATCCTGCAGAGCGCCGCTCTCTCCCAACAGATGGGAGCCAATTAGCCACCTGACTCCCAGGAAACACTTGGGCAGCCGCGTGGAGCCAAGATGCAAATGAAGCGGAGGGAAAGGTGGAGGCAGGACCTGTCGCGGGGAGGAGGAAGGGATGGAATGGATGGAGGAGGCAGCCGGGGGCGCTTTTTGGGTTTTTTTTAATTCGGAAAAACAGGCGGAGAGGATAAAGTGGGAAATGATTTATCGTGAGGGCGCGTGGCGCCGGACCGAGAGTCTCCGTAGAGGTCGCGGAAACAACGAAGCGGGGGGCGGGGGTGGGGCATCCTCCGTTGATGGAGGACGGCGTCCTAATCCTGCGGGCGACGGATCCTCCATCAGCCGCCGCGAACATCAGCTCGACATATTCAATTTGAGGCCAACATGAAATCATTGATCTAGTTAATGAACATCTTGTCGTATTTACTTAACTGATGCGCCAACTAGACCGGAGGGGCTGCGGGCGCCGCGGGACGCCGCCGCGGCTTTCGATCACTGTTCGGGGGGGGGGGGCACTCTCTGCAAAAAATTTTGGCAGGATCAAGTCTTCCCCCCGTCCTCGCTCCTCGGTACCTCACAGCTGTTGGCAGCTTTAAAAATGTTTTTAGAATAAATAAAAGTTGAGGAACATGCATCCAATCAGACCTCGTTAGCTTGGCTGCGTGTTTTCTAGACTCATCCGGAGGGTTTTACGAGGGATTTACAAGCGTCAACAGTGACAGCAGGGTTATGGTTGGACAGCGTGTCAGCTAATCTGAGTGTTATCGGATCTGCCGACTGAATCCATATCCTCAGAGCCCCTGATCAGACTCTCTTATAAGCCAATTTCAGCATTTGTAAGTATCTAAAAATGAAAGCAGAACCCTACAAAATGGTTAAAATCTCAAATCTGGGCCTTGTCTTTCCTTTTGGTTTTTTGCTTTCATGCTGTAGAAAACATCTACAGATTCAAATATCATAACACTTATTGGATGGATCGAAATCTTGTCGTTATTCACGGTCCCCAAAGGATGAGTTTTCTATTGTCTTTGCTGATCCCCCGACTTTTACCTCCAGCGCCACAAGCAGCTGAAAGTTCATTCATCCGGTGTAATGTCTCAGGCCCCCTGACGATCGGGCCTCGGTTCCTCTAGCGCCACCGTGAGGTCGATATTTTGTGTTTTATCATCCTGAGGATGGCAAAAAAAAAACCCACTAAAGCTCAACAGACAAATAACAACATGCACAGAACGATCCAAGACCAGCGAGGAACTAAAAATAAATAAACCGCCCTTTTCAACTGGACACAGAACAAAGCGGCAACGTTTTCCGCCAAAAAATGCCAAAGATTTTCAAATATCTCACATCCAACAATATAGGAGGAAGAGAGAAAAGAGGCGAGTTGGGATCTGAGGGACGATGTCAAAAGGCAGAAGAACCTGGGCCGCCCCCGGAACGTCGATGAGGCGGATCATCGGGCACGTGTCCTAAATGAGGACTTATTGAAGGAGGGGAATCATAAATATAGATTTATCATGTAGGTTATGTTCATCTCCGCTAGGCCCAGCCCCCGTACGGCGGCGAAGATGAACCAAGGCTCGTCTTCTTCATCCTCGCGTCCGAGATTAACCCAGAAAACTCTAGACTGGAGCCCCCCCGCCTTCACCTCCTCCTCCTCCTCCTCCTCACGGAAACGACAGCATCTCAAATTAACATTGCACTGGATACGACGCCTGTGAATATAACGGATCTAAGAGGCTGATAGACCGTCTGGAGATGGGTGCCCCCCCCCCCCAAAGAGGCACCGTTATGTGTACAGGGACAGCAAAGCGTGACCCAAAGAGGGGGGGTGGTTACGGGGCAAAACAGAGCAGGGTGCTGCAGCTGGCCTCTCCGCCGACGTCACCGCCAACGGAGGCCCCGCGTGCCGGCGACCGCCCATCTCATCACAGATGACTGGTGACCCCAGCCGTCTGTTGTTTTAGCCACAAAGGAGACGAGAGGGAGCCCCGGCGCAGAAAAACACTGGCCAGGGAGGCGGCGCCACATTCCAGGAGAGAGGCAGCGCGCTCCGACACGTTAACAGCTGCAATTATGCATCGACGCAGCCCCGGTAGAGGACCCGGTCTGTTGCACCATAGCAGCAGCTGCGAGGCGCACTTCGACAAAAAAGGATTTTATAAATTAAAAAAGTATCCAAAGCCACGGCAGCACTGGAGGAGAAGCAACTCCCAAATTAAAAACTTCTCCCAAACTGAACAAAGAAAAGGCCGTAAGAGCTGGATTCAAACAGAAATACACCGACATTTTATATCGGCCATTCAAGCGGATCGTATGCATCGTACGCGGCCGCCTTTCATTGGTTTTTTAAATGCAAACAACACCCTCCCATGACTCTGTCGCATGTGTGATTGTGAAATTGTCCCTGAAACTGTTGGCAGATAGAAAAAAAAAAAAGGATCTAACAGTCGTTTCTTTGAGTCCGACTGACGACTCCCATCCTGGGACCGAGCGTGGCCCCGCAGGCTCACGGGCCTGAGGCGTCAGGCAGCTGTAAGACGAAGCCGAGTAAACACTGGGAAGCGTAGGTGATATGGAGCGATGTAGCCCACCCCCCCCGCGGCGGCCGAGTTTTCGCAGGTCTGCATAATCTGCTGCCGTTTTAACAAGGACGGGGACTTTCGCTGCCGCTTTTCGTTTTAAAACCCGACGGATTCCGCCTCTGCTCCGCACAAGGCTCGTCAGCGCTGGCTCCTCAGCGGGAGGCTGCTCCTGCAACGTCGCCATATCGATTTGGAAGAGCGGCCGACCTGATGGACAAGAAGTCGACGAAATGTACCACAGATGTGGCAGAATCAGGTATCATCTACCCATCCGTTATCATCTCTCCCGTGGGCCATAATCCGATGCTCCGCTCTCCTCTGGATTCAGTCTCGCCGCCAGAGTTCGGATCCCGGCTGCGGCGTTCGGGCTCATCCCCGGAGGTGCTGGATGGAGGTGAGGTCAGGTGCTCTGGGAGAAAACCTCCTTTCTTTATGGAGCTGGGTTTGACGTGTTTAAACAGAAAAGTGCCTCCACTCATACCGTCACCACAAAAGTGGGAAAACATTATTATCTAAAATATCACCTTGACTGTTTAACGCTATGAACGAAAATGTAAAAATTAGAAAAAAATAAAAAGCCCGAAGTCAAAACTACACCCTGTCTGCAAACTTTGGGCCCTATAATACATCTTATCTCGTTCCTGTTGAGGATAAGGGGGGGTATCCCACCATGCATTTGGGCAAAATGTGGGGGGGGACTAAACCACACCCCATGATAATCACCTGTAACAGAAAAGCGGCTGGGTTGTGCAGCAGGGCAGTGAACTGCACGGCTGTGTGTGATATCGGGATCCGCCCCGCCCCGCCCCGCCTGCCCCGGGTCCACGTGATCGGGTTCCTGCCTACGCCGGGTCCGTTATCTTGTTCCAACAACTTGTGCAAATGGAAGTCGGCGATGCGTTCGGATGAACGCGATAACCGGTTGTTCTCCGCTGCTCCGGACCTTTGCTCTCCCTCTCTCCCTCGCTCACATCGTCCCACGTTTCGCCTCGAAACAAAGGCTGCAATGTTTTAGCCGGATGCCTCAGCAGATTTGAAAATTACGCTGAGCCCAGATCTACGGGCGGCTTAGCAGAACATCGGATGTTTTTGTTTGTTTTTGTTTGTTTGTAAAAACCCAAAAACATGCAAACAATCCCATCTGGGTTACGGGGGGGGGGTCCTGAAGATGTTTGTCAGAGTCCGAGCATCAGAAGCAACAGCAGACTGGGTTCTTATGTTTAATTAAGTAAATAAATGAATAAATAAATCCTCCCTTTAATCTCAAACTGTGTAAACACGCTAATGGCCCAGTCAAATCCATCACGTTTCACTCAGAAGTGCAATCAGATTTTGTTTTGACGGCCTGCCCCCCCCCCCCCCCCCCCACAGTGTCCAAACCTGGCTGGTTGACAGGTCGTCACGACGCCGTCCAGGAAATAAGCAACTTATGAATCCATGTGACTGCTGTTTCGCAGGAATGGCTTAGAGTCCACGAGTGTTAACAAAGCAGGGACAAATATGCGGCAGTGTAAACCTTCCTCCGGTGGTTGGACCCGAACCATGTAAACTGAACTTTGAGGGGGAAATATTTCACTCTCGGCGATGGAAGCACAGCGCTGCGGCCGGATGCCGGCGCCGGCTCGAACCCTTTGTCCTCCTGCGCCAACGGCTCGGCTTCTGCACTGTTGCCACGCCATCTCCAAGCGAGTTGCCAGGCGCCCGCTGGATTGGGGCCGCGGCTCATCCGCCGTTGTTCGATCTCAGTCGTCCAATTACCGCATTGAAATTTTTCTCGCGACCGGGTCGAGACAACAACGCCAAGCAGGCAGAGCGGACGACGGCCCCGAGGCCACGAAAGCTTCAGTCTTAGCGTTTGTCGGGTGGTTTATGCTAATTCAATTGTAAATCTGTTCAGAAAAATATACTCCACTCATGCAAAACATGGACCTCTGTCGCCTAAAGCAATATTATATTGTAATTCTATGAAGTTTGGGAAGTCAGAAGACACAGGTTAATGAAAAACGGTTGAAGTGCATGACCCACATTTTGTGTCTCTGACATTCTCCTTGTTGAAAGTCCGATGGAGGCAAACATTTCAATTAAAAGAAGACAGAGGGAAAAAAAGGAAAAAACCGAGGCAGCTTATGCCATGAAATCCAGTATTTTAGTCGCTGCTTATGCTCAAGAAATATTATCGAAATATTTGTCTGTTACGGGTAAACTGAGCTCGACTCGTAAATTTGGTGGACTGCCCCTTTAAAAGGGGCTGCGCCCTTTATTGCCCAGTCTTGAGGTTCGGTCTAATTGTGTCGAAATCAGGTTTTGAGACCTTCATGTCTTCATTTTGTTAGATCAGGCCACGAAATTCCCAAAGCACCTGGTGACGCATTCAGAGTCCTCGTTTTCGTCCGAAGGAAAAGCAACAACACCCCCGAAGGGATTCGGTTCAGGGCAAATCGGGCGAGCCGAGGGGCCGGAGGCAGGAAATGTCTCACCGTTCGAATCCAAACACACGTGCGTTATCGCACCGTCGCGTAAAACGTCCGTTGTGAACTGCTTTTTGCTCGGGCTGAGATTTTTCTTTGATTTTTACATTACGCGTCATGATCCAACCCGGTGCGACCGGGAGACAAAGAAAGGAACAGAAACGGACAAGAAGTTGTCGCCTGACGGCCAGAAAACAACGCGCCCGTCTTCTATACGCCATCATCAGCGTAGGACACAAACACACACACAAAAAACAAAAAGAAAAAACACAGGAAATGATTTACAGACAAGGAGGAAACGGCTCGAAAAGCAGCGAAGGTTTACCACTCGCAGAACAAGAAAATCAAACCCACACACCAACTCTCACTCGGACGCGGTAATCCCGCAGGCCATTAAGTTAGCAGGGAATTAAGCGAGAGACGACACATCCTGAGCGTTGGACGAGGTCCAGCTGCAGCAAATCAGGCTTAAAAAAGAAAAAGAAAAGCGGGGGGAGGGGGGATTATGGGGTTTTTCAAGTACAAGAAGAAAAAGACCTAAATGCAAATGTAACGGGAGACGATGGATGCAGGAATCAGAGAGCGCAGCCAAAACTTTGAGTTCGGACAACTGGCCAACAGCTGGCAGGGCCTCATTAAAAACAACCTCCTGCTGGAGGCCCTTCGTCCTCCTCCTCATCCTCCTCTGACTCGTTTTTATGTTTTGCTTCTTTTTTTTTGTTCCTTTTTAAGCATTTCGGGTAAGAATGAAAAAAAACAAAGCAAGTGGCAGCGCAGCATCAGGCAGGAACCCCCCCCCCCCCCCATGGCACAGCTGGAGCACTGATCAGCTCCTATTCTGCATCTGAACACACACACACACACACACACACACACACACACACACTCCGTAGAGAGGAGGAAACCAAGCCGCCTCCATTTTCACCATCGTCCCTGCTCTTACACTCCAAAGGTGGTTTGGAAAGTCAGGATGCTGTTTGTTTGGTTTGTTTTTAAACGAGCAGAACTCAGCTCTCAATTCCACAGAACAACAACAACAACAACAAAAAGACTAGTTCCTGTTTATGAGAAGCAGAAGTGAAAGTTAACTTTAATGGCTCTTCTCTTACCTGGACCCAGTCACACGATGGGAGGCAATGACATTAGTGGGGACGGTCACCGACTCTCGGCAACAACACAAAGGACGTGAGATGGTCGGACGATGAGAGGAGGAAAAAATGGCTCAGACGAGGAAACAATCAAAAGCCAGCGTGGAGAGATGTTAAGCTACAGGAGGAAAACCGGGGGGGATTAAAAACAACTGAAATCTAAACCAAAAAACGGGCCAAGTTCACCCAAACGCGTCGAGGAGCCTCGCTCATCCAGGAACAAGCGAATAAAAGCGAGCGTCTCTCTGCGTCCCGCCGCTGAACCGAGGCGTCGATCGGGCGTCTGGCGTTTGCGCGACGCCGAAGTGAGCAGACAAAAGCCGGAGCCGGAGCCGAGGATGCTGCTCCCACGTCTCAGCGCCGAACAAAGCGCCCCCCCCCCGGAAAAATAACTTTGTTCCTTTCCCCCAACGCCCCCCCCGCTTCCTCCTCCTCCTCCTCCTCCTCCTCCTCCAGGCAAGACTACATGTAATAAATCATCATTTCCAAAGACGCGGGGGGCGCTCACCTTTCGCGTCCGTCGCTCCGCGCGGATCGGAGCCGCGGTGCTCGGTCTGGTCCCGGGTGTCTGCGCCCCCCTCCTCCGCTCGTCGGCGCATTTAAACGGGGCAGAAGCGGCGTCGGCGGCGGCGGCGGCGGAGAAGCGTGTGGCTGCGCGCCTCGCTGCGCTCGGTGGGCGGCGTGGCTGCTCCGCTCCGCTCCGCTCTGCTCCTCCTATGTTTGGTACCAGCGAGAAAACACGGTAGAGCCCTCCCACTGCCGGACCCCCCACCCCCCCACCTCCACTACCCCCACCCCGGGCGCTCCGCTGGCTCAGCCTCCTTCTGGAAAAAAGCGGATGCGCCGTCTCACCGTGGCAGGAAGAAAAAGGAAAAACATCAGGTACGGACGCGCATTTTCCTTCGTTACGTAAAAGGCGCAGACGGCGGCGCCGCCGCGGGTCATCGGCCGGATCCGGTGCGAGGTGCGGTGAGTCCGGCCCGGAGCGGCCCGGAGCGGCCGGTACCGGAGGGTCCCGCTGCGCCGCCGCCGAGCGGCGGCTCCCGCTGCGCCGCAGAATAAAGGAGAAATGTCCGGTGGAGTGAGACAGTTTGAAGTCACCACGGAGCTGCCATCTTTATTCTCTTAACCACAGCGTCCGCGTCCTGGCGGGACAGTCTCCTGCTCCACGCTCGTCCACTGTCTCCTCCTTTGTCTAGTTTCCGCTCTGGTTCCTCAGGTGACCCTCCTGTCACCCCCCCCCCCCGTGACCCAGGTGGGCTTTTCCTGTTGCTTAAACGTGGTCGAGGGGCGTGGCTTTTCTGATCCTAACGCCCCCGGGTGACCTAATTACCCCGCCCCCCCTTCCTGTCTGTTTGTTTATTTGTTTGTCTGCTAGATTATGCAAAAAAAACAACCGGGCCGATTTGCCCAGAACTGGGTGGAGGGACGGGTCGAGGGCCCTGGTTGAACCCGGCAAACTTTGGGGCGAATCCGGAAGGTTTTCCGTGGATTTTGATTGTTTTCCCTCTGAAGTCTGGTGCGGGCTCTTTGACAGAGGTGTGGACGCCGCCGAGCGAATCTCGCCGGTGGCGATTGAGGTAGCGAGGTTCCGGTCGTCCCTCTCTTCGGCCCAGATGCGCTCTCGTTTACCAAAGTGCCCCTATGGTCGCCCTACTGCTACAATGCCCCTCTGGATACCTTACAAATGACCCAGTTGCCCCCCTATTAGTCTTTTTCAGTCCACCCCCGTTACCCCAGCGCACTTTTGTCCTCTGTAGTCGGTGCGATTGTTTCCCTCTGCACACCTGCCCCTCTGCTCGGCCTAAATGCCCGTTTTGTCACCACGGTGCTTTCGTCGTCACCCAGATATCTCTGTCCTTGGCTCAAGTGCCCCCCTGCCCCGGTCGCCGCCCCCCCGCCCCGGCCGCCTTTTCTACCCAAGTGCCCCTTCTGGCCTCCCATTTCCTCCTCCAGTTCCTCTCTGGTCCGATCAAATTGGCTCACGGTTCCACCAGATGTCCGTCCGGGTAGCCAAAAACCGCCTTTCGGTCGGCCAAGTGCCCCTCTGCTTGGCCCAAATGCCCCCGATTGGACCAAGTTCCCCTCAGCTGGGACCAATACCCTTCTGCTCAGAACTCGAATGCAAATATATTGTGACCTTAGCGGCAAAACTTTCACTGTATCGTACGGAAAACTCCTTGACTGTCCTCACGGCTGCCCCCTGCCCTTACAGGGGGCAGAATTTTATTATTAGCTCCCGCCACAAATAGGCCCCTCACCATAACCGGCAATGCTGTTAATTTCACATCCACCTCTAATAGCCGGGGCCAATCCCATTTAAAGCCCCAGCGGATAGAGGAGGGGGGTCGGGACACAGCACAGAGAGCTGGCGCTCATCCTGGCAGATTATGGAGAAATTATGATTCTATGTCAACCAAACTATAATGCACGTTTTTTAATAGAAAACTTTTTTTTTTTAATCCTAGAAGAACTCCATGACCCCATCTGGGTATAAGACCCACGGTTTTAGAAACTCTGACCCCGACAGCACCGACTGCTCTTATTTCACGCAAATCTGCATTTCACGCCTCCGCGTGCGGCGGGCCCGTCTCACCGCGATTTTCTGAGAGTGACGCTCAACGCCGACGAGGTCCTTAAACACACCTAAATGATTCATTCATCACACGATTTGGGGAGCATCTGTGTGTTAACCACGCCGCGGCTGTCTTCGCCTAATCCGCGCTCGTAAAGCGATGGAGAGACTCAGCGTTGTGCAGGTTCAGGCAGCCGCGACCGAGA
Source organism: Istiophorus platypterus (assembly GCA_016859345.1). Lineage (NCBI taxonomy): Eukaryota > Metazoa > Chordata > Actinopteri > Istiophoriformes > Istiophoridae > Istiophorus > Istiophorus platypterus. The sequence goes on from CM029125.1 coordinate 18,776,390, forward strand.
AGGATAAAAAATCTTAAAACCACAAGATTATGCAGAAAGTATTATGGATTTTTTTTTTCATGTAAGTCATGCACCAGCATCCTCGTTATTCCCCCTTGATACAATTACAGCAGTAAAAAGTAAACAGATTTGAAGCCTTTTCTCTTTAAAAAAACGTATGAACTTATTCTATTGGACTCCTGCACGATTGAGGACTGTTTCGCAGCCGTGTGCAGATTTTTAGGAGACGGGCCCGACTCGTGTCCGCCCACCTCGACTTCCCCACAAGGCACGTTTCCTCTCTGGCGTACAGGAGGTGACCGGTCGGGAGTAAACGTCAGATCTCAGACTAACCAGGGACAAAAGGCACAATCGCAACATGTCGGTTTTTGTTTTTGTCTTTTTTTTGCAGAGCATCGCTGTTTAGCAAGTGTCTGCTCTGAGATAAGTCGAGTTAGGACAGATTTCACTTATTTGTACCGATTATTCCTAAACCTGAGACGAGGGCGGCATTGGTTTTAGTCTTCAAGGTGGATAAACCCTCAGCATTAACACATAAAGAGAACTGCTGGTTAAATAAGAGGCTGCCGCCTAATATAATAGACCTGACGAGAGTCAGATACAGCTGTATTCCCTTCGTTTGGGAGGGAAAACTAACAGAAATGATGATAAAGTCGCTCTTAATTCCCCGCTGAGCGGCGCACACACATGCCCGGCGCTCCTCTGGGGGGGGGTGGCAGGAGAGCTATAATGATCTGCGAGCGGGGAGAGCTCCGATCTGCTGGGGGAGTGATTTTCCCCACCAACAGACTGAACGCTATAATTAAATGTGGTGACCAGAGTCTAATTAAAAGCGGTGGCAATTACCGTTCGGTGCGGCGGCGATATGCGCGGGGACGGCTCACAGTTTGGGGTTAAATTATTAAACGGAGCCCTGAGGACGCAGTCGGCAAAATGCTATATTTATACATACATACGTGTGTGTGCGAGAGTGTGTGTGTGTGTGTTTGAGAACGTTCGGAGCCACCTGGGCTGCAGGCCCGGGCCTCGGTCCCTCTGGAGTTCACTCACGGTATCGCTGCAGTGTAAGCAGTCTTTGATATATTTGCTTCAATTATGGAGGATAATGAATTTAAATTTGTGATGCATCAAGGCCCCGAAATGGCAGCCCCCCCCCCCCAAGGACCCCATAAATGTCTGATACCGCCTCAGGCTCCAGGGGGAGTTGTGGAAAAGAAAATCTCAGACGAGATTGAGTTAATGGAAATAGATTGGGTCTCTGAAATGCTAATGTTGACTTTTGGTTCCCTAAATATGGCGGTGGCCAAAAATGAGACGCACTAAGACGCTGCAGCGTCCCACCGGTACTGAGGGGGGGGGGCTAACAACAACATCTGGCTTAAGCAGAGATAAATTCTGTACCTTTTTCAATTTTTAAGACAAACTGCTCTGCAAAAGCCAAAAACTGTGTGTCTGAGAAAAATCGCACAGAGAAGAATAAAATAAAAATACAATCGAATCTTTAAATAAAAGCACGTTCGCTTCATTCTGTCAGACAGACAAGCTTTGCACTTAACAAATTCTCACCACTGGTCTCGCGGCCAGGAAACGTACACTAGGCGCAAGCGCCGCTCCCCGTCGCCGTCCATATTCCGCCCGGGCCCGTCGGGCCTGCCAGTCATGGGCGCCGCGCGACAGTGATCTGACCATCGTCGGCCTATTTGGCATTCGGAGGGCGCCCCCACCCCCCGACTGTAGGCTAAATAAACACACACAAGTCAGGCAGGGTGCAACCTTCAGCCCCCGCCGCTCCCGGTCGATAAGCCCTGCACCGCCGCGCCTGAGCGGTGGCTGCACAGGCCTTTTTTAAACCTCCGCCCTGTTGTGTTGACTTGTGTGTTTTGTTTGATAGTTTTTTTTTTCAACACCTGTCACAGCCAGGCTCTGCTTCATCACCTACAGTCTCTGGACCCGTGTCGGTGTTTAAACCAAATCTTGTTGAAAACGTGTCATGTTTTGCCCCATGAATCCTTTTTATCTTTAGTTTTATTTCTTAATTAAGAAAGTTCCTGTGAGACACGAAGCCGATCAATGGCTCTGACCCGCAACCCCCCCCCCCCCCCCCCACTGGATAGATCATGTCAAGTCAATCACCATCTCCCCCAATCCCAGTGGCAGCAAGGGGGGGTTGCGCATGTCAGCCTTGTCAATGGATGGAATTTGATTGGCACAGGTGCTGCAGCAGCCGTCCAATCAATCATCATGCCACAGAAGCGCGACGTGACGGCGCCTCTGAAGCACACGAGCCCCGGGCGCCGCCGGCGGGAGGAAGGACCAGGAGAAGGGAGAGGGGACCGGGCGGCGGCCGGGATTCAGGCGTTTCGGACCGATGCGGATATGCCTCAGGAATCCTCGGGCAAATATTAGCGGAATCCCTTCGGGAGCGGGCGGTGGACCTTAAGCTAACTTAACCTGGGTGTGTTTGTGTGTCTTATGAAGCTCGCGGTCTGTGTGCGTGTGTGTGTGTGTGTGTGGAGTCGTGGCGGAACAAAGAAACCCACATCCGTTCACTTAAAACGGGAAGTAAATCTTGTTCACACTGCACGTTGATGTGGATTGTTTTGTTAACGGTTATTGACATTTTTAGGAGGAAATGACTGGCGCTCTCGCGAAACCACGTGAGATGGCGTCGAGCAAATCAAAATTAAATTAAAAAAAAAAACAACAGTAAGTAAGACTCAACGAATCAGCTGCTCGATAAGGGAAGAGGCAAAGCAAACAATGCAGCCAGAAGACGCTTGAAGAAGAAAATACTTTTTAGGGGCAAAGGATCATAAAGTCATCAAGAACTTGTAATGAATTAAATTATAAACCACTGTATCAGTCATGATATCTTGATGTAATTGACTTAAAACTGATTTAAAATTCAAACTGACAGTAATAGTTTAGTTTGGAGTAATGGAACATTACTCATTATCCACGGCAGCTTCACAGCCTCTATGGTAATAAGTTATGGTGACTGTTAATAATAAACGAATGAACTTTTTTCACCCTTTTAGCACCTTTCATAGAGGAAATGCGGCTAAAATGCTTTACAATAAAGAGATGACATTAATAAGACCAGACAAAGTGAACAAAGTGGGTTTTTTTCCTGTCATTGCTCAGTGTGATACTTGTGTTATACCTCAGAGTCCTGCAGTATAGTAGTGTTTATGATGTGTGTTCTGCCGTGTTATGTGGGCGTTTCTGCCTGTTTTGACCTTGTTTCTGCCTGTTTCTACCTTGCTTCCGCCTGTTTTGACCTTGTTTCTGCCTGTTTTGACCTTGTTTCTGCCTGTTTTGACCTTGTTTCTGCCTGTTTTGACCTTGTTTCTGCCTGTTTTGACCTTGTTTCTGCCTGTTTTGACCTTGTTTCTGCCTGTTTTGACCTTGTTTCTGCCTGTTTTGACCTTGTTTCTGCCTGTTTTGACCTTGTTTCTGCCTGTTTTGACCTTGTTTCTGCCTGTTTTGACCTTGTTTCTGCCTGTTTTGACCTTGTTTCTGCCTGTTTTGACCTTGTTTCTGCCTGTTTTGACCTTGTTTCTGCCTGTTTTGACCTTGTTTCTGCCTGTTTTGACCTTGTTTCTGCCTGTTTTGACCTTGTTTCTGCCTGTTTTGACCTTGTTTCTGCCTGTTTTGACCTTGTTTCTGCCTGTTTTGACCTTGTTTCTGCCTGTTTTGACCTTGTTTCTGCCTGTTTTGACCTTGTTTCTGCCTGTTTTGACCTTGTTTCTGCCTGTTTTGACCTTGTTTCTGCCTGTTTTGACCTTGTTTCTGCCTGTTTTGACCTTGTTTCTGCCTGTTTTGACCTTGTTTCTGCCTGTTTTGACCTTGTTTCTGCCTGTTTTGACCTTGTTTCTGCCTGTTTTGACCTTGTTTCTGCCTGTTTTGACCTTGTTTCTGCCTGTTTTGACCTTGTTTCTGCCTGTTTTGACCTTGTTTCTGCCTGTTTTGACCTTGTTTCTGCCTGTTTTGACCTTGTTTCTGCCTGTTTTGACCTTGTTTCTGCCTGTTTTGACCTTGTTTCTGCCTGTTTTGACCTTGTTTCTGCCTGTTTTGACCTTGTTTCTGCCTGTTTTGACCTTGTTTCTGCCTGTTTTGACCTTGTTTCTGCCTGTTTTGACCTTGTTTCTGCCTGTTTTGACCTTGTTTCTGCCTGTTTTGACCTTGTTTCTGCCTGTTTTGACCTTGTTTCTGCCTGTTTTGACCTTGTTTCTGCCTGTTTTGACCTTGTTTCTGCCTGTTTTGACCTTGTTTCTGCCTGTTTTGACCTTGTTTCTGCCTGTTTTGACCTTGTTTCTGCCTGTTTTGACCTTGTTTCTGCCTGTTTTGACCTTGTTTCTGCCTGTTTTGACCTTGTTTCTGCCTGTTTTGACCTTGTTTCTGCCTGTTTTGACCTTGTTTCTGCCTGTTTTGACCTTGTTTCTGCCTGTTTTGACCTTGTTTCTGCCTGTTTTGACCTTGTTTCTGCCTGTTTTGACCTTGTTTCTGCCTGTTTTGACCTTGTTTCTGCCTGTTTTGACCTTGTTTCTGCCTGTTTTGACCTTGTTTCTGCCTGTTTTGACCTTGTTTCTGCCTGTTTTGACCTTGTTTCTGCCTGTTTTGACCTTGTTTCTGCCTGTTTTGACCTTGTTTCTGCCTGTTTTGACCTTGTTTCTGCCTGTTTTGACCTTGTTTCTGCCTGTTTTGACCTTGTTTCTGCCTGTTTTGACCTTGTTTCTGCCTGTTTTGACCTTGTTTCTGCCTGTTTTGACCTTGTTTCTGCCTGTTTTGACCTTGTTTCTGCCTGTTTTGACCTTGTTTCTGCCTGTTTTGACCTTGTTTCTGCCTGTTTTGACCTTGTTTCTGCCTGTTTTGACCTTGTTTCTGCCTGTTTTGACCTTGTTTCTGCCTGTTTTGACCTTGTTTCTGCCTGTTTTGACCTTGTTTCTGCCTGTTTTGACCTTGTTTCTGCCTGTTTTGACCTTGTTTCTGCCTGTTTTGACCTTGTTTCTGCCTGTTTTGACCTTGTTTCTGCCTGTTTTGACCTTGTTTCTGCCTGTTTTGACCTTGTTTCTGCCTGTTTTGACCTTGTTTCTGCCTGTTTTGACCTTGTTTCTGCCTGTTTTGACCTTGTTTCTGCCTGTTTTGACCTTGTTTCTGCCTGTTTTGACCTTGTTTCTGCCTGTTTTGACCTTGTTTCTGCCTGTTTTGACCTTGTTTCTGCCTGTTTTGACCTTGTTTCTGCCTGTTTTGACCTTGTTTCTGCCTGTTTTGACCTTGTTTCTGCCTGTTTTGACCTTGTTTCTGCCTGTTTTGACCTTGTTTCTGCCTGTTTTGACCTTGTTTCTGCCTGTTTTGACCTTGTTTCTGCCTGTTTTGACCTTGTTTCTGCCTGTTTTGACCTTGTTTCTGCCTGTTTTGACCTTGTTTCTGCCTGTTTTGACCTTGTTTCTGCCTGTTTTGACCTTGTTTCTGCCTGTTTTGACCTTGTTTCTGCCTGTTTTGACCTTGTTTCTGCCTGTTTTGACCTTGTTTCTGCCTGTTTTGACCTTGTTTCTGCCTGTTTTGACCTTGTTTCTGCCTGTTTTGACCTTGTTTCTGCCTGTTTTGACCTTGTTTCTGCCTGTTTTGACCTTGTTTCTGCCTGTTTTGACCTTGTTTCTGCCTGTTTTGACCTTGTTTCTGCCTGTTTTGACCTTGTTTCTGCCTGTTTTGACCTTGTTTCTGCCTGTTTTGACCTTGTTTCTGCCTGTTTTGACCTTGTTTCTGCCTGTTTTGACCTTGTTTCTGCCTGTTTTGACCTTGTTTCTGCCTGTTTTGACCTTGTTTCTGCCTGTTTTGACCTTGTTTCTGCCTGTTTTGACCTTGTTTCTGCCTGTTTTGACCTTGTTTCTGCCTGTTTTGACCTTGTTTCTGCCTGTTTTGACCTTGTTTCTGCCTGTTTTGACCTTGTTTCTGCCTGTTTTGACCTTGTTTCTGCCTGTTTTGACCTTGTTTCTGCCTGTTTTGACCTTGTTTCTGCCTGTTTTGACCTTGTTTCTGCCTGTTTTGACCTTGTTTCTGCCTGTTTTGACCTTGTTTCTGCCTGTTTTGACCTTGTTTCTGCCTGTTTTGACCTTGTTTCTGCCTGTTTTGACCTTGTTTCTGCCTGTTTTGACCTTGTTTCTGCCTGTTTTGACCTTGTTTCTGCCTGTTTTGACCTTGTTTCTGCCTGTTTTGACCTTGTTTCTGCCTGTTTTGACCTTGTTTCTGCCTGTTTTGACCTTGTTTCTGCCTGTTTTGACCTTGTTTCTGCCTGTTTCTACCTTGTTCCCAGAGCGACCACGTGGACGGGATAAAGAAAAAAGAAAGAAAAAAAAAAAGAGTTGAGCAATTTGTCAGCTCATCCACAAAAAGAAAGCAAAAGTTTGCTCGGAGTTGCTCCCGGATGCCGAGAGAAGCTGCGTTTCCACTCAGATGAGTTAAAATTCCGGGGAGGAGAGACGGATCGTGTGGGAGACGCCGTTCGCGCTGTCTCAGCAGAGGCAAGTCGGGTTAGATAACGTATTGGTGGGGGGGTTAAAAGCTTTGAAGCCACACATATCCCGTCCATCATCTCTTCACTAAGGAGTCAAAGGGAACCGACGAGGGCTCCTCTCTCCGCTAAATAGCGCTCGCCCTGTTTCGGTTGGCGGCTCCGTTGGCCCCCGCGCCGTCACCCGTTTTGTTTTCTGGTTTTTTATATCTATGGAATGAACTAATCGACCCCGAAGCCGAGCGCTGACGCAGTGAGCTGCGTCATCGACGCCTGACTAACGAACACGCACGTGAGATCGGCGTTCTAAGCGGAACCGTTACTTCACGAAGGCTCATGAAGTATGAAGGATAAAGGTTTGTGTGAGCTCGGCTTTTTTAAACAGGGCCGATGGTCGTATTCGCCAGTTAATTTATTCACCTTTTTATTTAATACAACGCAGGTATGTGGATATATAATTAAATGTACCTCTATATCCAAACTTTCAGCACATCTGGGCACACAAACAGCAAGCAAAACACACACACACACAAAACAGGCTGAAACGCGATAAGACATCTGCTGACTCATCCCTCTGCTGACCAGATAACCGCTGCCCTCACACTCCGACTGGCGGGTCCCACCTCACCCCCCCAACCACGTATTTCTTTCTAATAAAGAAGGAGCAGCTGATGGAAATGTACCTGATACCCCCCCACCGCCGCCTCCGTCTCCCCACACCTTTCACCCCGGCCGCTATCGCCCCGATCACATCCCCCTTTTCAATCTCCGCTCAGCGAGGAGGAGGTCGGAGTTAAGGTGACCTCGCTGGGAGCGAAGCTGCATAACTGGATACACTCTGACATGAGACTGAGTTTATCCCAGGTTAAAAAAGAAAAAGAAAAAGAAAAGAAAGAGTGTCCGCCGCCGCCGCCGCCGCCGCCGCCGCCGCCGCTGCTCCAGGACACCGCTCTGGGACTGAGTAATCGCTTCACTGAGGGAGATGAGGCTCGGGGAAAGAAAAACAACAACAACAATTGGTTTAAGACGCGGTGCCTGCGGTTACGTGGACGCCGGGTAAACAGGCCCCCGGTCGACCTCCGTCGGCCCGGCTCCCGCGGAGGACGCGTTCGCTGACCGTCTATCACCTGGATTTTTAGACGCGTTGGATCTATGGATGGCAGCTTCCACGCAACAATTAATCCATTAGTTGACTGATGGAAAACTGATGGGCAACTCTCTGTCATAATCAATCAATCTTGAGTCATTTTGCAAGGAAAAATTGCGAGACATCACAACTGTGCGACTGAAACGTGAAGATTCGTTGTATTTCTTTTGTCTAAAGTGATAGTTGATTGAATACAGTGTTTTCCGACTGTTGGTCGGACAAAGAATTTCACGCCTTTATTCTGGGATTTAGGAGAATTTGATTGATACATTACAGAATTTTTTTTTGTTGATTTATTATAACAAACAATGAAAATTATTCCTAGTTGCAGCCCTAAACAAAAGACACACACACACACACACACACAAGTCTCAGGAGTTAACATAGGTTAACACATATTCCTACAGGATGTTAGAAATAAGAAGCCCAGCAGTCACTGAGTAGGTCACTTCAGATATATATGTTAGATTAGATTTAGTCAGAGCAGTGGTTGACACATATTTTTCTTTTTCATAAACTCGAATATGTATCCGAGATCAAGATGTTCCCGTTGCTCCGGTTTCCGTCTCCCTCGTTTCATCCCTCCGCCGAGCTCGGCGCAAACCGGCTCAGGACTTCAGCGGTCCTTCAGTCCTGCCCGGCGACCTAGGGTAAGGGAAGGTATCTTACCTCTTTACCTTTTTTAAAAATTTAAAAAAACGCAGGGCCCTGTGCGTCTGGCTTTCTGGCCCCCCTCCCCTCGATAAAGTGCCGCAGACGTAAAGTTTACTTACTTTCTCGCCGAGTGTGAAGCGTGAAAATGGGAATTAAGTGGCGCCGCGGGTCTTTCCAGGCGGAGGGAAATTCGGATGAAACAACCTCCCCTTGTCTGATTATTCTTCAGCCTTCAAAATGATGCTTTTCAACCGCACCCTCGTGGGGCCGTGAAGTGGGCGTCGCCGCTCGGAAACGATGAAGTTTAAATCAGCGGCTGCTCCCTCCTCTTCCTCCTCCTCCTCCTCCTCCTCCTCCTCCTCTTCTTCTTCAGCTTTGAAAGCCGCGCTGGGATGAAGTCGGGGGAAACGTTGCGCCAGAGGTCAGATCAAACACACAGATCAAAGTTCTGCTGAGGGCACAAAATTAGAATCTGAATCGCTTTAAAGCTGGAACATGTAACTTTTCTCCCCCACGCGCTAAAACAAAAGATGAATAAAAGATACATCTCATACATTATCGATCTGCGTCTGGGTCGGCGGCGGCCAGTTTGTCTGAAACCTGACTTTCAGTGATGGTTTTTGATGCGTGCCACGTTTGGGGAAAGCAGCCACAGCTAAAAAAACAAAAAGAAGCCGGAAGGTTGGAGAAAACAGAGCGAAAGGAGCAGCTGGAGCCGGAAATCAGTGATTCCGGCTGCAAACCGGCTGTATACAAAAGTATATTTTCTTTTTTCTTCACTAAAATCACCGATCGATGTGAACGGACTGATTGGTTCTGACTCAATTGGACATTGTTCGACAGCCTGCGTGGCTGCATTAATCCAGAATATAAGAATATATAGACAAACTAAAAGTCAAAAACTATCTCAGGCAGGGACGTCAAAGGAGCCAGAAGCGATGAATAAGTGGCTGAACTTTGGTTGCTCTGCTACAAATGCGAACGTGAACCGAAGCACCAAAAAGCAAACGAAGAAGGAAACCAAGCGGAACGGCCATGGGGGCATTTCAGACAGGAAACCCTGGAAACCACTGGAAACCGCTGGAAACCACTGGACCTGATTTGTTGTCGTTCCCCTTTGCAGGATGTCGCAGACAAGATTAAATCCTCCCCCTTGACTAAGAAGGTTCAGGGACGAGTAGTCTGGCACCAAAACCGACCGGAGCTGCGAAGGTGATTAAGGTGATTAGAAAATTAATGATTTTGATATTTGATTAATCGTTTAAGGCAAAAATATCAAAAATTGTCCCCCGGTACCATCTTTTCATATGGGAACGTTTGCCTGTTCCTCGGTTTTGTTTGACATCTTTTGGTTTTTGACAGTTGGTCGAACAAATAAATAAATAAATGGATAAATAAATAAATAAAGGGGGAAAAAAACAGGTTGATTACGTTTGCTCTGGCTTCAGGGAAAAAAACACACACCACAGGCATTCTCACTATTCTCTGTCGTTTCATTAACTGGACCCTTCGGTTGATTATTGAAGTAAATAACTGTCAGATGAAATGATAATGGAGAAATTGCAGTTCTCCTCCGATGCACGACCTCGCCTGAGGGGGTTTCTGGGTTTGTTTGTTTTTTTGTGAATTTAATAACCTTGCAGTCAGAAATGATGGAGGCAATGTGATTAAAAAACAAACAAACAAACAACAAATTAACAAGAAATAATGAGTATTTAAAAGATATCAAGACCAGATTCCCTCTAAATTTTGTTGCAATTAAACGAATCGACTTCTCCCAGTCGTTATTCCAGTTGGTCTGTCGTGTGTCACCAAATCCGACGCCGTGAAGACAGCATACCTGAGCGGCTCGTCGCGGCGTCCGTGGCGCCGGCCGCGTCGCAGCATCCGGCTCGTCGCAGCATCTGCCGCGTCCTATCGTACGACAGCACCGGCGGGTTTATACCGTCAGGCGACAGCCTGCAGGGGTCCTCTCTAAAAAAGCTGCAAATCCTCACAGTCCGTGTGAGTGTGTGTGTGTTTCTCTCCCTCTCTCTCTCTCTCTCTCTCCCTCTCTCTCACCGGCTGGATCTACACCCTGCAGACACACACTTCCCTCGACGCCTCGGTACATATCGCTCTGTTTTTCGCTCATTCTGTCTCGCTTTGTCTCTCAGTCCATCTCTGCACTTTCTCGCCCAAATATCACTCCCCCGCCCCCCTTCATCTCTCACACTCTCTCCCTTTCCCACTCGTCTTTCTCACCCTCTCATCCCTCTTTCCATCGCTCTCCGTCTAATTAATTCCCTCCTCTCATCTGTAGCCGGGCTGGGGCTGATCAATGATCTCTCACTAATTTATTTGGCAGTGTGTACGCTGCAAGTTGGACTCTATGTAATGGGGGCGGGGGCGGCCGGGGGGGGCTGCGCTCATGTCAGCAGGCGTCCATGTGCAGGGCATAAAACGAACTGGCCCCGAACACACAGGAGGCCGTGTTAACGTCTCTGTCGCGGCCTGGAAACGAAGCAGGAGTTGAGTTTGGAGGCCCGGACGCTTCTTATTTCAGGAAGGCTGAACCTTGGGTTCTAGCGCTAAGTCGAGATGGATGAGTGTGTTATATGTTGTGTATACAGAGACAGCACACACACACAGACACACACACACACACACACACTCTCGGAGCGAAGAGAGCAGCCACTTCTGCTGAGGTTTTTGGGGAAATTTCTTGCACAGACTCCTGCAGCGTCCAAAGGTCTAATGACCTTGTTAAGAGACGAATCCTTATCACGACGGCAAACGTGGACGCCCTCGCACCTGGATGGCGCCCGTTCCCCCTCGCCCATCGGCTCCATCTCCTCCCCGCCTCTGATTCCGATTCACCTCCTCACTAATCCGTGATGGAGGCGCAGCAGGGGGACGGGGTGGGGGGGGGGGGTGTCTCCAGGAATCAGTGGCTGGGTCAGACGTTTCCTATCCATGAGGGGATTATCCGAGCCTTCCTTCCCCGGGAGGAGTCGGAGAAGAAGAAAGAAAAAAATGGGGGAAAAAATAAATAAATAAACAAACTCCATATCTTGTGTTAACAGGCCCCGAAACGCAGGCAGGAGATCAAGCTTTCTTTTTTCCTTCCTCGCTCATGAGGTTTTCTTCACCGCAGTTAAAGGGATGAGCTAATTTTAAGGGGTTGGGAGTGTTGAATTCGGCGAGGCTACCTCCGCTCTGAAGCCTCGCGTCGGCGCGCCGCCAAGGGAGGCATCCGCGAGATAAACCGTCCGCGGGCCCGAGCCCGGCGGATTCCTCGCCAGGTTCACGGAGAACGCCGCGGAGGCGATGACGGTGGCGTCGACGGTGGCTCACATCCCAGTCCACTGGGGGATTCTGGGGAGAGCTTTCCTTCCTTTCTTTTTTCCTTTCTCTCCTGCCTTCGTGCCATCTGTGGCTCCGGTTTTCTATCGTCTTTAGCAGGATCGTAACGGGGCTAATCGCGCGGGGGGGGGGGCATCCCGATATCTGACCGGACGAAGGCTTCATACCTCCGTCAGCGAGAAGCCCTGTCTGGCTTTTTGAGGGTCTCGGCGTCGTGTGTTTCGTCACAGAAATAACTGGCTTTTACATGCTTGAGGTTTTCGTTCCCGCGGTAGTTTATCTTTCCAGCGGCCACACGTCTCTCTCGAGGGTTTCGATTTTGACGTATTGCACCGAAGTGAACATATAATATCTGTATTTTCTTTTATATATCTCTGGGGCATTTTTTTTGTTTAGAGTTTAATGTGTCGTGGATAACTGGCTCCATTTGTGGTTAAAAACTGGGCATCTATTGGATTCCACTTGAATTTGCCAATAAACAGACTCCACAGGGGAGAAACTGATAAATACACATAACCTACAATAACAGAAAATTATAAAGTCGAATTAAAATCTAATGTATAGTGGGCCCACCTCTATCTGCTGTCAAAACTGTGTGCGACGTGTGTGTTTTTTATTCATCCGGCTCGCCCGCCGTTCTCATGTGTCACTTTGTCTGTCTATGTGCAATTATAGAGTGTTAATTCGGTGTCAGGTCATTGCACTGTGTCGCTCAAAAGCTTTACTGCACAATTAACTGTATTTTTGCTGAAGATAACTGTTAAACATGAAGGTCCAGACAACCGGAAATATAAATAAAAAGACGGGGCAAAGGAAAACTGCACTAAACCTGGGATAAGCTCTCCTCTGACCGAGCTACAAAAGGGCTCCTGTGGCACCGAAAGGTCAGCGATAGAGCAGAACTTAAAGGTCGTCGGTCAGAGCTTAAAGATCAAAAACGTACGGCGAAAAAGCAAAATGGCTGCTGTGACTGCTGGACCGTGCAACACAACTGAAGGAAAAAACAGGTATTGTCATGGGCGCCACGATAAAAGACAGTTTCCTCTGCATTTAATCTCCAAAATGACCCTTCAGACGCTGAGCATCGGTATCAAACCCTGCGGGCGGGTGGCAGGAGTCAGCCGCAGCTTTACAGGTAGGTATGTGTGTGTGTGTGTGTGTGTGTGTGTGCTTCCCGTGCGCCCCCCCCCCGCCCCCCACCGCGTTACATAATCGGGATTAGCTCATTCCTCCGTCCTGCGTGTTATTGTTTGCTAACCCGCGCTACCCTGTAATCCTTCTCTGCAGCTGAAAGCTCAGCCTCTGATAGCCCACATCTGGTGACTGTTTCTGGCAATTAGGGCCCGCGGAGGGGACGCCACGTTCCTTCCTGCCCCCCCCCCCCCAACCCCCTTACACAGCTACACGTGTTAGCAATCTCCCTCTTCCTGTTTCGGTTGTCGCTGCCCCCCCCCCCCCACTGTGTTTGTTTTGGTAAAACGCCCTGTGTGCGGGGGGTTGGGGGGGGCTCTGCAGAGATTTAGGGCTGAAAAGCCTCAAATGCGAAGGCTGATTACCTCCGGGTGCGGAGGCAGAGTTGCCAAGATTTCAGCCCAAGAAAACAACTCACTGCTCCACTACTCACAAAACGTGTGTGTGTGTGTCTGGGTGTGTGTGTGTCTGGGTGTGTATGTGTGTGTGTTTGTGTGTGTGTGTGTGTGTGTGTACCATCTGAGCTGATCTGTTCAACAAGTAAATATTGTGACATTAACTGTGTGGATGATTATTCCCACAGCAAAGCCAGGCAGCCGTACGCCTGTTCAGCAGCTTCGTGTGTGTGTGTGTGTGTGTGTGTGTGTGTGTGTGTGTGTGTGTGTGTGTGGTGGGGGTGGCAATTAATTTAATAATTTATTGCTGTCTGCTGCTGAATATTCATTTCCTGTCTGAAACAGGTAGAGTCAGCGCTGCAATATGTGCCCGCTGATGGTCACTGTACGCGAGGGGAATATTCTGCCTCCTTCTTATTGTGTTTTGTTTTTCGCCTACACAGCAGATTTCCAGAAACTGATAATAATTAACAGCCGTTGTGGGTCGTCTGCTTTTTTTTTTGTCATAATGACAAGATAATAAGTCGTTTTTATAAAACGATCTGTAACAATTATGGCTCCAATATCAGTTTATGTAATTATGAGGAAAAAACACATTTATTCTAAATGTTTTATTTTTGTGTTTTTTTTTTGATAAACAGAGGAAAAGGGCTCCAATAGTCAGGAGTTTTGTTCCATGTGAAAAATTATACCTTTGACTTCAGGTGTTTTATTTACGACATCTCATGTGTTTATACACTTAATCTCTAACGAACGAGAATGGCCCCGGCGGAGCAGGGATCTCACGTACACCACGTACTCTCACGGCGTGCAACGGCCTCGCACCGCAGCCTCGGAGATGCCGGCGGCGACGGACACGCCCCGAGCCTCCCGCATCGCCATCACACCTCCGAGCTCAGCCCGCTCCATTAAATGCTTCTTCCTGAGCGGCTTCTCTCGCTTCCTGTAAAACCTGCACCATCCTCTAGGGGTTTCGGGGGGGGGGGGGGGGCAGGAACCGCCACCGTCTGCTCTACAAGTTTTATAAACACAGGTCATTTGTCAAGCGAAAGACATTAAAGTGTAAAAAAAAGCCCCCCAGGTGCCGGCTGATCTATGTACTGTCACCACGGCGGTGGCGGCGGCGGCGGCAGCGAGAGAAACGCTGAGCCTGCAGTGAGGGGCTCCGTGACCGACCTGTTTTACAGCTTCGCTCTCCGCGGGGCTAAGTGGCCACGCCGAGCTTCTGCTGCCCCCCCCCCCAATGCCTTAGCCATTACACATGGCGCCTGGAGACCTCACGCCGTATCCGCTCTGGCTCCGTGGAGGGGGGGGGTCTTTTGTTTGTTTTCTTTTGGTTCATTTTGTTCTTCCAGTCGTGTTGTTGGCGTCGTCGTCGCGTGATGCTCTCTGGTGAATCCGAGCGGGGGCTGCGGAGGCACCGCTCCTCCAGCTAAGAGCTACATGATAGCGTGAATCCTCCCAACAAGGAATCGGGGGGGGGGGCACCGTTGACATTTACGTGTGGAGCTCACAAGCAGCCGAGCATCGCCATGACCTTCTCGATACACACTTGTGTCGTGAATGTTCTGAAAATAATAACGGTCTGAAACGGGACGTGATTCTTTTCGATTCGTTCTTCATTCTCTCTCGGTTTTGTCGTAGTCGTCGTTTGTTTTTTAAAACCACGGAGACGGGGACCTTATCCAGGGGATGCAACCGCGTTTCGTCACCGCCAACAAAACACATCTTCGCAGAGGTTATTAACAGAGGGTTTCCTGTCACGGCTTTTCCTTTAAGCGCCGTCGAACGGTGACGCTGGTCGTTTCCAACTCAAAACTAAAAACATGCGAGCGCACAGATCAAATCCCCTGATTCGCTGACGATGATGTTTCCCCTCAGTGGAAAAATAAGACTAACGTGAAAAAAAATGTAAAACAAAATGGCAAAGCTTCATTGTCCATTAGTGACCGCTAGTGTATACGTCGCACTACAGTATGTGGCCAAAAATATGTGGACGCTGTATACTCATGGATTTCTGGTCACAGTCAGGCTTATTTCCATCGAAGAGAACTCTCACTATGAAGCTGAGACGTGCTCTTGTATTATACAGGATTGTTTTCTTCAACCTTTGTGGCAACAGAGAAACGAGTGACGGCGTTTTCTTTAACGTGACTCGCTGTGTGTCCGCGGTTGCAGCAGCGTTGTACAGTGTTTTGGTGAGGATCCTTTCCTGTCTCGTATCAATGCCCCCATGCCGACATTCAGCTCTGTGAAGAAATGATTTTCCCATTTCGTGCAGGAACTTGACTGGTTTGCTCAGAGCCCCCGGACCTGAACCACATTTGGCACCAGTGGGGCGAACTGGAACATCCGACCTGACACCAAGTTCACTAAGTCTCTCATGGCTGAACAGGAGCGAATCCCTGCGGCCGGGTTCTAGCGTCTGGAAGGAAGCGGAGGCTGTAATAGCTGAGGATTAATCCCAGTGGTTTCGAAATTACATGTTCAACCGTCAAATCTGGATGTAACATTAGGTTGTCCGTATACTTTAGGCCATGTAACATATTAGGATGTAATATAAGACGGGGACACGGCAGCACCGCACCGGAAACCAAAAATAAACCTAGTGAAATTAAATAACTCCGGGCAAATAAATGTCAGCGGCTGGTTTCACGGGGCAGTAAATACCCCCCCACCACCACCCTCGCCACTCACACCTCAGCTGATCGGGCATCACTTTCCAGCCCCTGAGTAAAAGCAGGCGGCGCCGTGTAAAAAGCAATAACAAGGTCAAGGTCGTGTTTCAGCACGGCTGCCGGCTGATCTACATTTCCTCCAGCCAGCCGCCGCCACCGCCGCCGCGACCTTGGCTGCGCTGATGCCTAATTGAGTGCGTACACCTGAGTGTGGGCGGCCCCAGAGGAAATCACCCCCCGCAGAGGTATGAATGCTCGCGGTGGCTACGAAGCACAAATTGCCTTTAAAGGTCAGAGGGACTCCAAATTCATGATAAACAGCTGCCTGTTGTTGACAAATGTGAGACTAAGCCAGACTTAATGTAAAAAAAGTGCTATTTTGGTGAAAATGTTGGCCCAACAATGAGCTAAGAGAGACTCAAAAGCTCCTCGGAGCTCTAAGCCAGGTGATAAATCTCTGCATCACAAGCGAGGTGGTTGTCTGCCACAATGTTTATATAAAGAAATTTGGAGTAGTTCAGTCTTTAGTAAGCATCAGCTGCAGAAATAAACTGATCCTTAAATCCCCAGCTGAAAAAAAAAAAAACTGCGAGTGCCTGTAAAGACATTGTGCAGGAACTGATTCAGAATCTTTCTATTTATTATTGTAATAATCTCCTGCCGTGTTTTTTTTATCCCGGGGTATTTTTACTCCTCTGGAACAGGAGCAGAGCGCAACCCCTCAAAGTAATCTGGTGCTCCGATACCACTTAGTCATCTCCGAGACGCCGGTTTGATGATGAGCGTTTTACAGAAACGCTCGAACCGTGTTAAATGAGCTCCGGCGTTCTCCGGGAAGGGAACCGACTCGACAGCTTGACAGGATCGCTCCGAACGGCTAAGGAGGCAGGATGGATGCTCTCAGCCTCCCACGGCTTTTTACAGGCGTCTCGGGCGCGGCCGAGCGCGCGCGCACACACACACACACACACACACACACACACACAAACGCACTAACTATACATTTGCGGAGGGCGTTCGCTGACATCGACGCGAGCCAACGAGACGCACACACACACACACACACACACTCGGAGACAGTCGCGAGGGGAAAGTGTTCATAAAACATTTCCGCCTTTTTTTTTTCCTTTTTTACACGTTTTGAAATGCGGACACGTGCAGCCGGCGCACGCGGGTTCACACGCATTAAAAGGAAAAGTCACAAGTTCAGAGGCAGCATATGTGGACGCACTGCACACGCACGGACACCTGAAACACCTGTGTCCTGTGTTCTGGTGTAAAATAATACCGGTGTGTAATTCTGTGGTGTGCACATGTGCATTCGCTGCGTCTCCAACTGACACGAGCCGCCGTGTCTTGATGTAAATGCGCCTTTAAAGGAACAGTGCGACACATTTGCATGATTTTTTCGCGTTTCACACGCGTTCCGGTTCGCCGCAGAGCTTTTGTCTGGTCGCCGTCTCGGCAAAGTCCCGCAAGCGCCACCTGCAGCTGATCGGCCCGGAAGAGCCGGAGGCTCTTTGTTCGTTTCCAATCTACAGAGGCCGGGGCCTCGTACCGGCGTGCACACACACACACACACACAGACCGGCCAGCCAGCCAACCGTGAGGAGATATTCACTGACTCCGACTGAAGGTGCACTGGATTAGAAATGCTTACTTTACCTTTAACGGTTTGAATCGGAACTACTTGCACGGCTAGATGCTGCACCACAGGAGGGAAATGAGAAAATGTGATTTGTGTGTGTGTGTGTGTGTGTGTCTGTGTGACTTGGGAGCCAACTCTTTCAAAGATGTTCAAAAACGTAGGTGGTTTCAAAAGCCGATGCTCCGAGTCCGTGAGGTAAGACGCTGTAAAATGTTCTTTCTCCGGACGACTTCCTTCGTCTTTCTGTCATTACGGGGACATTCTGAGCTCACGCCGGAGGAATCACCGCTGCAGGACGTTCTACCGCAGAGACAGTTTATGTCCCCGCGCTTTAAAAAAAAAAAAAAACCTACATCATGTGCCTCTTCTGGCTTTAATGTGATAACACACAGCGTATCAGACGTCCCCGCCGCCCACCGCCGCCGCCGCCTCATGCTGCAAATCCACTCGGGAGCCAATCACTTTCGGAGCCCTCCGACGCTTCCCCATAATGCAGCCGTCACGGAGATGGAACGGCGGCGCGAGCGGGGAGTCTGGCGGATATGAGCTCTGAGACCAATCCTGAACGGGGCTGTCCGTCTCTGCCCCGGAAACTGACGAATCTGAGGGGAAATCATGTGTTGGGCTCCAGTGCTGCAGCTACTCCCTCGTCCCATCTGCCCCCCCCCACCACATATTGCAGGCTTCAAAGAACCTCTGCTCCTCGTCACCCAGAAACCACTTAAGAGGGTCGTTCCAAATTGCGAAAGCTCCCTGACTTTCACCGCGTCGTCGGGGAAGTGCGGCAAACGCAAGCCTTCCTTCCCCCTTTGAGGGCGCCGCATTCGGTGTGTGGGGGGGCTCACGTGCGGGATCTCTGCGTGGAGGATGAGGAGAAGGAAGCGAAGGACCAGTGAGGCAGAGTCAGCAGTTGTTCGCCACAATTCAACGGTCGGACTCAGACTCACTACGATCCATGTACCGACCCCCCCCCCGCAGCCAGGAAAGCTATTATTGTCGCACATGCACGCGCCATTACATGTTTCATTTAGAACAGTGTCGTAAAATTGGTTTCATTACCTCGTGTTTCAAAGGCCTGCTGAACACTGCATAAACTCTAATGGCCTGATCAAACATGATTCATTATTTACTTCATGCATTTGTGTGTTTTTTTTTCCTCTTTCCTTTCTTTTCTCTCCCCCTGGGGCTGCGACGCCAAACATTATCGGTCAATATCGGGGGGGGGGGGGGTGCAGCGTTTAGCCCGTTGTGCGGCGTTTGACGCCGCCCCCCCCCCCAGTGATTTCCTGCTGACACAGTCAAGAGTCCGCGGCCACGCAGCTTCCATGAGGCTCCGCCATGAGCCAAGGCGAGAGGCCCCTTCACCTCTCACTCACTTCATTGTGTTGTAGATTTCATTCTAAATGAATAAAAATGGCCGTTTGGCCTCATCAATCTACAATCAATAATCCATAATGAAAGGTACGTGCTTTTTCTTCCCGTTTTGCAGGTTTATTAAAAATCAAAAAGTGAAATCTCTCAGTTGATCAAGCATTTGAGGCAATTGCAGCTCCGAGTGTGTTGCTCACAGTTCAGTGCGATATGAGTGAAGCAGCCTGTATAAATTGAGCTGTATGGGTTCTATCTTTGCAGATATTCAAAGTTTTACCAAAAGCCAACTACATCAGGCTCCTCAGCATCCCCTCTCGTGAAGCCCTCCTCTCGCAGGGCAGGATGAAAGCACACTTTAATTTAAGTATTAAAGTGTTTTGTTTTTTCGACAAGAATCCAAAAGATCAGTGGCAGAAAACATTTTCTTTTGCAAACCGCACACTCTATATACAACATGCATCAGAACTGTCAGCTACCTACTTTAGCTTCATATAAATCAGATGGTGACTGGAACAACATCTAGAATCGACGGTTAAACCAAGACAGTGATTTTTAACATTTCCTAGTTAGCGCTAAACACAAAGTGCTACTGAGGCTGTGGGGAGTTGTTACCATTCATCCTGTGTACTTATTAATGGCGAGTAAACTTAACTTGCCATTTATAAGTTGTAACAACTTGACAAATTCAAGTAAATACAAATACGTTTTAAGTAGAATTAACGCAACTTGAAATTAATAGTTGAAGTTCCTCGTATTTTTCTGGGGTTTTTTGGTTTTTGTTTTTTTCAAATAAGGTCAATTTGTCAGGTTTTATGCTTCAGGAAACTAACAAAGAAAGTCAACAAACATTCATGACAATCCATCCGTAGAAACATTCATCCGAACCCACAAGTGTCAACCACGTGGGGCCGGATTTTTACGGCAAACATATCCAAGAGTTGAGTTATTCCAATCAAGTAGTGATGGGTAGGCAAAGAATAGATCACACCTCTAATCTGGGTTATGTAGTTTGGGATATTTCTCCATTGTGCCATACAATTTCCATTCCGTGCTCCGAGGCCCGTCTCTCTATTTGCACCAGTGTCGACCCGAAAGCCACCAGCCTCATTAAGAAGTTGTAGGTCATAGTCTCCGGGCCACTCTATTATCGGAAGGTCACAGGTTTGATCCCCCCGGCAACCGGCGGGACCATGAGCGCCTCACCTGAGCGTAATGATAAACAGCCGCCTTAACATTCGCCCGGGGCCGTTCCAGATAAGAGTCAGTTAAAGGTCTTATGCAAATACGCGATCGCAGCGCCCGGCTTAATGACTCTACATCGCAAAAACCTGGAGATGAGAACCGTCAGATGTTCTTTTCACAGACTAAATTGGTTTGTTAAACTGGTTAAGAAGGAAGATATAGCAGCTTCCACCCGGGGAAATAAGTTGTCAGACTGCAGGAGGATTCATTATCTCACCTCCAGAATGTCCTGTATTCGATAGACTTCTGCGTTAGACATTTCCATTTAAATTCAGTTTATAATTTGATATTAAAGTTTTTTCTAACATTTATGCATTATTTATGAATATTTTTATCTCTGAATTTAAAAAAAAAAAAACAAAAAAACAACTACATCCCATATTTGACATTTTACTACCCGACAGATTGTGTATTTTATATAGAAATAGTTCCATCTACTGGACAAACAATACTACTACAGAGTTAACTGCATTTTTACTGCTAAAAAAACATGGTGGGTATAAATGGATCTTTTTTTAAAGCAAGACAAACACAAAGAACTATATTCAATAATTTGTGTTTATTTAAATTCCAATAAATAGTGATCAGTGATTGTTATATATTTACATTAAGTGAAATATTTTAAATTAAGTGCATTTTTTTTTTTTAAAAAAGTGTTTGTTTTCCACTCGGTTGAATTGTGCTCCTGTGCAAAGAAAAACAAAAATCAGCATCTTGTGTCATTTCTACGAGTTCCTGCATAGAAAACATAAAAGAAAAAGAAGAATTACACAAAAGTTTTTCATTTTGCATATCTAGATATTGTGACAATTATATTCTCCCTTAAAAACAGTATTATGAATTATAACAAGACAGCAATTATGGAGAACTATGCCCACTTGCAACCTTGTCCGTTAATTTTTTTTTCTTTTTTTTTTAAATTAATAAAAAATAAATAAATAAAAATAAAAATGCAACCTCAGTCTCACTGGCTCCGGGCTGTTCTGGTAATGACGGACGCACGGCCGAGCAGTGGCCGATATTCCATTCACAATACACCGAAGCAGAGAGGAGCCGCTGAACGCAGCAAAGTGAGACCGTTTAATTTGCCGATATCTGTGCAAACACGGGCAGCGAATGGCGGGAAGAACAAAGACGGGGCCTCGGATTGAGATTCATGCCGACAAGCATCTGGTCATGGAGAAAAGGCAGCAAGGGACGTGATGGGTTTAGATCATAAACTCGTTTGTCATTTTCTGCCTTTTTATTAATTTCTAGGCGTCGGCGTGAACGATTCTGCTCGTTTCTCCGCCGCCGACGGCTCCTGTCCTGTTCTGTTCCTTCTGTGTGAATCGCGGGTTAAATGACTCGTGTCTCGTGGAGTAAAGGTGAAAAAAAAAACAAACAATAAAAACAGACCTTGTGATTGTGACGTCTTGTGTTTATTCAAGTGTTGCGATCTGGCTTCATTCTTGGAGCCGTCGGCGTCCGGGTTGGGCGTCACGGCTTTCCATGGCTTCTCTGCTGGATGAGAACCTGCGTGGTTGTGAAAAGAAACATGTACTAGTTACCAGGGCCGGATTATAAAACTTGGTGGTGGTGGTGGTGGGGGGGGGTGCATAACCTCTCAGTGGCCAGGAAAGACCCAGGTTTGCACCGAATCTTTTGGGTCTCAGTAAACCGATTAATTGCAAATACTCAGAAATCTGCACAAGTCAAGTACAATATCAATCCTGATGAGTGTGTGTCTTGTTGGGGGAGATCTTAACTGATAATCTTCATTTTGGGGTCATCTCTCGTTGGGTATTATATCAAATTGCTTCATTTTTTTTCTGTGTGTTTACACATTAAAATCCCTCTGTCATAGAAGAACTGTGTCCTGCAGCTGACAATTATTTACATCATCAATATGTATGTTATTATTTTCTTTAAGCATCAAATGAGTGTTTATTCAATAAAGAAAAAAGGAAGAATTGGTAAAAAAAAAAAAAAAAAGAAAAGCTCATTATTGTTCCCAGAGGCCAAATTTAATTAAAACGATGTTCAGTTCAAAACTAGGGAAACCAGCAAATGTTCATATTTGCGAAGCCTGAACTAGTGAAATATTGATATTTTTGCTTAAAAAAAACAAACAAATGAAAAATAATAATAGCCGAAGTTGTTGACAATTCCCTGCTAGTAGACTTGCATACCAGTTTGCCACCTGTGCGTCAGATAAATCTGATCCACATTCCTCCATTTTTCCTGCAGGGAAGCCGGCAGGGCGCAGTTTTCATCCATTTCCCGGATGGCGTTGCCGTGGGGGCAGTGGCGTAGCCTCTCCCGGGCCGCAGGCTGACGCTGCAGCTCGTTGCACAGGCAGTTCTTTTCCCTCAGCCTCGGGTAGACCGCAGCTGGACGCTTCTCCAGGTTCTGCTTGGTGGCCAGCGGCCTCTTCAGGTCTGCGAGCCTCCCGCGGTCGTCGGCCGCCCTCCACTTCGGGCCCCCGCGGCGCGAGCTGTTCTCGGAGGATTCTCCCTCGGTGTCGTGCCCGTGACGGAGGCCGCGGACGTCGGGGCTGGAGCTTTTTCTCGTCAGCTTGTTGGCGTGAGGTTTACATGCCTCACAGGTCGGTAAGAGCGCGTCGTTGCACTGCTGGAAGGGAAGAGCTTTTCTCTTTAGGCTCCGGCCGTCGATCCCTGGGCCGGCGGGTGGGCAGACCCTGTGTTTCGCCAGACACCTGGAGCAGAGTCGCTCCCGCTTGGATGCGTACGGGGTGAACGCGTTCTCATTGAAATTTCTGCTGAGGCAGCATTCGTGGTCAGAGAGGCTGCGCCGATCCACTTTGCCCTTGGGTTTGTACCTGTCTTTTGGCTTGCGAATTGTAGGTTGTTCTTTGTACTCTAGGTCTAGCTTTTTTCTTCTGGTGGGCACATCCAAACCACAGCCGCTCAAAGGCTTTTTCTGCTTCTTGGGAGTTGGTGGCATCTTGCTACAGTAGTAGATGTTGTCAAAGTCGGCCAGCCAGCTGGATGAGGGGAGGTAGGCAGGCAACGATTCAAACGACGTGTCCTGGTGATCCTGGATGGTCGTTCCTCTATGTTGGTTTCCATTGAGAGGGGAATTATCCAACAAGAACAAACTATGTGCAAGATCCACCTCTGCCGAGTGTGTCAACCTGGTCATAGGAGCTTCCTCCGCAACACCCATCATGGGGCAGATACCAGCGTTGGACGCCACCTCATCCATGGGACTCTCCACAGTGGGGACAACGTCCTCGAGTTCGTCCTCGGCCAGGGGAGGCATCTCAATCATGGGGACAACGTCTTCTGTGGGAGCCTCTTCTCTCACCGTCAGCATGTCAGCTGAGGGCACCTCAGCCACAGTGGCCAGTGTGTCCTCATGAGAGTCCGTGGAGCCATTTTGGATCAACGATTCTGGGGAGGGAATCAAGGTTTCCTCCACCGACCAAACGGTGGACTCCATCTTCCGCAGCTCATCCAGATATTTTGGGTCGAAGGGCAGGTGGACAACTTTAAAGTGAAAGTTCTTGGAGCTCATGCTTGAGTCTCTCCTGTTCCTCTCCTCCCCGACGTCACCGTGAGCTGCCACTTGACATCCCAGAGCGGGGACCTCAGCAACAGGGTCCATCTGACTCCTGGACTCCTCCAGATCAGAGATCTTCTCACCGCCGCCGAGTGTCCCAACCAGCAGAATGTCAGGACAGGCTTGGAGTGTCTGCTCCGACTGGTCGTCTGCAGGGAGGCGCGGCCCGTCGTCCTGCAGCATGCGGCCCTGGAGGATGGAGCTGCACTGGACCACGTCTTGGGAAAATCCGTGGGACACTTCTGCCGTCTCACGAGAGTGCAGAAGCTGCAGTCCCACCGGCGTGGTGCAGCATTCAATCCTCACTTCCTCAGTCTGAATCACGAAGCTGCCGTTTGGTGGCGTCCCGTTCGTGGAGGACGGCACCATGTCCTTCAGCTCTGGGGAATCATCCTCCTTCTGCACAGCCAAGGGTGGTGAGAGCGACTGGCCAGTAGGGACAGTGGGAGAAATGGCGCTGCAGACCGGGAGGCCACCGGGGGCTTCAACGTCGCTGGAAACCGGGGTGCTGGACCTCTGGGTTGAAGACAGTGGCTCCGTTTGAACCTGAGAGGTGGTCGTCTCTCTTGCCGGGCCGTTGTGCTGGTAGCGGAACCTGCGGGAGTGGTAGGCCATGGTCTGGTAGTACTGGGGGTTGAGCATGCGTCTGTAGTCCATCAGATGGAGGTGGGTATGGGGCACAACAAAGCCAGGTGGCTCCATGTATGGATTGGGCTGGTAGTGGGGCATCATTGGCATACCATAACCTGCAACAGAAAAAAAAAATTACAGCAAAATGCTATCAAGACTTGTACAACTCTTGATTCTGTAGAGTTTATTTTACAGGATATCTTGCTAAATGGTTGAGAAATTAATCTTTTAAAACCACCCAAATTAGAGTTGTGCTACCCAACCTCAACTCCAGTGATCCCAACAAAATACCCAAGGTTTTATGTTGGATTTGGGTCATTATGTTTGGGTTTTGGCTCAGATTTGATTATTTTACCAAATATAATTTTTTTTTTTTAAATTTTACATTAGCATGCCAACATTTCAAACAAAGTACAGCTGAAGCTGAAGAGAATGTCATTAATTTTGAAGGTATCTGGTCATAAATGATTGGACAAATTAAATTATTGACCTGGTGATGGCGCCACAGGAAAATCCAGGGGATCACCGAAGGGATTACAACTTATCCTTAGGGAAACATGAATGTCTGAACCAAATTTCACGGCCAATCGTTGTTGGGACACTAAATTCAAAAACCACAAATGTGAACTGGCTGAGGTCATTAG
Source organism: Istiophorus platypterus (assembly GCA_016859345.1). Taxonomy (NCBI): domain Eukaryota; kingdom Metazoa; phylum Chordata; class Actinopteri; order Istiophoriformes; family Istiophoridae; genus Istiophorus; species Istiophorus platypterus. The sequence goes on from CM029125.1 coordinate 18,801,413, forward strand.
GATTCATTATCTGGATTCCATCGACGTTCTGTGCTTAGCAGGCAGCATGGAATAAATTCTAAGTGGCACGATACATGCAACCTGCGCACTTGAGACAGTACAGGAATGTAAAAATGGACATAAAAACATTATTTTATATCTTATGATAATGTGTGGTAGATGAAAGGCACGTGAACACATGGCTGAGAGACGCCACACATAAAAAGAATAGTATTATCTACAGATAAGAGAGATGTTAGTGAACAGAAGTTTATGATTCAGAGATGGATGATCAGCTCAGACACTTTCAGTGTTGGGGTTTTTTTTATCTAAAGACATGAGCACATTCATATGTAAATTTGATTTTTGTAAAAAAGGTTGAGCAATATGTACCAACTCTTTCATGTTGCAGAAAAACACATGAAAATGTAAAAACTATGATCTAATTTAGTGGTAAATGTTCAACGAGGAGTTTAAATGAAAGCGTTTGACCACATCAACTGCTCTGTATAGATATAACATCAAATGGCCTCACAGAGCATTGATTCCTGCTACCTAACATGCAGCATGAGTTATGCATTTTCCAGAAACACTGAACCTCCAAAACCCTTCAGTTGCACTGAATAGATAAGGAGCATTTGAGGCTTTTTTTGGTGCTTACCTAAACCAGGGTAGCCGTAGTACGGGTTATAGGACACCGGTATGGGCACCGGCACCGGCCACTGCAGGCTCTGCATGGGCACGTACTGCTGCGAGGGCTGGATGTAGAAGAAGGGTTTGTGGTGCTGCTGGTGCTGCTCCTCAAGACGCGGGGCTCCAGAAGGCCCCGGAGCTGGTTGCTGGACGCCCTGGGCCCGTTGAGCTCCATGCATCGGGTTTGGATCCCGAGGGCCCAGACCGAAAGAGTGTTGCAAGGTAGACGTGGCTGACTCCATATCTGACAAGGAGGAAGGAGAAAATTAACAGAATTGTTTGTTGCCTTCTTTGTCTGCAAATCTGCTGCAAGACATCAGATAATTTCCATGTATTTTGACAGCAAAAGCAAATTACTAAATAAACGTACCTACACACGAAAAAGATTATCACTAACAAACCAACACAGCTTTCCTAGTATGACTTAAATTAGAAATCAAAGGTGTGGGCTGAAGCAGCAGGTTTGCCGGTCAAATGCCACACTGATTGGCCAGATTTTGGCCCCAGGTGACAACTGTCGAGGTCGAGTTTAATGACCTGCTTCTGGAGCCAATGAAAGATGCTCGCGTCCTGCTGAGTCCCTCCCACGGATCAGCTCGCTGCGACCTGAAAGCTTTAGGTGAAGGAGGGGAGGAGCCGATTGGCTTTAATTAACCAAACGGACGCCGCAGCTTGCCTCGGCCTGAGGATGCAACAGGACCACGGGTCATAGATATGTGGCTCAGAGTGGCACATCCTGTTCTTTTTAGCATCCCTCTGAGCCCCAGGGCTCTTTTTCTTGAGGTGAGCGGATTTAAAAATGCAAAGTGCATAAACATCGTGTTAGATGCCAGTTTGACCCCTGAAGGGCCAATTATCAGGTTAGATGAGAGCTTGTTCTGTAGCCTTATTTGTACATGGTGTTAACCACGAAGAATAAATGCGTTCTGAGACCAGTCTGACGACTTGACATTAATTTTAAATCAGTGCTTTCTGTTTTAAGAGGTTCTCTGGATTCTGGAAAGTGAGAGAGATTATTGCAGCAGAGTAATTTATATCCTTCATTTCTAATAATACAAAATCTATCACTTACAATTTGCCTCTGATGTTTGCATTGGTCAGGGGATAAAATATTCAGGCAAATTGTCTTTTCCCTTTAAGAATGATAATCCAAATTTACAGGTGCTGCCTCAGCTCAGCTGTTGTGTACAGAAACATGTTTGGAGCATCCAAGAGAAACCAACGGTTAATCTGACGTGATTCTTTTTTCTTGTATTAACTGATAATCTTTCAATAGTGAAAAATGCCCATCATCATTATTTCATCCCTCCATTAGTCCATAATCCAAGGATATTCAATCTAAAGTGATATGACACAGAAATATCGTATCCAGATTTTGGGGGGTTTTTGGGCTTGACTCAGCAAAGGTTTTGACATTTCTCCCTGAAAAATGACAAACGGTAAATTCATCATATTTTTGCCAAATATTTCCTATTAATCTCAACTGATCATTTCAGCCAGAGTAGACAGTAGCTTGAGTAAAGGACGTATCCAACCTCGCAGACCTATAGTAGTTTCCTACAGCTGCAACTTTACTTTAAAGGAAATTACAGGTGTGTTGTATTACTGATCGTTGCTCATCGTGTAAAATCTAAGGTAGATAAACCCCTAAACCCTCTAAAATCTGGAAACTTGGCTGTTTTATGCTAAGTTGTCCAATAACGGGAAACAAATAAATAAACCTTCTCCTTGAAATACACGTCAGGGTTTACACCAGTATGAACGAGGAGACATTAAACACTGTGTCTAAGCCTCCAAGTGGTACACTATGATGTAATATAATAAAATAAAGACAAAGCTTAAATAATGACAATATTTTATTGGACTGGCCCCAAACAGTGGCACACCGTCGTCTGCAACACATCCTTTCAGCCCATTTGTGAAATCCATTAAATCATCGATAGTGCAAGGCAGAGTCACTGCAGAAACTTTATACAATTTTTTTTTTTTTTTTAAGTTTATCTAACAAAAAGATTCTTGCTGTGCAGTGTATTTCACCTGGTGCTCCAAGTATTGTCAGACACATTATCCTGGAACCTTTACACCTTGTTCCAGGGGGTGAGGGGGATGGGGGGGGCACCTGGGGAGGAGAGAAAGTCTGAAGTATTAGCGCCTCTCAGCCCTCTGGGGAAAAACAACAGAGCCCGTGTAGATGTGCACCTACAGTTCAACACACTTCGTTCAAGAGTCAGTCCAGGGACGTTAACATCTTGGTTCTCCTCTCGCAGTAGAGCCTGAGGGGGGGGGGGGGTTAAAATAATTACATTCAGAGAAAATGTGTCAAATTAACATTATTGCAGAAGAAAAACAGCGGATAACCTCTCTCCCAGTGTAACGGTGGTGGATCATTGTCATCGTTGTCCTCATCTCTCGCCCTGTGGTACATCAGCTTCCTCTGAGAGCTCATCTCTGTCAAACACAAGCGGATCGGATTACGTTATGTTATAAGGAACTGAGTTTTTCAGGCTGCATAATAAAAAGAGGCAAATTCAGATTCGTCCAAATTTTACTCTTAAATAGAGTCTAGAGTCCCACAAACTGCAAAACAACAGGTCACACAAACACCTGACCAGGTGATCTCTGGAGCCAGTTGTCTTGATTTTTTTGGCCTAAATATTTAAAATACAGTGTGTGAAGGAAGATGCTCGGCTTTCATTTCTAAGTGCAGAGCTAGAAATATGAAATTAAGATGTCTGCACAGGGTTACTTATGCAGAAATTGTTATTTAATGTGCATGGTGTCGATAGTCATTAAATTCTGCTCAAGTCCGCATGCAGACTGTAGCATCATTGATTCTACAATGTGCAGAGTGTTCCCAGATAAACCCTTGTTGGTCTGTCTCTGCATTTCACCAAAAAAAAAAAAGACGGGGGGTGTAATTGAATAAATAAATATGGGTCCAAATCTGCACTCACTCAGCTGCAACATCCTTTTTATGCTGCTCACGCTGTTCAGACAATTTGTAAACTGACAGAGATTCACTTTGTTGGGGTGGGTAATTTCTTTAACCTTGTCGTTGCAGAGGGGTCGATTGCCTCCTCCTGGGAACCACATCACCGCCCCCCCACCTGCCTTGGTCCGAGGCAGTCAGGTCCTCTCTGCAGAGTCTGTCTGTGAAGAGAGTTCACACGTTCATCACACGTCTGACACGATTTAGCGGCTTTAACCGGCGGAGGTCGACGGTCCCACACTTACCCTCGCACGTCCTGCACTGCAGCTCGCCTCCAGCCGTCTCTCCGATCCCGCCGTCCGCCGGCTCCTGCTTACAAAGGTCGTGCCCTTCCTCCGGGTCGAACGGATCAGAGGGGTCTTTGTGCTGGCCTCTTTTGTACCAGGGTTTCGCCGCGTGTCTCAGCGGGGCGCAGTGGGGCTTCCTGGGTGCAGAGTGCTTCCTCACGACCACTCTGACCGGCTGCTCGCAGCCTCTCCCGTACCGGCTCTCCTCCTCAGAGTCTCCGGCCTCGCCCCTGTACGTCTTGGAGCCGCGGCCTTTGCTCCGACCAGCGCCTCTCGCCAGGCTCTTCCCGCAGCAGGCGCACACAAACCCCTTCGAGCCCGGCGGCCACGCTTCCTCCGCCTCCTCTGCGGCTTGAGGAGACGCGCCTATGGCCTCGGCGAGCCTCCGGCCCGCGTACGCGTGTTTGGAGAAGAGGTCGTCGTCCAGATCCGTGGAGAACATCTCGTCCCGGGAGGAAAGCTCATCGAGGGATGGGCTGAGGACGCTCATCCGCTCGTGGGTGGTCTGCATGTGGAGGTAGTTGTAGTAGTAGGGGGCTGCGGGGGAGGAGAGGCGGCCGGCTCCCGCAACTCCGGGCGTCAAAACGTTCTCGAAAGGCAGCTTGAGGATCTGGTAGCTTGGCTCGGGCTTGGCTTCCTTAAGCACGGGCTGGCCGGAGGAAAAGGAAGGCGCCAGGGACGGCGTCGACTTCAGGAGCTCTTCGGCGTCACATCTGGGGACACTGGGATCGGTCACCGAGATACCTGACTGGGTATCCGTGACCTCTTCTCTCCCCAGAGGGAGAAAGTGCTCGTCTCCCGCCGGCTGCTCGAGCTCAAGACGCTCCTCGTGAACAGAGGAGCTATCGAGGGGCAGCTCCTCCTCCAGGCCCCCCGACCAGCATCCCTGTGGGCTCAGGGCGTCTAGGCATCTCTGGCTGGACTCTCCATCGTACACCGCTGTCGTGGAGTCACTGAGGGTCCCGGCAGGGCTCTCCAAATGGCTGTCCTCGGGCGCCGAGGGCAGGACGCGCCCCTGCTCCTCGCTTTTCTTCTCCTCTCCGGGGGAAAACATCCCCGAGGACTGGGAGGCGACACCGGAGTCCAGCTCTCTGTCGGCGCCCTGCAGTTCGCCGGCCCGGATCTTGTCCAGGCATTCGATGAGCTTGGTTATGGCGTCGCTGGGGTCCGTCTGGGCCTCCGAGCAGGCCGTTTCTCGACGCCCCGGGGGCTGCGGGTGAGGCTGCTGGCGAGGCGCGTCGCCCCAGGCGGGGGCGTGGAAGCGAGGTTCAAACATTCGCCTGTAGTCCATCGGGTATATCGGAGCATGTGGGAAGACGAAGCCAGGATACTGCATGTACTGGTAGGGGTGCATGCAGGGGCGGCCGAAGTTAAAACCTACAGATTAGACACATAAAATGAGATCTCAGACAATCGGTACTTGAGGACTACGACAAAAAAGTTAGTCTGAACTGCCTGATACCTCCAGGTAAACCGTAGTGACTGTATGGGTGGTTCAGCTGCCAGTGCTGGTAGAGGTAATAAGGCTGAGACGGTGGCTGGACGTAGAAGAAAGGTCTGGGGTGGTGAGTCCTCTGCTGCCCCCCCCCAAATGCGTGCGGCTGTTTGCCTCCATCTACAGGAAGCAGCAGGTGAGATATCATAAAATCAAAGTAAAATAAAAGTAATAAAATTTAAAGATGTAATTTTCTCTACTCTGGGTTTTTAACCGTGATGACACCGAGAAGTCGCCACCCTTTAAAAGTTGCTCAATAAATTATACATTATAATAAAGTCTTTACCGTCCATTTCTCACGTGCGCGTCCTTGCTCAACCTTTCAGAATAAAACAACGCAGAATAACGACGGCGACGACAATAATAAACATCCCCCAGCTCCTTGGAAATTAAAGGCCAGTGTTTCTTCGTTCTTTTCTTCTTTTCTTTCAGGTAAATGTTCCCTTTGAACAGACAGGAGCGGGGACGCTTCTCTCTCAGGTCCACATGACGCCCGACTCACAAAAGCCCCGGACATCTCCGCTGATTAGTGAAATAGGGAACAGCTGCCTCACCTCAACCGGGACTGAACTCTAATCACTGAAATCAGCAATTACAGAAAACTAAGATCTGGACTCTTTGGAAAGGTTTGTGGTCGATCAAAAAAAAAAAAAAAAAAAAAAAGTGTATATATGAATATGATATTGGCTCACAAAACATACAGAACACTATATTTGTATTTAATTGTGACTATAAATAGATTCATGACTTGCTAAAAATTAAATCCCAGGGATGATTCTCTATTTCTGTAAAGTATAAAAGCCTGATCTAAGTAATATTTGGACAAGATTCTTACAGTAGATAATTTTGTTGATCTCCTCTCTTTAGTTTCTCTATTTATTTATTTTTAAATGTCCGCCACGTTTTAACCGTTCGCTTTTCAGTTGCATGAGATATGAAGGTCTAAACGTTTTCTCTGCAAAGTTCGGGGAAATGATGGTGAAGGATTATTCATGTCAATATCCAATGGCCCAACAAGCTTTAGTATGATTAAAATACCCCCCAAAAAACTATATGGAATATTCACCAGGTGTTAGTTTGTGATTCATAACACAACTTCGGTGTCTTCGGTGTATTTGTCATAAATATATAAAAGAATCATTAAAGAATCTATACATCTAAATTTCCAGCCTCTTCTCCGGGCTCCGTGAGTCGCCCCGCTGCCGTGCGTCCGTCCGGCCGGCAGGGGTCAGCGTCGGCCCACTCGGTTCGTGCGCTTGCGCAGTATCCTGACTTGGCCTCTGGTCTTTCGGGCGCTAGCGATGCGCTGAGAGCTTCTCCGCCGCTCGGACGCTTCTTCTCAACCGTTTCACGACTAAATTCGGCCCCGGGAGCTCGTTCGGGTCTTTGCGCTGACCGGAGAGTCGCGGAGACGCCCGGGCGTGTGGAGTCTGCCCGCAGTTACTGTAAGGATGCCCGGGTTTGGGTCGCCGAAGTTCTCAGGTAGCTAGCTTCCGTTTATTTAGCCTCTTTTAGCTTAGCGGTGTGCGCTAGCAGCGTGCCCGCTCTCTGAGCTCGCTCGCCCCGTCGGTTGGTGGCTATCGTGCCCTTTCTGGTAGAAATTCACGGACGGGCCGATGGCGTCGGATGCTCGGCTTCCTTCCAGTCACCAGCGGCCATGCCACCACGTTAGCTGACCCCGGAACTGTGCAGCGGAGGGAAGCTAAAGCGGCTAACTCGCCGTTTCGCTACTCGGGTTAGTGACATAACATGACATCGAAGCTAGCCGATCAAATGTATTGATCGGAAGACACAAGGGTGCCCACGTTGTCGAGCGAGTGCTTTTGGGGGAGACGAGCTACGGACAGCACGATCAGTCGGGTTAGCCAACCTCAGCCTGTTTGTTTTAGACAGGGTTTGTTTTGGACATGGTGGTTAACGGTGACGTGCTAACGTAACTAGCCAGCATCAGGCTAGTTCCCAAAAAACAGTCTTCAGATGTCAACGTTTACCTCCAGAATAAGCCACTTTTGGGCATTTTTGCGGGGGAAAAAGTCCTAAATGGGCTGTACGCGTGTTAAGCGTGAAGCTGATGTGTGTAGACGGCCGAGCGGTAGGTGAACATTTACCCACAGGCTGCACACATTGCTAACAAACTGCATCCCACACCGTTCACAGACCAGACAACATATTAGCGCAGCATGCATCTTAGAGACGAACTGCCAGCCAATCTTGACGTTTTCATTCATGAGGTGTCCCCTCATATTTCTGAAATCTGCTAATATGGGTTTAGTGTCTAGTAGTGGCTAACGCTATTTGAAGATTTCCTGAGTCGCAGGGTGTGTTAACAGCATCCCACAGATCTGATTCACTGTGGTGTGAAGGTGTTTGTGAAATGCATCATGGCACAGCCCTGAATTTGATACGGACGTTTCATCCTAGGGGGTTGATATAACACTGGATATCAAGGAGATGATCAGCATTTCTTTGTATCTCTCCCCACTGCCATAAACAATCTCCATTAAAACGGGGTGTTAAGGGTTGGCGTTAGTAGTAGTATCGCTGGCGATGAAGCTGTAAGCTCTGCTGCTTGGAGCCAACGAAGGCACCGATGGTAAAAGTGGCTTTTGTGTCATGGTAACCTGCCAGAAAGCCCAAAGTCATTTAGGGTGTGAGGCAGTGGAGCTCAACACTTGCATCCAAAAGCACGATGTGTTTTTTGTCTGCGTGATTTAAACGTGACGCTCTGCCTATTAATAGCTGACAAACGGTACCGCGGGGCTCTTTCTAGAGTCAGTTGTTGTATCTAGTCGACTAGATTTTATCTTGATGAACTGCTTTATCCTCATGATACCTGAAAAAAGATGGCAATCTGTGATAGTTTTTTCTCCACTATAGCTGCAGAGGATCATAGTCAGATGTGTGCATATTGGCGTTGAATAGTTAGACATTATGGATAGATGACGTGCGTTGTTAATCCTCATGGGAAATTTCAGTGTTGCAGCAGCCACTTCACATAAATGAAAAACAAAACAATTGAGTAGGTAACAAACAATACAGGCAAAGGTTAACAGTAACTAAATAGCTAAATGATAATAATAATAATAGCTTAAAACCCCCGTGAATCCATTCTATTCCGATGCCGTCTTGTTTTATAGAAGGACAGTAGTCAGGTAATTTTAGTGTGTGGAAAATAGTCACTGCCCACTTCCACTCAGACTCTCCTGTTACCAAGTGTCTGGCTGTCAGTGCAGTTTCTGGGGGCTTGGGATAAAGAGAGGGGTGGAGGGAGAGATGGCAGCAGGTGATCAGCAAGGGGAGGCAAGTTCAGATTTAATACGACCTACGTTTTTCAGGATGTTTGCATGTCTGACAGCCACAAAGGAAAATAAGGAAAAGAAGAGAAGGTCGAAGGTTTAGCTGGAGTTATTTTTCGTGTATTGGTTGGTTTCATGGATTCTTGAGTCATCATTGCTCTTTTTTTTTTTCTCTGCTGTGTTTTTCAGACGAGCGCTGATGTAGCAGTGTTGTGACAGTCGTCACGCTCTCTCTCTACCTCCGGTCCCCAGTGCCTCACTGCATGACCTCAGACTACAGATAGACCAACCAGGGGAAACTGCCCCTTCCTCACCCGGGACCCTCTTCCTCTCAACGTCTGGCGGTTACGTACGGTCGCCACGATCCCAGAGCGTTCTCATCTCATCTCCCCTTTCAGCTCATTTCCAACAGAAGGCGCGGCAGAAATTTTTTTTTCCACATAGGAGTTGAACACCTCCACTAAGGCCAGTGGAGGTGTTGGAGAGCTGCCCCTCCCCGGTTTATCCTCTTGAATCTTTAAGAATATAAATTAATTTTTTTTCCTCCTGGTTTGCTTGAGTCCGGTTCTGCCGGCCGTGTAACTTTTCAAAACTGGGGCGCGATTCATGGGATGCAACCATGTCGGATCTCAGTGAGCGCAGGCCGGTCAACACGGACTACGCTGTCTCCCTGCTGGAGCAGCTTAAGTTCTTTTATGAACAGAAATTACTGACCGATGTGGTGCTGCTGGTGGAGGACACAGAGTTCCCGTGTCACAAGATGGTCCTGGCCACATGTAGCTCCTATTTCAGGTGAGTTGCGCTACACCGTCATCAGCCTCACGCTGGGGGTATGGAATAACTCATGTTGTATGAAGGGGGCTGGGGGGGGTGTTAGTTCCTGTTTTTAATGACCTAAGGCTGATTGTGAACACACTTTGTGTGGTATATTTCCTCTGAGTTTGTCTCCTACAGTTACAATAAATAATGCACCACACAGGTTTTCATGCTTAAAGACGTCAATTATTCCCCTCGGGGGTTGGCGGGCAGTGATGAGGTGTAGGTACGCTGTCATTATGCAGTGCAGTTGTTATGTCGGTAAGTGCTCTCCTCCTACAGTTACAATGAATAATGCACCACATCGTGGAGCAAGTGTTACCCGCTCCATACATGGAGGATGGAAAACAAGGGGGTGGTGTTTCCTTAAAAGCTGGGGATTGGGTTGCCCTGTGATATATTCCTGCACAGAACGAATGAAGCCATTTCTAACCTGTAGCACCGCAGACGTATCCTTCAAGGCCCTCGGGAGGCCTCATTCGTACGCACACCATTGCATAAGAAGAGCGTGTGCACTGCAGTGAATGTGACAGAGCAGCAGCTCTGCCTCGGCTCTGGGAAGAGTCCATCTGTACATGACAGGGGCTCATGCAGCATTTGAACACCCTGTCTACCTCCCTGTCTGTCCCACCCCTCCCTCCCTCCCTCCCCTCTTCTCCTGCACCCTCACGCATGCATTCCAAGAAAAGGTCCTGACAACTTAATGCCTCCCTTGCACCCACCTCTTCCCCACTGTTTCCCACGCGCTCGTTTATTGGCGCTAACACGCAAGGCATTTCCCCCACAGGGTTCTGAGGTGTCGCAGCGCTTCCTCTAAAATGCTACTCGTTCCCTTCATTCTCTGCCTGCCTGCTGCCTCTCCTTGCACCTCCTCGCTTCAGAGAAGGGGGGGGCAGAGGGATTCTGGAGGGAGCTTGTGTTTGTAGGGGAAAGTCTGGTCACGTAGGTCTTGGTGAGAGATGGAGAGAAAAGGGGAAGAAAGAGAGGAAAAGGAGGGAGGGGGGTATGCCTGCAGGGTTGCGTAATACAGCCTGGCAGGTTTTAGCCCCTGCTGTGATCAACAAACAGACACACACACACACACCCCTCCACCCCCCCAAACTCCCGTTCAGAAGCTGTTGTGCAGACAAAATATTATGAAAGACTGAGACTGCAACTGACAGATATTTTAATAATTGATTTATCTGTCAGTTATATTTATGATTAATTGTTTATAAAATCTCATTGTCTGCAGAAAGTCATAACCTTAAAAAAATGCCAGTCACTGCCTCAAATAGCACAACTCAACATCTTCCGTCCCCAAATTGATTGTTTTTACTGGCTGCAGCCAACAATTGTTTTCCGTCAATCGATCTGTTGATTTCTTTCTCGATCGATTGTTTTGTCGACAAATATTTTTAAGAAAATGATGATAAATGATGAAAAAAAGGACTGTCTACGTCATGTCTAAAGAACATCTTGGTCTGTCCAAACAGTTCAAAACTGGACTGTTGTTCAACAGATGTCGTTTTTAAAAGCTAAACAAATAAGATTTTTTAATTATTGTTTTAGAAATACTTCAAATTTAAAATCATCTCTGTAAACAATTGCAAATTGCTCTTCTGTTGATCAGCTAATTGATTAATTGACAAATTGTTTTACCTGTAATTGTTTTGCCCGACTATAGTACTATAATACTATAATATTAGAGAGAAGATAGTTGCAAATCCTCCCACTGGAGAAACAGAAGGCAGCAAATGTTTGAAATCATTCCTGAACTAGAGAACTTTGATTGATTTTTAAAAACCATTGCAGATTTATTGCCTGTCAAATAGGAAATCAATAAATGGACTAATCGTTTCAGCTCTGCTTAAGACTGCATATTTGAATCTGTTTGAGAAAAAAATCCATATAAATAAATGCATGTCTCGTTTGTCCTCTTAGAGCCAATATTAGCTCATTGCGTATATATTTATATCTGCGTACGACAGACGTGACAAGATTATTTTTCAGCCATAAAATGTCCTAACCAGTATGTTTCATTTGGTCACAGTCGTGTAAAAAGAATAAACATAAGGAAAATAAAAAGGAAAATAATATCAGCCCATATATTGTTATTAGATCTATCAATAGACGGTGGTACCAACAGCAATGCAAATTCAATCAGCATAAATTCTAATCAAAAGACACAGTACCCCTGTTTCACCTATATCCCTGCAGCAGTCTGTGTTTGGCAGCAAAGACATCACCGGCATAAATGCAAATTAGCAGCTCAAGCCAATAACAGCCGGCATGAGAAAAAGATGTAGTGACAGAGGTTAAAGAGGCCCTGACTCACTCCCGGAGACTGTCGACGTGGGATTGTAGGCGACTCGCCAAGGCCTCCGCAGCTGCATGGGAGTCAGAACCCAGCTGGAGATGAACTGGTGTCACCTGTTGTCATTTCAGTATCAGGAAAAAAGGGTTGGAGGACGGGCTGATCCATGTACAACAACTGTCAGGTATCAAATCAGTAGTAATGAGATATTCAGTCCTGCTGCCTGAGACCAAGAATACTCCTACGTTTCTATGCTGTGATGTGTCAGTTGGCACAAAAACAAACGATCGGTGAAAACCTCCATAAACACTATTGTTCAGCGAGGCACTGAATGTTATCGATCATCCCTGAGAGAGGAAAAACTCGTTAGTAATGTGGAAACATTGGCAAGCAGGTGGTGGCATTCGCCCATCACTCATTTTACACTCCAAATAGATTTTGAAAATATTATTTAAGTGTAATGCAGTTTTTGAGGCTGGATAAATTAAAAGAAATTAAACCTGAATTAATTTTAATAATTGATTCATCATTTAAGTAAATTTTTTTCAGTGAAAATGCCAAGAATTAACTGTTGTTCACCTTCTCAAATGTGAACATCTGCAGGCTTTTTCCTTCTTCCGTCATAGTAAATTGAATATCTTTGGCTTCTGCACTTGGATTGGTCCTTTTTTCCACTATTTTCTGACATTTTATAGAACAGTTGGTTGATCAATTTAATCAGCAGATCAATTATTAATTATCTCTATATTTACTTGCTTGCCATCCTAGTAACTTTTAAAATGAAGAAATGCTGTTGTATGTTGCTTTTGAAATAAAATGACGACAGTGGGAAACGAACTCCGGCAGCAGCCGGTTACAGGTACACTGGCTCCGGTCGGTGACTTTGTCTGTTTTTCCAGCCACATTGGCGAGTGGCCAACTGTCATTAGGAGGGACTGTTTATTTAAAAAGAAAAACTCTGGATACTAAAACGGTGATCTCCCAATGTAGAGTAAAAGCTTGTCCGGTCTTATGGGGCTCATTATGAAGTCAGTCTTTGTTGATTACAAAAAAGTTGACTGGGAAAACTCAAATATTTTGCAGATATGATGAAATGGGTCAGTGTGAAGTCAAAAAAATACTCGAATACGAATGAGTCGTTGATGTATTTGTCCAAAAAATTGGGAACAAACAGTCTTTTTATTTAAAGAAACCACTTCACCTTTTATTTTTCACTATGGCTTGTATCTGCTCTAATGTGCTGTTTAGTAACGATTATGACAGTACTATATTTGGTATTGACAGAGAACCTTTAAAACCCCTAACCTTGGGTCTCGCAACTCTTTAGTTTTATTATATTTGAATTAATACAGGCCCTACAAGCGTTTGTATGTTTGGAGAGAAACAAAATTTATCAGTTGGGGCAACTTGTTGTTTGTCGCCAACTTTGCACTACTGGCCTTTATCAGCTGTAGTCTGCTGCTCTGAAATATCTGGTGTCCAACAATCGAGTTTCACTTGCAAAAGCGGTTCGTGTTTGCCAACTACAGTAAAAGTAAAAAATCCGGCGATTGGTAAATGGAGCTGAAACATATTACGACACAGTTAGCATAATACAGACAAGACACACAGAGTGTGTAAGTAAAAACCTGCAATTAATGCAGCTTTATCAAGGCTACTGCAGAACGACAGATTCACACTGCAAATTTACATTAAAAAACAAAAACAAAAAAACAAGGTTTCAGAGCATCTGGTAAAAGCCACATATGTCTTCATGGAAACATCAGTGACTCTTGAGATCCTGTCCTTCACGCCATTCAAACAACCAGTGTGTTGACCGATGAGCCTCCCTCTCTGTTGTCGTCCTGCTCCTGTAGGGCGATGTTCATGAGCGGCCTCAGTGAGAGCAAACAGACCCACGTACATCTGAGGAACGTGGACCCGGCCACCTTGCAGATCATCATCACCTACGCCTACACGGGCAACCTGGCCATCAGCGACAGCACCGTGGAGCCTCTGTACGAGACTGCCTGCTTCCTACAGGTCAGCACAGTAAATGTTACAGAAAAACGCCAAAAGCAGTAAACGTATCCTAGCCGCCTGTGTCCCCGTTCCCTTGTCTGCCAGCTCCCTGACTGTGCCTTTGTCCCATTCAGGTAGAGGACGTCTTGCTGCAGTGCAGAGACTATCTGGTGAAGAAGATAAACGCCGAGAACTGCGTCCGCATGCTGAGCATCGGCGACCTGTTCAGCTGTAGCGAGCTAAAGCAAAGCGCCAAGCGCATGGTGGAGCACAAGTTCCCCATGGTGTACCGACAGGAGGCCTTCCTTCAGCTCTCCCACGAGCTGTTGATAGATGTCCTTAGCAGCGACAACCTCAACGTGGAGAAGGAGGAGACGGTGCGCGAGGCAGCCATGCTGTGGTTGGAGTACAACATGGAGGCGCGCTCGCAGCACCTGTCCTCCGTGCTGAGCCAGATCCGCATTGACGCCCTGTCGGAGGTGACGCAGCGTGCCTGGTTCCAGGGCCTGCCGCCCAACGACAAGTCCGTGGTGGTGCAGGGCCTCTACAAGTCCATGCCCAAGTTCTTCAAGCCTCGGTTAGGCATGACCAAGGAGGAGATGCTGATTTTCATGGAGGCCATGTCGGAAACGCAAGGCGAGGGCTATGTCATGTCCGGGTCCTTGCATACTACGGTAGTGTGTTACAGTCCACAGGCGGAGAAAGTCTACAAGCTCAGCAACCCCCCGGGAGACCTGCAGAAGGTGGGGACCCTGGTCACGCCCGACAATGACGTGTTCATCGCCGGCGGGCAGATCCCTCTCAAAAACTCGATCACCAACCACGGCAAGAGCGGCAAGTTACAGGCGGTCTTCCGCTCGGTGGACAGTTTCTTCTGGTTTGACGCCCAGCAGAACGCCTGGGTGCCCAAAACGCCCATGCTGTGTGCCCGAATCAAGCCCTCGCTGGTCTACTGTGAGGGCTACATCTATGCAATCGGGGGCGACAACATCGGAGGGGAGCTGAACAGGCGCACGGTGGAGCGCTACGACTGCGAGAAGGATGAGTGGAGCATGATGAGCCCCCTGCCCTTCGCCTGGAACTGGAGCACCTCCGTGGTGGCGCACGACTGCATCTACGTGATGACCCACGACCTGATGTACTGCTACTTCCCCCGAGCCGACACCTGGGTGGAGATGGCCATGCGCAAGACCAGCCGCTGCTTCGCCTCCGCGGCCGCATTCGGTGACCTCATTTTCTACATCGGCGGCCTCCACGTGGTCAGCAACTCCGGCATCCGCATGCCGACCAGCACCATCGACGGCTCGTCCGTCACCGTGGAGATCTACGACGTCAACAAGAATGAGTGGCGCCTGGCCGCCAACATCCCCGCCAAGCGCTACTCGGACCCATGCGTGCGGGCGGTGGTGCTGCTCAACTCGCTGTGCATTTTCATGCGCGAGACCCACATGAACGAGCGCGCCAAGTACGCCATCTATCAGTACGACATGGAGCTGGACTGCTGGTACCTACGGCAGCCCGTGTCCGAACGCGTGCTCTGGGATCTGGGTAAGGACTTCCGCTGCACGGTGGGGAAGCTGTACCCCTCCTGCCTGGAGGAGTCCCCCTGGAAACCCCCAACCTACCTCTTCTCCCCTGACGGGGCCGAGGAATTCGAGGTGGACGGGGAGCTGGTGACCCTCCCTCACGTATAACTCTAAACTTCCCTCCCCTACCTCGCTGACTGAAGCAGGAAGCTGTTACGCTGAGGGATGAACACGAAAGGGGGGGGGCAGTCGAGTTCCCTGCGATATGAAAGGGTTTGATGTTCTCTGTCGTGGAGGGGTCTCTGGACTTAGGAGGCCTGCATTAGCTACAGCTGTCGCTGGTGAATGATGCAACCCGAAATAAGAAAGCTTGGAGCGAAAAAGAAGCCCCAGAAAAATACTAGTAATCTGGGAATTTCTGTTTTTGTTTTTGTTTTTTTGGGTTTTCTTTTTTTTTGTCAGTTGTGACATGTTAGATATTATTACAAGTCTGTCATACTGTTTCTACAATGTGATAATCTAAACATCAACCGATTTTTGTGATGATGAGGATGTTGATGCACTTAACTGGTAAAACCTTCTCGGAATGACAATGGCAACTGTACCAAAATCCCCCAGCCCCCCCTCTGACCGTGGCTTCCCTCTCTTTCCCCCCTGTCCTCCGTTTCTCTTTTCTCACCACTGATAAAGGAATACTCCGGGGAAAATCTCTGTTCAGAGTATCTAACGCGCGCTTTCTGTAGGCTTTGAAATCGGGCTCTGAAAGGTTCGTAGCTTTGTGGGGGACAGTTAGGATGGATTCTGTAGTCACAACAAAATAAAAGAATCAAAATGATCAGAAACTTCTCAGACCACACCTGTAGAGTCATCCACTTTTCCTCAGCTCTGTGTATTCATGATGCTCCATTATTATTATTTTTTTCCTAGTAACTTACTTCCAGTGGAGCTGTGGCCCTACAACGAGGCGTGATGCCATGTTGCTCTGTTGTGAAGAAACCGAATGTCTGGAACATATTGAACTCACCGATGGACGGGGAAGCAGTTGGTGCTTCAACGGGCCTGGTCTGAGAAGTTTCT
Organism: Istiophorus platypterus; assembly: GCA_016859345.1. NCBI lineage: Eukaryota > Metazoa > Chordata > Actinopteri > Istiophoriformes > Istiophoridae > Istiophorus > Istiophorus platypterus. The sequence continues at coordinate 18,817,868 of CM029125.1, forward strand.
ATGCGTGTTTTGACGTTGGGGTTGAGGGTTTAGGTCGACCCTAGGAGTAGTGGTAATGGTCTACTTACAGGAAATGAACAGGAGCCTTCAGCTGCATCTTGGTGGATAAAGTTCCCTCAGTTTTTATCGAGATGGTTTGGGCCACAAGATGCACCTGAAAGCAAAGACCTGGTCACTAATGAACCTATAAGCTCCCATTTCCCAGTTTTGTTTTTGTTTTTTTAGACCAAACAATTAAAAAAAAGATAAATGAATTGGTAACGAAAACAGCAGTTGCACTAGAAATTGGTGTAAAACTGCAGTATATTTTTTTTAAAACTATTTCAGAGACTTACTAGACCAATCAATAGTGAATTGGCATGATAAAGACTTTTATTAGTCGGCCAGTCTTTTCAGTTAGTTTAATCTTTTCAGGACTAGTTTTGACATGTTTTGTTTTCAAGGTCTCTATTGGAATTTATTGTAGCTGCTGCAAATCCTCCAGCTACAGCCACCGCCCTCCACAAAAGACTAGAATACGCACTTTTCCGAGCCACCTTTTAAAGCCCGCTGGGGGGCAAGTATTTGATGCCCACAAACGTAGGTTTGTTTTTTTCCTTTCTTTTTTAACTCGGGAGTATTCCTGACAAAAAGGATCCATCTGTTCCCTCGAAAGGCGAACGGGAGGAACAGGGGCCGCGTTTTGTTTTTGTTTTCTTTTTTTTCCTCTTCCTCTCGGAGCAGGCGGGAGGGCCGATGGGGAAACAGGTGAGAGGTGGGAGGGGTGCGAGAGGGCGACTGCAGGTCCGGTCGCCCCCGCCCCGACCCCCTCGACCCCCTCTAGCGCCTCCACAGCCTGTCTGTCGGTCTGTTTGCACACAGGTCTTCCACACAGCTAGCAGTTTACACCTCCACTCTGTCCGTCGTCACATGATCATGATACTTTTGTTTTTCTTTCCACGAGGGTCTGCAAACACACACACACACACACACATAACTCCACTCTCAGTACGAACATAGGTTCCGGGCTCATGCATTTTTTTTTTTTTTTTAATTTCCAAGCTGCTGAAATATATATATAAGATGATATATATTTTTCATATGTTTAAAGACAACTGTTTTAGTGTGGGGAAAATAACCAGGTCTATTTTGTATTAGTGTCTTTTTTTTAATTTAATATCAAACATTACTGTAGTGTGATTGTGGGTAGATATCCATTTTCCTATCGGATTTAATTTTTTTTTCTTCTGAGTGAATATTGAGGATTCTTGCTGCTGACTGGTTGTGAGAGGAGAGGAGAGGGCTGGCCCAGGGCTGTTGCTATGGAAATCGTCCCAGCAACCACTAGCCGTAGTGGAGGGGGGCGGGTTGGGGAGGGAAGGGGTCTTCCTCTTACCTTAAAAACATGAGCACAGGTGCTTCATGACAAACCCTTACTAGCATGTTTGGCTGCATCATATTCCTTTGGCACTGTATTTTGAATGAACGTTAATTTATTAAAAAACATACCAAAAACGTTCCTGAAACACGCTCCCTGTTTCGTTTGTTCCAACTAAAGTCTGGTGTTCCTGGTCAGTTTTTATCTTTTTATTGAAATCGTAATTTGTTTTGGTGAACTATTAATCATTACTAAAAAAAAAAAAAAAAAATACTGGTTCAGTTGCGGAAAAATTTGTGCAAAGGCCTAAAGTTGAATATTCAACCTTAAAACTTTTTTTTTTTTTTTATTGTGGCACCAATCAAAATATCTTTGGCACCAAGTTTTGAAAACTGAATGTCAGGCCACATCTGTAGCCTTAATTATTATTTTTCAAAAGAATTGCATTTAATAATCAATTTTATCCCGGCAGAGTTTATTTTTTCATTTGATATTCGTAAAGTTCGGCTTGTTTTGTTAAATTGTAGAAAAAAAACAATTAATAGGGAAAATAGTGCCTCCAAAACATTTTAGAAATGGTCTCAAACTGCTACAGAACATCTGGCATCATATTTGCACCAGGATTTTAAAATGTTGCCCAAACCTGAACAGGCCACAGTGGTTGTAGATTTAAAAGAAACAAGATGAGCCAAAGTTCACCAGCGTGGTCATTATAATAACAAAAACACAACTTCACTACAATCACAAATTCTATTGTTCTAGATTGATTAATTTAGACAGTGACGTGGTTTTAACTACGCTAGGATGATTTAAAACGAGCAGCAAACAGATCACTGACAGATGATTTTGATTTGGAGACAATTAACTGAACAGCAGTTACAGTTGGATAAAGAATTTGTTTTATATCCATTGGTTAATGGAAAATTATACACCACTGCCTTCATTAGAGGTGAGGTGACTTGATTAATTGATCCGCCGTTTGAGGGTCGCCTTCTGATATATTTTAGATCCTGTTCATCAGGAAATAAAATCTGTCTCCAAAACTCATTTTACAAAATAAGCAAGAGTTCTGGTTCTTATGCCAAAAATAACCATAAGGTCCCACAGGCTACGGTGACATTTTAACATTTCGTCTTAACAATAGTCTAGAACCCAAAGATAGTTTAAAAAAGAAAACTCACGCTCAAACTGGAACCAGACAAAGATTGACATTTATCATTCTAAGTTACATAAATGATTATTCATAGTTTAATAAAAAAAAAAAAAACTAATTAATTTTATAGCAAAATTGACAGTCTAGAAAATGGTCTGGAAAAAAAGTCCTGATTTTTAATCTGAAAACATGTTGATTGATTTGATTTACAGAAAGTGAAGATCAATGAAGAAAGCAGGCCTGACCCATCAGTGGGGGTTGTCTGTGCCGGGCGTCAGTGGGGATCACTGGGTGTGAACCTCTGCTCGCCCCGGGGCTTAACCCCCCCACCCCCGACCCCCGACGTCATCGGGTTCATGTGTCTCTGTGATGCTGCTGAATTGTTGTCGGTCAGCACATGGGTGCATTTTTGTCCATGTGCTACCACCACAACAACCCCCTCCACCAACACACACATTTGTCACCACTTTGTTTGGCTGACCTACATTTTTGCAGAGACACGAACCCACAAGAAGAAAAGAATTGTTTCACTGAAAATAAAAGCCTACGGTATTTTAATCTTTTTTTTTTAATACAGTAATATAATATAGTACCACTTTCTTCTCAAAGACATTAAAAGCATCTGTCAAGAAAATATCTTGTGAATCTGAATTCACAATACATTCATATCTTTTAAATACAAAATGAAAAATATATCATCAGAGGGTAAAAAAAGGAACGAAAAGCAGCTTTAACAGCTGATATTTTTCTCAAACATAATTCAGAAATCAAAAGCAAAAAATTCCAGAAATGAGCAAATGGCAAAAGAAGGTTTAAAAGCATGAAGGTGGGGAAAAAAAGCAGACATTTAAAAGCTTTTTAAAGATAGAAGGATGACACGCGTTACAGCTGTAAAACTGGACTGGACAGAGCATGCTCACTGGACCACTTATAACCCAACAGTTGTTGAATATCTGCAGCACGGAGGGAAAAAGATCCTGTAATCACCTCAAAATTACAGTTATACAAGATAAAGAGTCACATAAATAGAATATAATGGCTGCTTTGTGCAAATACACAGTGGTCCACAGATTAGGACTTGTTCCAGTGTTGTCATGACAAAACATGGATATTTGAAATAACAAGTTCATACACAACAAATAAATAAGTTATCTGACTTTATAATATCCTCAGATTTACTAAATATAGTTCTCCCTAATAAATATATATATATATATATATATATATATATATATATATATATTTATTAGGGAGAACTATATTTATATCTATATATTTATTTTATATTTTATATATTTATATTTTATATATATATTGACAGCAAAGTAGAAAAAGGCCTGGGTGAGGGTTTTCCTTCATAGTTAAGGGATGTTTTTTATCACGTTTATCAGGGCACAGAATCAGGCATTAGGTTCACAAGGATTTATGTAATAACATTGTGGTTATTTCGGCAACAGCGTTCAGACTTTGTAAGTGTGAGAACAGGGGTAATAAAGTGTAAGGCGATAGGAAGTATCAGTGGTGTGCAGTTAATCATTTAAGTCATTATCAAAAATAAAAATATCTGATATATGTTTCTTGTCAAAATATGAAACTTTGCTACTTTTATGTATTTTATGTCATTGTAAAGTTAACATTATTGGGCTTAGGGCTGTTTGAACAAATTGAGAAATTTAAAGACACGTGTGGACCCACAGACGGTAAAAAGTCGTCACACATTGAAAATATGACTGAATACATCAATAAACAATTTTAGTTAAGTAATTAAAATTAAATGGAAAACATATATACACAGTTTTATAGTTTTTCTTTAACCTCCATTCAACTGGTGAAAGAACAAAAGCTTTTCATTTTTTAAAATTCTTAATTACATATTTAACAGTAACTTACACATTTTAGCCAAGCACATTTTGGCCAACATGACTTGGATGTTAACAGACACCATGCTTCTATCTTTATAACACTATAGTCTTTAAGTTAGTGTGAAAATTAATCATGGACTACATTGTGTTCATTTGTGTCATATAATGTCCCTTTTCTCATAACGTCAAACGTTAAACTAAAAACCTTTAAGTAGCAATTTCTATCTAACGTCCTTAGCAATTTCTAGCTAGCAAAAAGCTTTAGCTACTCTTACAAAAAAACTAAAACGTTTCTCTTTTTCAAACTAATTGAGAGTTACTGGAATTATCTTTCACTTTATGTTGATTCTCCACGTCAAAATTTAGTTAACACTATTTTTATTGATGAATTTTGTCATATCTTTGAATTGTCTTTTACATAATTTTATCGATTTCAAGGGGTCACATCTTTAATTATTCCTTTTTGTGAAACCAAGTCCGTTGATTTGTCAGCAGAAAGAAAATCATTTAGATTTATAAAAATAAATTTGAAAAAATAAATTTTAAATAATGAAAATAATACTTAGTTGCAGGCTTACTTGAGTTGCTCAACATGTATTTTTAAGCAATTCACAGCTCACACAGGAATTCAAGCTGTAACAGACACAACCACAATGTTATTACAGAGGCATTAACAGACATGAGCCAGCCTTAAAATAAAATCTTAACCCTTAAAAACATTGGAGGTGCCACAGCTCACGCTCAAATCCTGTGACACTGGTTTATGGGTTTGTTTTTTTGAATAACTACTTGTCAGCAAAACAGTCATATATAGACAAACTCTGGAAATACGCAGCAAAGAGTGAACACAGCAAACCCAAAGACGGCATTCTTTTTGTATTTCAGGGGAAATACAGGGCGGTCGCAGGTGACGCGGCCCTCTTAAATTTCTGGTTTTCGATCAAAAGCGCCGGCGGACTCTGCCTCACAGTGAAAATGGACTGTACAGATAGATATAAGGGCAGTGCTGCCTCTCCCTCCGGAGCTTCAACTTGCCTAAATGATGCTGGGAAAAGCCCAGAACCTCCAATCAGGGGCGCGGCTGTCGGGTTTCCTGGTTCAGACTTCGATTTTCCCGCCCACATCCTTCATAAATCCAGCTCTCGATCCGCCGACCCTCAGGCCTCAGAGGACGACGGGGGGGACAGAGTCCGGGGGGAGGGGGGCTGGTGGGGTCACGGTTTGACCTCATCTGCGGGTTCGGGACTGGTCGGGGGGGTCACGGCGGCAGGCTGGGCCAGGGTGGAGAACCAGGAGGACATGGCCGACTTGGCGCTGGTCAACGCTCCGCCCACCGACTGACCTGGGAGCAGAGGTGGAGATGAGAGGGGCTGTTACCCTGAGAAGCTTCTTTAAGAACACCCTGCACACCTACGGTCCACCCACGGTGGTGACTTAACCCTGCACACCTACGGTCCACCCACGCAGGTGACTTCCCTTATCTTGGCTTAGAGCTCGGCTCAGGAGCGTGTGGGCGTGATCTACCTCAGCCTGCTGTTGGCCCCGTTCCACCCTGATCACCGGCTGCGCCCTCGTTTACTCGTGGGCATAGGTAGGTGTGATGCTAAACCTCCGTCAGCTTGCAAGGCAACTTAAACCTACTCTGCTGGAGACGCCCGTGTCTTTCGGCTTATTACCTGGGTGCTACGCTGAGTAAGAGCATCATCATCACACTGCCCTAGAGCGTCAGTGTCTTCCCTCAGGTGTCTCCTGCGGGTTTGACTTTGGGAATGGATTTTTCTGTGCTTTCTTACCCACTGCCTTCCCCGTCTGGACCACGCTGCGACTGGTGGTGATCATGGCGTTCCCGATCTTCTTCCCCCGCTCGCTGTTCTGCACTGAGCTGCAGTGGACATGGAGACAACAGACAGAGAGAGAAAAAAAGGTTCAGAAATCTCGCAACCCCCTCCTCTTGCTCGCCATCGTCCTCTCAGGGGACGAAAAAACTGCACAAAAGTGCTGCGCCAGCTTCTCAGAGGGGATTACGCAACGGGAGAGGGGCTGAGCAGCAGTCACAGGTGGTGCAGCTGAAACGCTTCGCCACCGACGGGCAGCCTAGCGCAGCCCCACCTGGCTTTATCCGAAACCAGCCGCCTGGTGCAAGTCCAATGCGCAACCTTTCGCACGGATCCCCACTGACCTGACATTCAGCAGGAATCTCGCTGCGGCATCATCCAGAGAAAACAGCAGAGTTGTTAAAAAAGGCGGCGTGGATACGTGTCGGCAGCTGCCGGGCACGGACGTCTGTCACTCCAACACCTTCTAATGAGCCAGTTATTTCATCTGAAAATAAACTGTGGCGCCGACGCCTGTAGAAACTTGTTACCTCTGAAGAATCGCGAGGAAGAGCCGTCACACTGTGTCAGGTGTTTATTGGGGGGGGGGGGTCTCCGATGTTTTGGCCATGATGACAACATGACTCTGTTACTGCTTTAAAATTTCCACCAAATGGGCAACGTCCTATAAAAAGAAGCAGCAAAAAAACCCACTTAATGGCGACCTCATGCTGCAGGAGACCCTTTAACTAAAGGACACTTTTAACAATCGCAATTAATTGCAATGCCTCTATATGATTGTTTAATAAGTCTGACAATGGCCCAAACCAACAGACTTGGGAAAATGAATGTTAGACAACAGCTGCTGGAAATTATATATAGAAATATTTGAAGGGAGGAAGCGAATTTTGTCTCGAGAGGCTGAAATCTGCAAATATTTTGTAATTTTTTTTTACTGTTTTTGCTTGAAAAAGAATTCCGTATAATTTAAAACAATTGCTAATAATTTTTCAGTGGAATCGATGAATCCGTTAATTGACTCACTCTTTCAGCTTTATGTTTGACATTACTGTTTTCCATCTCTCGTCTGAGCATCAGCCTGCTGCTATTTACGGCTGAACGTGCTCATCAACTCTGAATCTGCCATTTTTGTAGTTTTTAGTGTTGAAAATCAAAAACCATCAACTGATGGTTGATACACTCAGATTATTTGCTTTTAAAACATCTAAATATTATTTGGTTGTCAGTTATCAGTAGCTCTATTTGTAGTATTAGTATTCATATTTTAGAACCAGTGAGAGATCCGAGCTGTGTTTGTGTGTGTATACGCTGCTAACTATTGTTATTCCTCCACACACACACAGTGTTTATCAGACTCCAGCATCAACGTGACACCGCCCCGTGCAGGAGGAGCCCGGCGGAGCGTGAACTGGCTCCGTTACTTGCTGCCCCCCCCGGGGGGCCGCCGGAGGGCCGAACCCTCAGCGCCGACACACGGGGGACGCCCGGCGGATCCACCAAATAAGCTGCTGTTGCTAGGCGCTTGTTGCTAGGATCGGTGGTCCAGCGCCACGGCTGCACGTCCACCAGGAATCCGTCCCCGCTGTGCCAACTTCCCTTTGTCTCTGTTTTCAAAGTAAGAGACCTGCCGTTGTGCATAAACCGGACAGGGATCCGCTCTTGAAAAGGTTGTTCCATGATGCTACTAGTGGTTAAAAACTGAAATTTCCTTTAAACCAAAAAAAAAAGAAAAAAAAAAAAGAAAAACTGATTTTATTTATTGGTTCTAATTTTTGTGGTTTCAAATTAATTATCACTTTGTATTTTTTGTTGAATTTTTTCACCTTAGTCATTTTTGAATAGTGTGAATTTTATTTTTTCATACCTAACTCTGGCAGAAAGTGCTGTTTAACTGCATTTATATCAGTGATTTATGTAAACTTTATATTTTGAAGTCAGTTTTGTTGAACATGTAAAATTCAGATTTTCTAGATTTCTATTAAATTAATTAATTAAAACTTTTAAAATAATATCCTTAATCTTAGCTCTAAATATCAGTTTAATGCGTCTTATTTGTTTTAATGTTTATATCATATTTTGCAATTTTTTTGTATTTTTCCTCATTTATTAATATTTTATTGGTTTTACTTAAAAAAAACCCTATAAAGGGCCTCTAACTTCGGCTCCAAATCCCATTTCTCATAATGTCGAACGTTAAACTAAAAACTTTTAAGTAGCAATTTCTAGCGAGCAAAAGCTTTAGCTACTCTTACAAAAAACTAAAAAACTTTTTACAAACTAATTGAGGGGTAATGGAATTATCATGCAACTTTATGTTGATCCACCATGTCAATATTTAGTTAACACTCGCTGAAATGTGAAAAATCATGTCTAAATTACAGGAATATTTGTATAAAATATCATGGAAAACTTCTAAATCATGGTTTAAAATGTCCTTTTAAGTGTGACATACTGTCACATGGAAAGAGATGTTGATATCTGCTGAAAGGAAATGTGGGTGGAATAATGGAATCACTGTGGTATAATGATCACATCTAAACATTTTTCTACCAGGCTGGTATTCGGTAACAGAGAGAAGCCAACCCCCCCAGGGACAAGCGCCGTTCACTCAGAGAGGAGCTCGGCGGACGCACACGGCGACTGACCCAAATAAACAGCTGCTTATGTAGCGCGGTGCGCAATGAAGAAAGATCCTCCAACAAGCCCGACACATGACTGCGTTCTCGGAGGACGTCTCCCGCCACCGGCTGCTCTTTGTCCAACACTGATGACGAGGGAGCATGAAAAAAAAAAAGAAGGGGGGGGGGGGGTCGGCCGCGTTAAGCCCCCCCGCCCCGGGGGGCCTCCATAACATGCACGCAACACAGCACATCACAAGGAAGCCGAGCTCAGGGCCGTTTTTGTTTTTTATATGTATAAATATATCATGTGGTGCATAAATGTAGTGGAGGTTGCAGGAGCGGTGGCGAGTACAGGAGTCTACATCCTCATATCAAAGAAAAGTGACGAGCTGAGCAGAGCTGAAAGACCCGGCTTTCCTCTTTCACTTTCTCAACCAGCGTCCCGACAAGTGGGATAAGTCATTCCACTGCTCCATGTTTACTGAAGCAGGAAAAGGGGGGGGGGTTTCTTCCATCCCTGACCAATGAGGGCGCGACGGTGCTTCAGGAAAAAATTCTGAACGGCTGTCGGACAACAAACAAACAAAAAGATTAACGTTTCCACTGTAAACATGCTCTAAATGAAAACTCAACAAGCAGGTTAAATTCATCTTACTCCCATTTCCTACAGTAAGATCCACCAGTACCGATGCAGCAGAGGTTTCTTTTCCTGTTGGCCGGCGTGAGGCTGCCTATCCTGAAACAATGGATGGATTACTGAACCAGCCCAACAGGCCCCTGGGCCTCACCTGTAACATGTCACTGAAAGAGTTGCGTACAACTAGAAAGACACCAAAACAACAACAAGGGGCCCACTAAACAACTATAGCCGGATGCAAAACCATTGCAAAGATATAAAACGACACCAGAGAGAATCGTCGCCTCACGGTTTTATGTCTTCACCAACCAATCAGGTACCAGTTTGCTTCTTAAATGTGTTTGCAGAATGTAATGATGTCACAACGAAGTTGACCTCTGACCTCTCGGACATAAAATTTCATCATTTGATCAGTGCTATTGGACATTTCTGTGAGATTAGGTCATGACTAAAGTATGAATTCCTGGGTTATGGACAGAAACATGTTTCGTGAGGTACCGTGAGTGTGACCTTGACCTTGACCTTTGACCATCAAATTCACATCGGTTAATCACTAGGTCCAAGTGGACATTTGTGTCAAATTTGCAGAAACTCATTGAAGCTATTTGTGAGATAGAGTCCGAAACCAGACGGACAGACGGACAACCTGAAAACACCATGTCTCCAGCCACAGCCAATCACTGGACAGGAGACTCAAAAGTAGACATCATTGCTTCCTCACTGTTCACACGGGTTTCTGGGATTTAACAGCTGCCTTTGGTTCACGGTCCTGTTACAGACTCGGAGGAAGGATGAAGACTACGCCGCTCAAAGCTCCTGACACCCAATAAACACTCGTCTCTGGCGTTCAAGGTCGCGGCGAGGACTGAGCTGTTTATCTGCAGCCGTGCCCTCACGCCTCCGTTTGGAGCACGTTAAAAAAAGAAGAAGAAAAAAAAAGCCTCACACACACACACACACACACACACACACACACACACACACACACACACACACACACACACACACACACACACCTCGTCGGCCCGGCTGTATCCCCTCCTGTTTTGGAGCCCTGCTTTGACACAAAGCTGAGGCAGGAAATGAGACGTGTTTAATCCTGAGACGCTCCGATTGGCCGAGTGCCCAACTTCTTTCTTGAACCCCCCTAATCGATCCCCCACTGTACCAGTTATATTCAGAGTTTTATAGGGCGGCGAGGGGAGCTGAGAGCCAGCAATGCCCCCCCACCCCAACCCAACAGAACCCCCTAGGACCCACAAACCCAGGACCAAGATCCCTAGAACCCAGAGGTCCAGAACCCAGAGGTCCAGAACCCAAAGCCCCAAAGCCTCAGTATCAAACGGCCCATGTTTCAGGTGGTGTGTGGAGATGTGATACATTTTTAAATTAAGATAAAGCTAGTGACTAATTTCACTGTCAAATAACCTTTTGATGATTTTCTCAATGTTTTTTTGGCTAAATGTCATTTAAAAAAAAAACAGCAGATTTTTACATCTGAGGAAGTGGAACCAGTGAATTTTTCCTCACTGCTGCTTCAGAAAATGTCTGAGATGATGATCTGATCTATTTCCTGACAATCGACTAGTCGTCTAATCGTAGACTCAGTTATAGAAAGGCCCTGAGCCAAAATCTAGGAAATTTAAGTTCTAAATATAATTTTATCGTTAATATCGTGTAACACAGTAAGTCATATTATACATTCAGTATTTATTCCATATCTGATTTAAATGTTTATGCTGCTAAAGCTAAACTAAACTGGACCCGGTTTAAGATCCCCGCCGTTCGTATGTTTGTTTACTGAGGCGTCACGGCAAAGTTCACGGCGCCCGTGTCACCCAACACCTGCAGGTAAAGTGAGAGCTCCGAGTATCACAGCCAAGCAGATCCACCCGTGTTCTCACCATAAAGCTAAGTTAGGGACAGGGACACGCTCAGCCCTGTGCGTGCGTGACTGTGTGCTGGCGGCGGCGGCGGTTTTGGGGGGAGGGGGCATTTATCTGACGCGTAACACTACAGGCAGGCGCTCCAGCTGTGGATGGAGTCGCCTTTCGTCCACACTTCCTGGAATGAAACCGGAGCCAGGGCCGGAGAAGGCTCCCGCTCTGCTTTTCAGAATGAAACTCGCTCATAATTAATGACTTTGGCTGATGTGAGACCCTGGCTGCCACCACTACCCCCCCCCCCCGCCAACTGCCACGATACACCACTGAGGAAAATGACAAATGACATGTTATTATTAGCCCACTGCACGTACAGAGCATTCTGCTAAATCCAGCTGCCAAAGAGTGTTTGTTTGATTGAGGTTGGAGCCCAGTTTGTGTCACGAGGATGTAGAAAATATAACTTGTGCTTTTAAGGAGCTTAATTCTTGCTAGCACACAATATAATAATAATAAAACATAACTTTGTCATTAACATTTTAGCGTATGTTTAAGGGTTGCAAAATATCAGACCTTTGCAACGAGCAAAATCCAAAATATTTCCACACATTTGTGTCCAAAGTCACCAAAAAAAAAGACCTGCATTAAAATCAGGCATCTCAGATTCAGACTAACTGTAACTGCTCATTGCCATGTCTTTCAAAATAAAAGCACTTCTTGTTCCTACGTGGTAAGAGGATGCAATCTGAATTTTCTAAAGGAAACTTTAGTCCTAGTTACCCTTCATTAAGATGAAACTTATTGTTGACCCCCAGGTAACTTAAGTTGGAGGAACCTTGCTTAAAAGGTTTTATGGTGAGTTCTTACATTTTTCTTATTAAAAAAGGAGCGGGACACAGAACTATCTGAAGCGAGGGCCATTCACTCGTTTACTGCCGAACCTGTCAGGCATCACTTCCCTGAAGCCTTCACGTTAACCGGTGCCGCCCCTCGTCCCCACAAGAGGGCGGCAGCGTGCACGTTTCTGTGGGGCAACGACTGAACTGGTGAGAACTCGGCTCCGCGACTGTTTCCCGCTCGTCTTTGTTATAAATGCTTTACGCGATGTCCTGGCTCGTTGGACGCTGCCGCGGTGCAGCCAAAGGGCGGATTTCCCACCGGGCCGCGCCACCGAGTAAACGCCTCCCGTCCGGTAAACGGCAGCAGGGCGATGAGACGATACTCACTGTGAGAGCCGCAGTTTCACGTCGGTGACGCTGTACTGGCCCTGGAACGGGTGCCTGCAACAGACAATCACTCTTATGTCAATGATGGAAGATTCTCGTTTTCAGAAACACACACTTTTTTGGAGTTTTAACAGTTTGGTTTCACAGCAAAAGTCGCTCCAAAGTGTGAAGATTCTCTTCGCTACAATAAATATCACAATATGGAAAAATGTAATTTGCATAATGAGCGTATTTGACCTGAACTGGATCTCTCTGCGCTATTGTGAGCACATTTGCATACTTTTCAACCCTCTTTTTCTGTACTCATTATGTGCTGTAACAGAACTCAGTGCATTTATACAGTCGTATCACAAACTGTGCCAAAAAATGGTACTAAATAAATGTTTGGATTCATAATCCTGCTTATTGTTTGAGGAAAGTTAAACTAACATCTAGACTATTTTTTTTATCTTATTTTTAGACTTGATAATGTTTCAACAAATTTTGAAAAAATTAAACATCATCTCCATTAACCACATTTTAATGTATGTTAAATCCTGTTAAAAACCCTTAAATGTGAAGTTATGCTGCAGCTGTGGGGGGATGTTTTCCAACCAGTCCAGCCAATCTAAAAGTTCTGCCCAGCGACTCTGGAGGTTTCTTTTTATCCCCGGAGTCGCTCCCCGTGCACCTACCCCGGCGTGATGGCGGTCATGGCGGGGTGCTTGTTGCTGTACCACACCCGGTAGTTGTGGGTGATCTTCCAAGCCGAGACGAAGGGAGCGCCGTAATCAGCCAGCAGCCTCTCGTTATCTGAGCAGCAAGAGAAGCAAGAGACAGCGAGGGAGGAGTCAGAGAACGGGATTGGCAGCATAACCCGATTTACAGTCATTTTCTCTACAGTCATTATGTGTGATGATCACTGTGTGTGTGCACATGATGCAACGGTTATAGCTCCAATCATAATTAGTGAGTACTCTGAACGCTACATGCAGAGAAGAAAAGAAGTTTTAATACAGAATCAACTCCAACCAACATGAATGAAGAAATGAGCGAGCTACAGTTTTTGGAGGAAAGAAATTAAAATCCTTACAAGGTTTTTTTTTTTAATGCTAAAACCAATGTGACACTGAAGAAAGAAAACCACAAAGTTATTGCAACGATAATATGCATATTACTTTGGCTTTGTGGCTTTGCTCCAGTTAAGCTTTGAAACAAACCCGAAAGCAGCCTGACAAAGATGCTCCCTCAGGCCCCCCCCCAGCAAAGCTTGAGAAATATTCAAAATTCATGTACAATTTAGTGCTAAATTGGCAGAAAAAAAAAAAAAAAAAGCCTGGGGAGGTGGGCATGGGGTGGGGGGTAAAATGGGCACCGGCATAGCAGCAACGATGCAGAGCTCACCTATTTGTGGATGCTGATGGGCTAGAGCGAGAGTGTGACTGAGCAGGGGGAGGTCCTACCTTCCTGTAATGCAGAGGACAGTAGCGAGTGGAGGTAGAGGGTGAACTGGGCCCTGATCCACTCGTCCCCGCCCTCCCAGCCCGTCCCGTCCAAGAAGACGTCGTCGCGGTTCTCCGTCACGTGTTTGACGAGGTAGTCGGCGAAACGCAGGTCTGCCGTCGTCAGGCTCAGGATCTTTCGGAGCTCGGGGTCCTGGATCTGGATACGAGCCTCTTCCACCTGCGGCCGTAAGGAAAAAAAACAAAACCAACCTCAAAACATGGTAAAGCTACAATATCAAACTTTTCCCCCCAAAGTTAAATAAAACAAGTTATACGCAAAGGAGTCACCTCAACAATGGCGTCGCTCAGGTGCCTCTGCTGTCGGAACAGGATGTTGGTCGCCCCGGCGACGAAGCCTCGCACCGTCACATCCGACAGGAGGTGATGCTGCTGCAGGGCCATGTAGGGCAGACACAGGTAACCCTGGCGACAAGAAAAAAGGCAAAAAGAGGTCAGGGGCTTTATCTCCACCCGGCTGGCCTGACCGGTCGGGGTTACGATGTCAGCGGAGGGATACACCCGTCACACATGTGACAGAGTGTTAAACCAGAAGAAACACACACGGGTTATTATCTGATGAGTGCGTGACTTTGAGAGTTATTTTACCAGGTATTGGTCATTATATATATATATCATGATATATTTGTTTGAATAATGAAATCTCAGAATCGGGGAATGGTTGATGGGTAAATAATGAAACTAATCAGTGGTTGCAGCTGTAGTTACCTTAGTGAAGATGGCGAGGGGAAGGCCGTACTGATCCTCCTCCAGACCGGACACCAGGCCCTGGCTGACCCCTCCCTGCCCGGTGACCGCCTGCGGCTGCACTGTGATGGGCGTCCCTGGTTTGGAGTCGAAGGCGTCCGGCGGCTCCGGCCCCGCCTCCTTCCCCTCTGTCGCCTCTTTGGCAGCAGCCTCCTCCAGGATGCTGGGGTCCAGGGTCTCCCACTCGCTCTCTGAGGACTCCGGGGACGTACGGGACGGAGGTTTGAGGAGGTGGCCGTCCCCCTCGGGGCTGTTCCCGGAGGACGATGACTCTGGGGCGGGCGGGGCGGGGCCCTTCGGCTCCAGGGCGGCGCCGGCGATGTCGGTGACCGACACGGAGACGAACTCCTCAGCCCCCGAGATGCTCTCTGCCAGGCCCGGGTCCTCCGACGTGCTGCTCTTGGGTCTGTAGTGGGACGAGTCCACCAGGCCGTGCTCGATTATACCTGCACAGATCAGGTAAAACCAGGAAGAGACTTTTACGGCTCTTATGGCTGTTTCGTGTAAAACCTACAGTTTTGTATTTCATTTTCTCCTCAGTTTTTATAAAATCTTTACAGGTGGATTAAATAATATAAACCTACACATCCTTTCAAAAGCAAGAGGAGTGTAGCTTCATGAAAACGTTTTTTTTCCCCCCTCTTATTGACTGACCTGGGAACAGCGATAAAACTGTCATCAGAGCTCCCACTAGCCTGTTGACAGGAGACACGTAGAACAGGACCTGCAAACATGAGCAAAAGAAAATAAAACATTTCAAAAATACTTACTCAAAAACTGGACAAGAAAGGTTTATTTTATATGGCTTTTTTTTACCTTCTTCTCCAGCAGAATAAGCTTGAAGAGGATGAGAACCTGTGATGGAAAAAAAAAAAAAAAAAAGGTTTACCGTTAGCCGATGCTACTCAAAACATAAATACCATTATCTTGATATCTTGAAGCCTAATCTCCTCTACCTTGTGTCGAAAGTGCAGTATCAAATCTCTGGGTGATAATCCTGAGGAGAGAAAAACAAGCCGAGCATCAACCGATGTGGAATTCATCCTCGGAGGGGAAAAATGCACCAACATGTTTGTGCAGTCACGCGGTCAAAGGCCCGGCGAGACACAATAACAACAAATGTGCTCTGTCTGAAGAATGTTTTTATATCTCTGAAACTGCAGAAGCAAAGCAAAACCCTGCGTTATTGGCCGGTTTCTGACGGGAAAACTGGACGATTAAGAAACATTTTCACTGTTTTGCTGAGATTTGCAGTAAATTGATGGCAAATGAGAGTATGAGAGTATGAGAAATTGTATCTATAAAAGATACAGATGATTCAAATATCAGGTAAAAATGATGGATAGTTGCAATTTCATGGATTTTTCTTATAGTTTATTGAACTAAAATCCATGAAATAGGGCAAAATATGAATAAAAATATCATATTTCACCATTACGTGTATTTGTGTCACTACTGGGCCTGTAGGGCAGTTTGTGATGTGTAACTGTGCGCCTGAAATGTTTCAGAACGTCATTGCGGATGCGTGAAATTCTGGTTATTACCTAAATAAACCTGCGACCCCTCAAGAGCCGAACCCCTCAGCGAGCTGTTCATGTGGTCATAGAGTTCCTGCGGGGGGGAAACGGGAGGTTATCGGACGTGACGATAGAGCAGCGAAACATTAAAAAAAACAAGCGCAGCTCCACACACAGGCGCAGCTCCCACCTTTAGAATGGAGATCTGAGAGAAGTCCTTCTCCTCGAAGTAGGCGTGTGTGATGAGCTGTAGTTTTGCTTGCAGCAGGCCGTAGAGAGGCTGGCGGATCGAAACAAACGCCGTCAGCAAGATGGCAGAGCCTCGTGTGTGAGTCACTTACAGTATCAGTACAAAAGCAAAAAAGACAACAACAACTGCCTCAGGCAAATTTTTCTCATCATGGGAGAAGCAACACTCAGCCATGACTCCTGATGACTCGCTTAATCAGGAAATGGCCACACAAGCCGAGATCTCAATTTCACCAATATTCTCCATTTTTTTCCCCCTAGTTGAACATGTTTGCTATGAGTCCAAATCCTATGTCAAGTACCATAGTATAGAAATTTCTCTCCCGCCACCGTAATGCCCCCCCCCCCCAAAAAAAACGGTGCTATCCAGAAACACAAGCAATGTGGAAGGTGGGATCGCCGGTTCTGGGAAGCTGCCGGGACCCATCCGGCGTCGGAGAAGCTCGGGAGGAGCCGGCTCTCCTGACGCTATCCGACCGTTACGATAAACAGTGCGTTAGTATCGAGTGTCCAAATCTTTCCCCGCGTTTCATGCACCTGCGCTGGTCTGAGACGCCCCGATCCCTGTTTAATTTTTAAAAAATTTCATTTTCAGTCATCTGCAGTTCGCAGTGTTTAACTGTTCATAGAGTAGCAGAAAAACTGAGCCTAAGCCGCTTAGTAACAGGCCAATAAAAGGGGAAATACACCAAAATTTGACCAGGTGAGTCGACCTTCCGGACCGTTCGCACTCATCTAGTGACGCGTGTCATTTTTTCACAGCATCGTCTTTCACGCCGAGTCTCTCTCTGTGCTCCCACATTTCCCTCCTCTTTTCTCTCGTACTAAATTGGTCACAGTAAGCCCCCCCGTCGCCTCCTCTCAGACCTGTGGAAGCCGCGGAGACTCGATGGAGGCTTATTCTACTATGAGACGAACGGCGTCGTCCCCTGACGGGCTCACCACTCGGCTGAGGACGCAGACGCTCTTCTGGACCGTCTCCCTGGTGACGTCGGCCTGCCGGACCTTCAGGGCCTGGGGAGGGATCAAAACGTTTTGGGGTTTTTCAATTTTTTAAAAATTTTCATCAAACATACAGGGAACCGTGTGACCGGTCGCTCTGCTCGCGACCTTGTGGAAACATCATGCCGACGTCATTAGAGACTGAAAATGGGACGTTAGATGTTGTCATGTTATTTCCTCTGAATGCCTCCCATCATAAACACAACAAGAAGAGGAGAACAAAATCATACTCTGTGTGCATAATAGTAAACATCTTACAGAGCCAAAAGCATGCGGATACCAGAACTTTTCCCCCGTAATGTGAGATGCGAACATTTAATTCCAAAACCACTGCATTGATCTTCTGATGCAGCGACTTTAACCACATATTCTTAAAGTTCCTCTTTCATTTTGAAAGGTAAAGGCTCCGTGGCTTTCATCTCCTCGGGCTTAAGTTCCCCCCTGGATCTTTGTTTCGGTCTCTCCGGACTAGGACTTCTTCAACACGGTATGTTCAGTGTTTAGCACAGGAGGTTCTCTTATGCATTTACCACTTGACATCTTTTCACTTTCAGAAAATTCAACAAAATATGTACTTCGGCCAAACTTTTGCAGACAACTGTATATTATTCAACATATACCAAGTGGTTGGATTAATACTGAATCCTGTTCCTGCTTTCCGCAAAGTTGAGTTGCCATAATCTACTTTTAATTCTCCTATTCCTTGTATGTACTGGTGTCTACATACTCTTGGCCACATAGTACATTTATATACACAAAGACGTTTTTTAAAAATGAACCAGAGAAAAATATCAGGGCTTCGAGGCTCCAGGGGAATTAAGGTAAAATGCACATGGACTGACCTTTGCTTCTATTTGGCGATAACAGGAAACTCCATACACACACTTCATGTCTTCACTGAGCGGCGGCAGGTGAAAATACACGGTGTCTGCGGGGAGAAAGGATCGGTGAGGTCAATGTACAGGGTCATACAGTCTGTGTTAAGGGTTGTCCGTCAGATTCTCCACTGAACTTGTGATTTTTAATTGCAGAAACACTTGTCAGCCAAACAAGAAGAGGGGAAAATGTCATTTTACAGCCAGACAGCTGGTTAACATTAGTTCACGTTGTTCCTGCTCCAACTCTGCGGCTTCACGTGCATCTGAGAGTGATATTCTCCAAAAGGCTGGGGAGGGATGCTCAGGCATCGTTTTGTGGCAGAGCGGTTTTCCAAAAACCACGGCCCAACTGGATAAACCTGCAACCTGAGGCCACAATTTACAAGCTGCTCGTCCGTGGCTTGTGTTCGTTTCGCCTCCCCGAGCATCAGCAGATTATCTTTGGCCCGTTAAGTATCGGCCTCTGTCAGCCAGAGAACCAACGTTTTCCTGAGCCATTTATAAATTTCTATCCTCCCAACTGCCATTCATTTCAGTTCATTATAATACAGCAAAAAAAAAAAAAAAAACAAGCTAAAACACAGCTACTTGACATAACATTGCATTAGATTGATGTCATGCCATTTTAAACATGGACCAATTTCAGACCGGATACATTTCGGTGCATCACGAAACATTTATTATTGATCTCAGAGTGGGTGCTCATACATGAGGCTGCAACTGAACAGTTATGTTCTTTATCAACTCATCTGCCCATTAACTTCTTGACTTAGATTGATTGTTTTTAGTGTATAAACTGTCAGTTCCCAGAGTCCGAGCCGACGTCTTTGGATGTCAAAATCATGCGTGAGAGGGTGAAACCAGTGAAAATTTGACGTATTTGCTTTGGCCGGAAAGATAAATCGATTATCAGAGTTGTGGCTCATCATTTCAGCCCCGTTCACGTCATTATTCTGCAAATCCTCGGTAGATTTCCTTTGATGATAGCAGTGGATAAAGCGTCTACTGTTTTCCAGTTCAACCAGTGACCAGTCATATCAGTGGGGCTGTTGTCTTTATGAGCCTCAGTGCGGGGGGGGGGGGGGGGGGGTCGGTCACGTCGCTCGTGTGTGTGTGTTATTTTCCTCAGCAAACACAGGAAACAAAAAAAAAAAATAAAGAAATATACATAATAGGGATAAGTTAATTTTTTTTTTTACATTTAGAAAGATAAAACTCACTGGAAATCTGTGATGAATTCTGCTTTGTTCAGGCCAATATATACTATTATAATATTAGACCTTAGGGTTGCAACTTACGATGACTTGTTATCGATTTAATCTGCCAAATTGGTTGATAAAACATGAGGGGGGAAAAAAAAACACCCATTGCAACATCCTGGAGTCCAACGTGACGTCTTAAAATGTCTAATTTTCTCCAACAAACACAAAATTAAATTTACAATCACAAAAGCAAGAAAAGTGGAAAATCCTCTATTTTAAGAGCCTTGAAGCAGCAAATGTTCTGCTTTTTTTCTTGGAAAATTGAATCAAATGATTATTTAACGATCAAACCAGCTGCCGATTCATTTTTTCGATCCACTAATCAATTTATCGACTAATAGTTTCAGCTGGAAAGTGAATATAAATGTAGTTTCATCAACGGATGCATCCGGTGGCGGCACAGCACAGTAGTACAGGATAACATGCATTTCCAAAGTAATAATGCGTAATGATGATAATCTTGTGAGTGGTCAAATTGTTTTAGCCATGAAGCGTCCGTGGAGGGAAAAAAAAAAATATTAAAATTGTGAATTAAAAAGCAAAATACAGACAGAAACGCAAAGGATGATGTGAGACCTGCCAAACTTTCAAACAGCTCACATCCGTCAAAAGTGGGAAAGAGAGATGGAAAAAATAAAAATGCTGGAAAAGTTTTTGTTTTGGGATAATTCTGCCTTTCCCTGCAACATGGAAAGCTGCATGTTTCGCACACAGGGCCGACAACACAACACAGCGCCGAGTAATTTCCTCAAGCAGGAAATGAGAAACTCCGCTGTCCTTTGTCACTAGGGCAGTAAAAAGCCGTTGCTGATGGGTGTAGTTTTAAGTCTGGATGTGAACTTTGCCTTTTGCGGGGACGACTGAATGGCAGCGGTGAACCACGCGACAGTTCGGCCTCTGATCTCCAATGTGACGCCTGCTTTTATGACACTGAAGCAGAATTGAAAAAAAAAAATCATCCTCAACCAAAAACAACTCTCCACCGGTACAAATGGTTCGATTCCCAGTGGCATTTTCCCACCAAAAAATATATAAAGTCTTGAAATACACACTGTGCGACGGTGTAATTTATTGAGCTTCAAGGCAAACAACGCAGGGAGCAATTACTGGACTCCATGTGCCCTGGGTTTAGCCTCTCAGGCTGCCGTATTTATCGGCGGAGCTGTCCATGTGGGTTTCCGCTGCGACGTGAGGCAGAAAAGAATCTCGGAAGAATATGCGCCTAAATTTGCACGAAAACACAAGAGTGATGAAAACGTTTATTTTCCCTGTCAGCGCCCGCGATCTGACCAGAGCTCGGGATTTTACAAAGATGCTGATGGCTTCATGCTGAAACTGCAGGTATAAACAGCAGTTAGAAAGGTCAGACAGCTCCGACTGTTGCTGTGTTAAAGGACGTTTTAATTTCACAGGTTCTTTTAAGCAGCTGCTTCATCTCTAAATGGTGAAAATGTCTGGTAATAAGCTGCTGAGACATTATGACAACTTGTTTTCTGCAGCGGGTTGATGGGAAACCTGTCTGTGCAGCTTTAGAGGACGACTGCAGGCGCTAATCAGGGCAAAAGAAAAAAAAAACCAAAACAACCCCTACAGCTCCTCTGAATGCAACGAGACATAACAAGTGAACATTATTCAAAGACAAGGCTGCGAAGGATTATTTTGAAAATCATTCTAACAATTAATTGATCTTGTGTTTGGTCTAAAGAATGTCGGCAATTGGCAAAAAACATCCAGGAGCCCAAGGTGATGTCTTATAATGCCTTGTTTTATCAGAAAACCTTAAGATATTCAGTTATATTATCAAACAAACAAAAAAAAACAAAGTATTCAGTGGTGAGAGAAAGTCGAGAAGCTGGAACCAGTGAATCTTTGCCAATTTTGCTTCATAAATGACTTGAAACTTTAATAAAGCAACAGCCGATTATTTTTCTGATCAATCGATCATTTCAGGACTTGATGCAAATACGGCATCATCGGTCAAAGAGTACGAGGTCTCTATAAACATCGCTACATATTTAGGCAGGGTCAGTGGATTAATAATCCAGTGATTCACAACGTTTCCATTTTTCATTCTTCATTTACGGTTCTGCTATCATCACCCGCTTCCATCGCAGGATTCATAGAAGCACCACACACGCCCTAGATGAGACGCACCTTCCTGGTAGTTGTGGGCGCCGTCCGGCAGAGCCAGGAACGGGAGGTACTTCCACTCCTCGGGCAGCAGGTTGCTGTCGTGCCCCTCGTCCGGCATCAGCGGCGGGTAGGAGAACTCCACCTGAGGGTCCGGGAACAGAGAGCAGGGTTAGGTTTTACCACAACGCAGCGCCGTGCTCAAGCATCTAATTTCTCTTCTGCATTTGACTTTTGTTTTTTTTTTTAATTCACATTTGCTTTTCTTTCATGATTTCTTTCTGATTTCCTCCAGACGTCTGGACGCGCATGAGTGAGTCCTTCGGTCTTTCTTCGGGTGTGTGTTGACACGGACTTTGACTAAAGAGGAAGAGGAGAGGAGCGGCTTCGCGCACTCGGCGCCTCTTGTTCCGCTTTTTATTTTTCATACAACACTTAAATATTCTCTTTTTGTTTTTATGAAAGTTAATTTGTTCGATGCTGCTGTTTGGAGTGCAGTTAATACTGTAGATTTTTGTATTTTCCTTCCTTAGTGCTCAAATAACATTTGGAATAATAGTTTGAATAAAATACACTGACATGTATTTTTTTAGTTAATAAGTTACTTATATTTACAAATGATTTTTCCTACTGGATCAGAGGCTTCAGGCAAAACCATTTTCATGTTTTTGTGCTGAATGTTCCTGCTTTTTTTCTTTGAGGTTTGTTAGTTAGTTTAATGACAAGTGTTTGGTCGTGATTTGTCGTGAAATCACCCATTTTTAAATGAACACACCTGGTCCTGAGGGAGAGGAACAGGTGTCCTCCTCCTCCTCCTCCTGAGGAGCTGCTCGTTCCTGTGGTTTGATCATGAGCACATACGAGGCTTGTCTGTCTGTTCTGCTTCGCTTTTGGGAAAGTTTACACAGTGCAAGGAAGAATTTCAGGAATCCACAGACATTGAAAAAAAGGGACAAATTTAGCAGAGTCGGTCGTCGTATCGGAGGAGCCGGAAATATTAGAAAATGTCGACAGGAGAATTTTTTCAGTGACGTGTGATCGAGCTGCGCTCTGCTTCAGTCACAGGACTTGGAAAACATTAACATTTTCAACCTGATCAACAGACAAAGTCATTCAGTCCCTTGAAGCTGCTGCTTTTCTTTATCATCCTCAAGAAAGAAAGGAGAAAAAATAAGTGTCCCACTAGACAAGACTAACCTTAAACCTGCTGGTCCTGAATGCAGCACACACCCCATTGATTCGTGGCAGCTCCCCTCCAGTGTGGGGGGGGGCTGCCACTCCTCACCCTAGTGGTGATGCTCTTAATGAAAACACATCCACATCTCTTCAATAAAGAGGAAACAGATGGGCAGCAGGTAAAAGAGGGGGGGGCTATCATCTGATACCCAGCATGAGGTCGCTGACCCACGATCAGATGACACCCCCCCCCCCACCGTTAACACAGGCCACAGGCTCCCTACCTGAATCACAGACTGGACAGGTCCCCATAAAATGGCCCTTTTTTGTTTTCATTCTACATTTTCTTTTATTCTTCATGACTCAAGCAGAAGCAGCTTCCGAGTCCAAGGAGACGCAGCGACTCCATCTTTTTTAATCAGAGACAACGAGGTCAGGCCCCAGGGTTTTTGTTTTTTTACGGCTGCCGGCTCCGCCTGTAAATTTAATGGCTTTTGAGGAGGAGGAGGGAGGACGAAGGAGCAGGAGAAGGAGAGGCCACTCTTGCTAATGAGCAGGTGTTAAACGCTGCTTTCAGACACGACCCGGGTGTTCGGTGTCAACCAGGCTCATGGCGAACGCCGACACGTGAGCCAGGGTTTCCCTAAAATCAGGCTGAATACGAAACCAAATCTCTATTTTGATCAATCGATCGATCAAACCAAATCTTTATTTTGATTTGATTGGTCAATCGATTGATTGAGTCCAGTTTTCCAAGCACAGGTCCCAAAAGGCTCGGATGCGTTTGAGTCTCGGACTGATGCCGTTTGAATAAATCCACTTGACTCATGGGAAACTAACAGGCATTTTGACACTTTGCAGACATGACAAATTGATCGAGCTTTCGAGAAAATAATCGCCCGAATCTTAAATTGCAGCACTAAAGCAAAAATGCTTAAACTTTAAGACTTTTGGTTGGAATTTGACATTATTGTAAAATTAAACTTTAAAAATAAAAGTCATTTAACAGAAAACTGCTGGTTCAAGCGTCTACAATGTGAAGATCTGCTGCTTTTCTTTGGCCTTCATGAAACAGTAAAATTAATCCAGAACATGATCCACAGATTAATCGATGAGGAAACACTATGTTTAAACCGTGTGACAGTTTAGCGCAGAGATTTGTTCTCCTCAGGGAAATGAATCGAGACTATCTTTGACGACCAGTTAATCAATCTAGTCGCTCTTTGGACTAATAATCGTTTAGTCGCTGGCTTTAGCTTCTTCGGCGTCTCTACACAGAAGTTTATCCCCGGAGAAGCGGGACACCACAGAGCCTCGACAGCCTCGGCCCCCCCGCCGCTCACATCCAGGTCCTGGCTCCAGCGGCTCGGCGCGGAGGTCGGACTGACACCGGGGAGGGAGAACCTGCATCCAGCCCGCGTTGAAAACCCCCTGCTCCCGCCGGAGAGACGTCCGAGCCGGCGGCGGAGGACGCGTTACATAAGACGCCCAGCCGCCCCCGGTTCAAGCGGCCGCGGGACGCAGGGACGCCGGGACGCCGGAGCTGCGCCGCCGCTAGCCGGGTTAGCTCGGCAGGCTTCACGTACCTGGCAGCCCTTCTTATGGTGGAACCCCACCACCACGATGTGCAGCACCGGCCCTCTGCCGTGAGGCTCCATGCCCGCCTCCCCTCCGTGGGCCCGCGGGGTTCTGGACGCGAGGGGGTCGGAGGAGGAACCGGTCGACGCGGAGGATCGACCTGTGGATTTGTTTATGGTTATTTCTGCCGAACTACCCGGTTCGGTGAAGGGTTCGGTGAAGGGTCCGGCGCTCAGCTCCGCCGCCGCGGCCACGACTCTCCGTTCCGCCTGGCCCGTCAAAGAGCCGCGGGACGGAGGGGGGCGGGATGGTTCGCCGCAGCGCGCTTCCGCTTCAGGAGGAAGAGGTTCAGTGGAAGTTCATAAAGATGCGCAAAGATTTTTCGGGTTTATTTGAACTGAATGTTAAGATGAGGACAACACAAACAAATACAACTGATCATTACATATCAAGGATGTACAAGTTAATTTCTGCGTGCAAATTAAATTAAATTCTATATATTTTTTCTTTAATATGTTATTCTTAACATGTATACCACATGTACAAACAAACATATTCAACATATACTATATATGGCAATTTTTATGACTAAATAATACAAAAATACATTTAAGTAATACATAGTACAATAAAGCAATGAAGGAAATTAACAGAGTAATTTTTCAGGCACTGGTCCTCTACTTAAGTACTTATACTTCTATTCCATTTCATTTCAGAGGGATATTTTACCCCACTCCGTTTATCCAACAGCTTAATTTACTAGTTATTTTGTAATTTCATTTTTTACATGAAAATCAACTGTTTTCACAAGAGGTAAAGACGATCAATGCTCTTATTTCCAGAGGCCTGCATTCACAATTCGACTTCAAAAAAGAGAGAAGTTTTGTAATGTATTAGATTCTATGATTATATCATTATTATTACTTTTACTTTAATTATTTCGGATACTTTGGGTAGTTTTACCTAAAACAACACATCAGATTAGCTTGTTTTGTGTGTAAAGAATTGATCATAAAATTCACTAGTGACTAACTATCCAAAAAATTGACCCTAGTAAAACAAACATTAATTAAGAGGTTGTGAAGTGGAAAACTGTGGAAAAGCCAACGTACGGTAGACAACGGGGACTGGGGGGGAACTCTCTTGAACTTGATTCTATTCTCTTTTTTGTGACAGAATTACGTCATCTGTTTGACGGCGCCGTCACGCGGAAGCAAATCAAATAACAAATTTTAATCTTTGAATTTTGCCAATTTACTTTATCAATTGCTACAATTATTGATATAATTTTCAAATTGCTATTATTCAACTCTGTGTCTATTCAGTGCCTACGATCTAAAACGATCGTTTCGCGGTTCGATTGCTTTCGCCTGCTTGCCGACGACTCTCCTATCGATTGGTTGTGACTGCGCGTGGATCGACCATGGCGGCTACTCAAGCGACGAATCCGTCTCAGTTGCTCCCACTCGGTTTGTAAAATAGAAATAATCATTGAGTTTCTGTTTATAGATAGAAAAGATGCGTGGGTGTGTTACAATTCAAGGGCTTTGTGGTTTAATTCCGAGCATAAGCAAGATAGAGGTTAAAATGTTAGAGTTTTTTTCGTTAGCGGACGTTAGCATCATGCTAGCTGGTGCCTAAATACTCCTCTTAAACCTGCCTAATTTACTCTCTTCTCCTGTTTTGGGTAGTTTTATTAGTTAAAGTGTTTTGAATTATCTGCGCCGCTAAAACGAAATGTCAACTATAGCGGGTCCCGCGTTTGTAGCTAATTATGTGACCTCGTGGAGGCGCCCTGTATCAAACTTCAGCATTGTTATTTTAGTTTATTTTGTCCCTACATTGAGCATAATCCTAAATGGATGTTGGAGACTTTCCTCTGAGATTCTGGTCCATGTTGACATGAAGACTCCTATTCTATCACATCCCAAAGGTGGTCTACTGGATTCAAATCAAATCTGGAGACCGGGGGGGGGGTCCTGATGTTCACTGAACATGGTCAGCAGCAATACTCAGACTGTCATTTAAACCATGATTGATGAAACAATCACTTGAGTAATTAAAAAAAAAATAACCAACAGATTAACTAATAATGAAAACAGCCATTAGATGCAGGGAACAATAAAACATCAAACGGAGAACTCCAGAGGCATCACTTAACAATCAAACACTTGTAATCGCTCACAGATTCTTCGTTTTTTTTCTTCATCTTTCAGAACTTGTGGACAAATGTATCGGCTCCCGGATTCACATTGTCATGAAGACAGACAAAGAAATCGTCGGCACCCTGCTGGGTTTCGATGATTTTGTCAGTATCCTTTTGGTCAGGTTACAATCTCTTTAAAAAAAAAAAAAAAAAACAACACACACACTTTTTCCTGTTTAATGTACTGAGTGGTTTTACTGTTTTCTCTGAATATTGCCCCAGATTTTACCCTTAACTCAGAGTCTTAGATATGGTCTTGGAGGATGTGACAGAATTGTAAGTATGTTCCTTGTTTCTGCACAAAGTGCAGTCATTTTTTTAAACTGCTCCCGCTTGATGAGTTAACTCACTTTTCGAATCTTTGCTGCAGTGAAATCACACCAGAGGGGAGGAGGATAACCAAACTGGACCAGATCCTCCTCAACGGCAATAACATCACTATGGTATGAAAATAATCTCTGTATATTGTGGCATTAGATTCACTTTACAGGGTCAAACTGTATCATACACCTACATGACCAGTTCCTGTAGCCTTAGACCTTCACAGTAAAATTAATATCCATATATCTTTCTTTTTTTTTTTTACAGCTTATACCCGGAGGTGAAGGTCCTGAAGTATGAATCACTGAGACCATTTTGTGTTCTGTTCTTTCCTACACTGCCTTTTTTAGTTGATTATGTTGTTATTGCTGTGATTCGTCTTTCCTCCTGATCTTCAAGGAGGAAAATATTTTTGTATTAAGATTCCTAATTGAGTATTTGTTTTAAAGAAATTAAAAAAAAAGAGAAGTGTATCATGAATCACACATTACAAAAAGTCATGTTTTGTTACAAATAAATTTGTGAATCTTGCACCATCTTTAATTTTTTCACTTTTTTTGTAAAATTCATACAACTTAAATCTAGTGCAAATGTTTTAAAAAAACTAAAGTGTTTTCCAAACAACAGTGATACAACCTTGATCCAGTTAATTTTTTACATTTACTGAACTGAATAAGTAGAATTGAGAAATTAAACTTATTTCAGCTTTTTTGTTTGTTTTAAACTGATTTACATGTAAATTAACAGGGATTGATATTGAATAAACCAGATAAACGATACAGCTGTTAAGGAGAGGATTGACTCTATCCCGGCGTCACCTCCCCTTCCCCTCCAGCTTCAGTACATTGAGGGCTTCTCCTCTCCTTTGGGATTGGTCACCTTTTCCAGGTTCTTGTTGATGATGTCGTAGAGCTCGGCCTGAGGTAAAGAGGTAGAAGAAGAGTTTAAATTGTTCTATTTGACCATGAGAAGGTCAATGTTGCTGAGAGGGGCCGGTTTGACTCACGTAGAAGCCGCGGATGTCCATAATGATCACCCTGATCTCGGAGTAGATGGCCTCATCCTTCTCGTGGACGAGGGAGCGGTAATCCATCTGGGGGGGGGGGTTAAAGGAGCATTCAGCCTATTTTACACATCAGTATTGGTTTACTGAAAAGCAGGGAGTCCGTTTGAGTTGAGCCATAATTTCTGTCTGACTTTCTCAGACGCTACAAAAACATGAATGACAGCGACCTCGCAAGACAGAGGCGGCTGCAGTGGCAAAATTTCAGAGCGAGATGAGAAGCCCCTGGCTTGTGCCTGACCTAGGAGTTGATTGGTTTACGAGTTGGATGACTGCCGTGGCGACAAAAACTTGGTGGGGATGTGAAGATTCTTATAACAGCATATGTAAATATATGGAGCCCTGGCAGTCATATATATTGCTTACATATAACAGAATAATGAAAAATTTTAATCTGAAAAGGAACGGCGGCTTTTATACGAAGGTAAGTGGGGTAGAAAGGGCAACGTTTGCCTTTGAAATGTAGTGGGGAGTACATCTAAAGTCACTGAGCTTTGTGGGAGCCTTGAAGACAAGAACATTGTCAACACTCACCACATGTGTGTCCTTGGAGGCTTTGGCGACAGCATCTCCCCTCTCTGAGAAGTACCTACGGTTTTGTTTTTTTTTTTAAAAAGAAAGACAGGATCTCATAAATTTCTGTTGATTATCAACCAGAAGTGCCATAAAAAAAAATTTTCTCTGCTTTAGGAAGAGTCCAAATGTCCATTCGTTGCTATTATTTATTTGTTTGCCAGAAACAGATGTCAACCAGATGCCATCTACAAATATTTGGCAGGTGAGCGGTCTTGTTCTCCACCTTTACACTAAATACAAGCACTAATATCCAGCCTACTTGTTGATGTTTGTCTGAAAACCGTCAACTTTAGTCTTTACTGCAGCGATTCTTTCCAAGATCTTCTCCTGTGGTGAAAAAAAGATAATTTTGCAGCCAATAAAAAACCAAACCAGTTATAAACTAACTAAAATCTATCACTTTGTCTTTTTTAATGGAAATGTACCTGAATGGCAACTCCAAAATCATTGCCATCCTCTATTTTTGGGACGAGATGCTGAATCCAGCAGGACACCTACAGGGAAAACGGCAAAAGCAGGTCTAAGTGAAACGGCAGAGGCCTGAAGGTTCCTTAAATCACATTTGTAGCATTTGAACTCCACTCTTGTTGACTTAATTTACTGCCCATAGCAGATCCTGTGTCAGCGTCTGTCTTTACAATCACAGTGAGGCACTTACAACAATGATGGTCTCTCTAAGAGCGACAATCTCCGGTTTCACCCTGTCCAGAAGCACCGTGATCTTCGCATTCCCCTTGATGAAGCCACACTTTGGAGCTGCGGATGAAAAAGGAGAATTTTTTCCCCCCACCTCCATCATGTACATCACAGACAGACGCCACATTCTACCTTACAGCCTCGGCAAGAATCACAGAAAAAGGAAAAAAAGAAAAACTCTTTACCTTTCTTCTTTTTCTTTTCATCGTCTTCATTCTTGTCAGTCTCCATTTCCTGCAGGATCGGTTTTGCATGGTCATGGAGGGAAAATTGTTTCAGCACATTTTTCCTTTTTGTCATCTTTGTTTCAGATGCAAGACAAATTACAGATGAAACCCAGAGTAACGTGCATTTTTATCAAACTACGGGGCCAGATTAACCTGGCAAGGGGCCCCGATTGAGGTGAGATGAGATTTTTCTGTTTCACGGTTGCTCTGCTTGTGGAGCTTGAATGTTTGAATGGAGCAGGTCTCACCTCGTCCTCCGGGGAGGGGGGGTCCGGTATGGGGATGTCCAGCGGAGCCTGGAGAACGGATATGTCAGTGATGCTGAGGGCCTTGTCCTGTAAACACGGAAAAACATAAAATGGGAGGAGAAGGATGAAGAGCAGTAAAAACAGGGGCCTCCACTGTGTGTTATATCGAAAGGCCGAGGTCACTGACCCTGAGCAGAGCGTCCAGCTGTATAATCTTCATTGGGATGGAGTTGGAGAACAGGTTCTCTGCCTGGAAAACATTAAAACACACACACAAATGTGAAGCTTGACGCTGCAAAAGTTACTTGTGTTGAGTAAAATGTGCATCTCAACGTAATACAGACCTCACAGTACAGTGACTGGCGGAAGTTCTCCACCTGTGGGCAAATGAGAAACAGAGTGAAGTGAATTAATACCTCAACATTCCTTCTTTTTCTTTTAACTCTACAACCCAATATTTTAAGCAGCTGAGTCATGTTAGATTTAACCTGGAGGGTTCACTTTCGCTTTCTTCTCGTGGAGTTCACCGAGCGAAACCGACTCTGTTGTCCCACATGTTGGCCCCGACATTCCAGAAACCATCTGCACTGAGTCCGCTGTAACGTATATAAACCGCTGCCGGGCGTCATCGCCATCAGGCGTAGACCCGCCGTACCTGTGCGCACGGTGCGCGTTTGTCCAACAACCGTCCATCAACTCACCTTCTGCGAGGACGCGCTGCTTATTTTCAGGGTTGACGTCTTCGACATGATTGAGGAAACACTTCGACTCGGAGACAAATAAATGCAGTTTCTTATTTTAAATGAAAGCAGATGCAGGAGAGGACAAAGCGTAGCACCGGTATACGTTTTACTTTACTTCCTCATCCAGTTTACTTTCGGTTTGATGTGGGACGATGCACTTTGCGCCTCCCACCGTCTCCATTGGACAGTTTCCCCTTAAAAACCCCCTCGAAACGCCACTCTGAGGACTCACAACAGAGCAGTTGAGATAGATCTATACATACAGATACTTATGTTTAATATCCACTTTTACACGGTGACAAATCGGGCTCTTCCAAGATTGAAATTTTGAAAAATAATCATTCGCCCAAAATCCCCTTTCATCAGGCAGAGTGATGTCTGAGGACGGAAAACATGTAGCACAACCTTATTTTTATCTTGAATAAACTCCATAAATAATAAATTGTATCTGTCAGTAGGAAAACCTGCTTTTGAAAAAAGCACCTGCCGGATGCCGGTGATGAATTCACATGGTGGACGCGCGGTTTTCATGTGTGAATCATCATCACGTGAAAATAAAATTAACATATAGTTCCACGAATGTGGAAAAAAAATCACATGCTGAAAATTTTGTGTGGTGTAGCACGTTACACAGCATTTGATGGGCTATGAGACAGGCACAATCTTAGTCACCTAATATGTAAAGAAAATTCACATTTTACATGTGAAGAAGTTAATTTCACATCATTGTTTTTGTTTTTAACATTTTCCAAAGGATAAAGTGTCTTTAAAATTCCGAACAAGTTTTTTTTTCCATGCATCTCTCCAACTATGAAAATCAGTTAATAAAGACCTGATATTTGCTTCACTCATGACGTTTTATGGGTTGTAATGAGACATTTTGATGACTGGAGGTGTAGAATTGGACAAAAACCCATTTATATCACACAACACTTATTCCTATCAAAACTGCATTTCAATTTCTCTTAAAGATGTTTTGTGCAAAAAGGGTTTTACGGCTCTGAAACCGCAAGGAAATAAATTGTGGGTGTACACATGCACGGCAGTTTTACCTTCTCAGCCTCACCTGCTCAGGTGAGTGAAGGCTGAGCTGAACAGGGACAAGGCACCAAAATCAGAGAGAATATTCAACGAAACACTGATGTAAGATGACCCATACAAACTGACGAGTGCATCGGATTTCATTTTTTAAATTTAGTTTTCACCTTCCTTGATCGAGAAGCCACTTTCAACACACCGACGTCAATTCAAAAACAATTACAAGAGCTTATTTGGTGAATATAACCTGACGGATAATTTAACAAGTTAAGTGGACTGAAACTAACAAGTCAACCGGCGCCGGTGACTAAAGAGAAGAGCAGCTCAACAGAAAGGACTCTGAAAGGACCAGAGAAGTTAAACCAGCGTCTCTATTAAACAGCAGGGGAGGTTTCCTCCACTGGGCTGTATTAGCCTCTGCGGGTTAAATGAGTGTTTACGACCCGGGTGACGGCCAGAGGCAAAAAAACAAAAACAAAAGAAGCAGTAGTCGAGACCCACGGCTTTTAATTTGTAGACACCCGGCTTCAATTTTGAAAGTGCGACAGGAAGCGGGGCAGAGACGCCGAGCGTCGGAGCGGAGTTCCGCGTTCGGCGCTAGCCACGGCTACAGTCCGCTGCCCCAACTCGGCTATGGTGACACCGGACCCACTAACGTAACGGTCCCAGCGGCTGGATTTTAATAAACGGACGCACAACGAAGACCCTCCGGCGGGAGTCGGGACGGAGGAGCGGCCGCTGAAAGACGCGGCGAGCGCGGAGAGGTACGCGGCCGTCGACGCTCAATTCCCGAAAGTTTCGTTTTTAAACTGCGCCGATTTGTTGTTGTGAGCGCTGCCTCCTAGCTAACAAAGTCCGGCCCGAGGAGCCGGAGCCCGCAGAACGACGCGTTAGAACAGGGTTTCACCCTAGAACAGCGCTAGACACAGGGTTGTGCTGTGGTGTTGGTGGTGTAATATTCGGCTGGACAGCTGTTTACCACTGTAACGTCACGGAGAGGTAAACTATTATTAACCCGGACTTTCCCGAGTTAAAATCACGTTGTCATATGACCAATAAAAGGTGAAATTACTGAGGACACTTTATCCCAGAGGGACCACTTACTGACAACTTACGCCCAGAATGAATGGTAGGGATTGACATTAAAACTGGGATTTATTCTACTTGTCTTTGTTATCAACAGGATTGTTGAATATTTAATTAGTGTACTGATTTATAGTATCCATTGTTGATTCCTTTGGCTTAAAATAGAAATGCCACAATGTGTAATTACTCAAAAAGTTACTATTTTATAAAAGCAAAAATAACAGTAACTTTCTCGACTAAAGTTTGGTTCTCGATGTGCAGGTAAGTGCCCCGAGTGGGACTTAATTTATTATTATTTACTATAATACAAGGTGGCATCAGTGTGAAACTAGAGTTTTACCACTGTAGCTGATTGAGGTGGAGTTAATTTTAACTATACATTGTTTTCTAGGTTAGTCTATAACATTGCCTCATATTCACTTGAGATGATCATAGTTTAATCGGTACTGTTGTCAAATAATTGTAGTACAGCAAAAGGTACCTTTTTAAAATGTAGACAAGATTTAGATTGGGAACGTATGAGTACAGCACAAGTGCCGCACGTGGGCGAATTTTGTAGTTCCACTACACTTTTGAGAATGTACAATCAATTTGTCCCTAGCCATCAATATTTCTTAATGTTTTTGGGTTTGTTTTTTTATTTCTTGTATTTCAGAAGTTTGTGGCTGAAAGTGCAGGTTAGTTGCAATCAGTATAGTGTCTCCATAAATTGGAAAAGTGACGTCTGCTCAGAGATGGACTGACAAGACTGTCAATAAGAAACGGATGCAGGTTTTTTTTTTTTTGGTTTGTTTTTATTTTTTAAATTTGCTTGATTGATTTTGAAAGCTCTCCACAAGCCCATGAAGAATTCCTTACCCTTAAATCATCTCTTGAACTGTTCTTCATTGTCGATATTAATTATGACTTGTTTGGTCTATGAAATGTCAGAAAACAGCGAAAAAGAAAAGCTCCTAGACCTCTAATTCCTTGATTTGTGTGACCAACCATTCCAACCCCAAATAAATTTAATTTGATGTGACATAAATCAGAGAAAAGCAGCGAATACTCACATTTTAGGAACTGGAATTTACACGATAGAGTTTCCTTTGTGATTAAGTCATTTGAATAAATTAACTGATTATTAGATTGTCGATCTCTCTTTTCAGCAGCAATGAGTAGCAGCCCCCCGTCCGTGCAGATGGAGGAGGTCAGGAGGAGAGCCCAGTCCCTCCTCTCCTCCTCGGGCTTAGCCCAGAATGTGAGGGCCGAGGTCCAGACGATGGCCGGCATTGCCCTGCCTCTGTCGGAGAAGTACCGGCACCTCGCGGCGGAGGCCATGCTGAGGGACAACACGGCCAGCCACAACCGGCAGGAGGTAACGTTTCCTCTCAGCTGATCCTGGGGCAATGGATGACACGTCCAAGTTTAAGATCTACTCACAGATTTTCACTCGTGTTCAAGTCGGGGGGGGGGCTGTGTTGGCCGCTCCAAAAGCTTCAGCTTGTGGTTCTTTAATTGGTTCACGGTGGATTTTGAGTTCTGTTTTTGATCATTGTCCTGCTGTAGGTGTCGGCCTCCTCTCACTTCCTTGACTGAGTGCCAGTCCTTTTCCCCTAGATGTTGTTGATATTTCTTGCAATACATCATTATCTCTATCTGCACCACGTTTTCAATGCCACTGTCTGCCACATAATCCAAATTAGAATTAGAATATTTCCAACCCGTGTTTAACTGTTGGCAAAGGAGGGTTACTAAGCACTGTTACACCTTTACGAATGATATAATAACAGTTTGAGACTTTTAAGTACATTAGATAAAAAGTAAATAAAGTCATTTGATGCTGTAATAATATTGAAAATAATTTTTAATCTAGTTTTAACCCCAGTGTTTTTGAAAGATTGAATGATATGGCATTTCTGAACTAGCTTTTCAGAATTTTAATTTCAACTAACTGATGAAATCTCCTGATGAATGATACAGTAAATTTCTTTTTGTTATTGTTTCTTTCAGAATTTTTCCCTAAAAGTCTCGAAATATAAAGAAAATATAAACGACAAAGAAGGACAAAGACTGTGACTCAACTTTTGTTTTCTAAAACTGTTCCTGCTGGAATTAAAATAAAAGCTCTCATATAAATTTAAAACAATCCTCACATAAGTGTAAAAATATAAACAACACAAAAATAAGGAATCATTGTATGTTCCATAAAAAAGTCTTTTTCTTTCAACCAAAATTTTGTTGTTTTTTTTTTAAACATGACAGATATAAACTTCAACACATTCAAAAAAACACCTGCTAGATAATCTGGATCAGTTACTTTCATATTTTGGATATTTGTAGCTAAGTCACAGGAACTAATTCATTGTTGGAAGTTAAATAAAATGGTTAAACTTTGCTAAACAGTTACCTTTATTAATGCTTAGGAACCCATAATGACATTACTAACCCAGCACCCTTATCTCTACTTTGTCAGGCTCTGGAGACTTTGAGCAGACTGGTCAAGGCCTTGAGTATCCTGGAGAAGTACGGCTGTAACCTGACCTGCCCCAGCAGGCCCAGATACTGGAGGAGCGTCAAGCACAACAACCCTGTCTTCAGGACCACAGTGGACGCCATCAAGGTGAGCCAACATCCAACGAGTTGAATAGCTCTGCCCTTAGCATGTCATTTGGTGGATCAGGTCTTTTCAGTGAAATTCTGCTTTGTGGCTTTGAGTAAAACATTGGTTGAAGTTTGAAGCTTTTTGGCAGGATTGGGTAGATTTTCTTTGCAGAAATTAAATTTTAAAATTAAGAAAATTTATTATAAAGACTTACGCAATGGTGCATATATTGCCAGGGTGAAGTCTGAAGGCCATCCAACTTCTTAAACTAAGCTTTCAGTCCTGGTTTTCCTTTCACAGGGAGGACGTACAGTCCTCTATCTCTACGGGTACACCAATCAGCAGATAGATGGCCTCAGTTTCCCGGATGAAGTAAGCGAACCGGATGCTGAAAAAGTTGCCGCAGTGACACTGGAAGTCATGACCTTACGCACAGAGGTGGACATGCTCGTGAAGGTCTGTACGTGTGTGGGTGGTCAATCATCTGATTGAGGTAAACATCAGGCTTTGTGAAAGGAATTCACCATATTCCATCTCTTACGTCTGCGTTTGTTTAGGGCATTCATCCTCACCTAGAAATCTTCAAAGACATCTTCCCATTTCTCATGAAGCAGGTCTGTACAAACATCTGCAGCGGCTTTATGACCAATTATTGTCACCGAATGTTCACAATTTCCATATCAACACTTCCACATCTATTCATATTATCATAATCTTAAGTCACAATCCACTATATAATCTACCAAGTAGTTTTAATTGTTATATTTTCCTATTTATAACTAACGTTGTTTCATTGTTTTTATTCAGTTGCTTGCTTTCTTGTTAAATTTGATACTAAACATTGTAAATCTGGTACTTTTTATATTTTATATATACTTTTTTTTTGTAACTCTATGAGGAGGAGGACATGACGACATTTTGTATTCACACATTTTGCACATCCATACATTGCATAATGAGATCACATAAATGTAAAATCAATTTAGACTTAATTTAGACTTAACATGAGTGACATTAGTACCATATTACTTCCATACTACTTTATGTGTTCTGTGGATTTTCTACAGGGTAATTTTTATGTAAAACAATAACAAAAATGATTAAAAACCAGATGACAAATAAAAAGAAGGTGTATTTCAGTTTGGACACACTCATTTAATCTGTAAATGTGGGATGTAAATTTGTTAGAGTTGATGCTGCCTTCATTCGTCTTGTGACCTTTGTCAACGTCTGACATGTTTCAAGTTTAAAGAGTTTCTACACTGATCCTGTTTTCCTTTAGGATGTGAGTGGGAGCGACTCTGGGATTATCCTGCCTGGGGAGGAGCTGCCTGCAGACAAACCCCAAGTCCTCTCCCCTTCGCACGTTTTGCCAAGACAGCAGGAGATGAAGCAGTTTTCCACAGGTCTCCACACAGGTTTCATTTACAGAGTCTTTGGATGCCACAGATTTAGATTTTAGCCCCAGTTGTACAGGATTAAAATACAGGGGGAGGTAGGGAATTACATATTCGCTGTGGTTTCTCAGTAATTTAACTCCTCATTGTGGACAGCATTTTAACCATCGGCAAATAGCAGGATGAAGTCTTTATTTAGACATGGACATTCAGCAGGACAAAGCCCCAAGAGAAAGTCACTACCTGCCTGTTGTTGTCATTCTTTTATGGTGTCTTGCTCTCCTGTCATCATTAATGGTTCCCAAATAAGTCTGTATGTTGATTTTAACATGTCTCCATCTATCAGAGTAATAAAAAAAAATTCAGATTCAGTCAATTTTCACATAAATGTTAAATTATAAAGTAAAAGTAGAAGGACAAGAGCAGCTCATTCCAAAGGGAAAAAAAGTCAGAAATCCACTCTAATATAGAACGTTTCCCTGGATGGGATTTAAATTACAGCGGGACGAGCCAGCTCACAGTTTTTGATTCTGATTAATGCTGGGCTGGGGGCAAAAAATGACCCCCCCCCCCCCAAAGACTCGCTCCAGTCAGGAGGAAATCACTGGCCTGGGCAGGTAATGTTAAAATCAACCAACCTCCCCTAGAGAGAGAACTCTTGTCAGGCTTAAGTTTACTCTTTATTAATTTCCACCAGTAAAATTGAATATTGCACCTAGAGGCCTGGCTTCATATCTTCTTTTTGTCCCCAGACTCCCTTGTGGCGGGTGAGTGTAACTTGTGCGGCAGCGCTTCGTCTCTGGTTTGCCCATCTTGTGACAATCAACAATTCTGCGACGCATGTGACGACCTCTTCCACCGCCACCGCTCCAGAGCCAATCACAAGAGAGTCAAAATACAGAGAACCAAACAGGGTATGCTACCTAACGACGGCATACAAACAGCAAAAGCTCAAAGTTAGTTTTTGTTGCTGTCTGAGGTTTTTTTTTGTTTTGTTTTGTTTTTAACCTGTAATTTTGTTTTTGCGTGATTATGTGTTTTGCACCCAAAGAGAGCTGTGGCATCTGTGGTTTTCCGGTTGTCCACGCTCAGTGCTCCACTTGTGTCCTGAGACTGTGCGCGAACTGTGACCGGCTCTTCCACTCACACCCCGACCGCAAAGGACACAACCGAACTCTCATCACATCAGCCAAAACATCCAGGTGAGGGAAGAAGGGAACATAAGCAGAATCACAAGGAACGTATGGTTTCTCCTTTGGCAGCAGTGTGGTATAATGATCAAAGTGGTGATAATGTTAATAAGGTGACAGGATTATTCGCTCAGCATTTATCTAATTCTGTGGATAGTAGTTTCTGCTTATTTACAACAGTCTAGATAAAACAGTTTCCATGGTCCATGGTTCCATGCAGTACAATCTTTCAAAGGAATTAAGATCCTCTTCTCATACTGATGAGTGAGATCCAGTGTTCAGTGAGATGCCTCACTCTTTTTTATTAATATTTCACTCGCATCGGGTCGAATAAACTTCAGCGGCAATCAAAGCTGATTTCTTTTACAGTTTTTAAATTATTG
Source organism: Istiophorus platypterus (assembly GCA_016859345.1). NCBI lineage: Eukaryota > Metazoa > Chordata > Actinopteri > Istiophoriformes > Istiophoridae > Istiophorus > Istiophorus platypterus. The sequence goes on from CM029125.1 coordinate 18,856,241, forward strand.
GTTAGATCTAAGTGAGAGGTGGATCTTTGGGGTTAACTTGGTTGTGGTGTTCTAGGTTTTATTTAACGCTTCATCTTTATTCTTTAATTGCAGCCTTCCAGGTTTAATGTTTGTCTAACAGCAGGATGTATTGCAGTGTGTACACAGGACAACTGTGCAAAAGAAAGCTAAATTGCTCTTATTGGACCCGCATATAAGAATATACATTTAATTTATGAATTAGTGATTAATGATCTCAAGAATTAAGTTGCAGTGCTGTTAAAGGAGGGAAATGGGCAGCTATACTAAACTCTAAACACCAAATGTAATTTTATTGTTTTCTTACTCCTTTTCAGTCCGTCTCTGTCCCCCTGGGAGTGTGCTCATTGCACCACAGTGAACGAGATGCGAGCTGTTCTCTGCTCAACTTGTGAGCGGCCTCGACTCGCCACGGCTGCGTCAAACGTTCAGGAAAGCCCCATGTCGGTCCCTACATCACCTAACACAGGTGAGACAGAGACATGATAATGATATACCTTATTCATGCAGCACGGAGGGAAATTAAATATTTTAGCACAATTAAATTTAAAAAAAAAGGGCCATTAGAAGTACAAAAAATTAAATTGAATAAAGTACGGCAAAATGTAATAAGACAAAATAGTGAAACAAATACAACAAATAAATACTAGATTTAAAAAATACAACCTTGAACTAAATGTGAAGTGAATGTCAAAGAGCTCATTACTTTTTCTCCTTATGTTGCAGAGGTATGGAAACAAAGTTGTTTTGTCTGTGTTTGGTCCCTCAGAGTGGCAGTGTAAGAGCTGCACAGTCTTGAACCAAGGCAGCAGCATCCTCTGTGAGGTGTGTGAGCGTCCCCGCCTGGCCACCCGCCCGCCTGTCGCTCCGTTGCCGTCTAACTCTGGGTCTCTGTTTGACGCGGGAGTGAAGGTTTGTCTCACGGCTGCCGTTCATTGCCTTTGCCGAGCACTGACAATGAGAGCGTCCGGTGTCCGACCTCTGACAAAACTGGGAATCAAGTGGCACATGTTAGAGAATTTTCCCAGTTTGTCCTGTTCCCTCAAATTACCCATGAATTGATAATGGCCAAGTCACCAAGATGTCTACAAAACATACACAGTCTCAGAACTTTTCTTTAAAGGGCTACTAAAGCTGTTTAGAATTACATTTCAGTAAAACTGGGAGAATCAAAGGAAGATAAAAAAAAAAGAAAAAGTTAAAATGAAGCAGCCGAGGACAAGAAAATCCTCAGTTTTGGTCCCTAGTTTGAGTCAAGCTCCAAAAAACATGTAACCCCACGGCAGTTCTGAAACAGTTGCTCAGTTGTAGTTTAGTAACAACAACTTTAATCATCAGTTTGGATCTTTACTGTCCCACGAGAGGAGATCATCTTTGCATCAGGACGGCGTGAAAACAGAAACATTGAAACAGATACAACAGAAACTGAATGAGTGCCAACGCAAGACATTAAAAGTGTTGGCACAGAATAAAGGGTGTAAACTAAAAATTTTGGGAAAGTCAGCAAAGTGAGGAATAAAGATGAGAGGGATAAAATGCGGAGCTGTGAGGAAACTCGGAGCAAGCATTGCACACAGGATAAATGACTTATCTTTTTGACATTTTACAGGCTAAAATAAAACGCTTTATCATAATCGTAAGTTGCAACACAACTCGATAGCATCTCCACACGCCATGAAGGTGAAAACCCTGGAAACAACACGAGGAGACTGACCATGATGTGTAGAACTCATGGAGTCACCTTTTATGATAGATTTTTATTTACTGTAGATAATTTTCATCTCTTATTTATCTTTCAAGCTGCTGAAAGTCACTGTTGAGTCGATGCTGCTGCTGCTCCTTGTCCTTTGGCATCTCATAGATGTTTTTGTCTGAGTTCTCTAGTTAACCTGTAATTTTTTTCTTCCTTTTCATTTTCGCAGGGAAACTGGACTTGCCAGTTTTGCACCTACGTGAACACCAAGCCTACCGGGGTGTGTGAGATGTGCAACCTGTCATGTAAAGACCCTCCCAGCGATTCTCTGCCCCGGTCTCTGCAGCGGACGCCGCCCATCAACAAGGAACAGCACCAGCCCGGCGTCAAGCCCCCTCTGAAACCCAGACTCAACACGGAGTTGAAGAGGCAGAAGATCATGAGGGAGGATGGACTGAGCCTCATCCACCAGATCAGAGTAGGTCTCCTTCCGAACAATCTTAGACGATCTTCGCCAAATTCTAAACACAGGAGTTGCCCCAGCATCCAATACACTAAAGAATAAACCAAATTTTTTTAAAAATTAATTGATTATGAACATGATCGTCACCAGTTGTGTACCTCTACCTGGCTAGAGTTAGTTGAATGTTTTACTTAAACATTAGTCTAATCCTAAAACAGCTTATAGAATGGCTGCAATTAAATTATTTCATTCATCAGTAATTTTCTTGATTAATAGACCAATCATGTGGTCAAGGAAATGTAAGAAAATATAACTATTTTGTATAGTTGTATAGTTATATGGTTGTATAGTTCTTCACTACTATCTTCCTCTTAGGAAGCAGAGAAGCGAGGGGTCAGCCCAGAGGAGGTGTACGCAGCCCTCTGCATGTGTGGCAGCAGCAGCATCAACCCCTGCGATTGGCTGACGTCAGAGCTGCCTCACCTGCTGGACGAGATCTGTGCCATGGCGGCGTCCGTCCAGCTGAACTACAAAGCCGGGGATTCTGGGATGCGCCCCGAGGTAGAGAGAGACGGGGAGGAGGCGGAAGAGAGCGGCCCTGTTGCTGCCGGCGAAGGCGTGAAGCTGTCCAGAGCGGAGGCCAAGCTGGCGTGGTTGGCGGCAGGGGGAGACACTGACAGAGCTGTGAAGCAGCTGCTGAGAGACCGAAAGGTCAAGGTAGGAAATTAACCCCCCAGGTACGAAATGAAAAATTCACTTTTCTTTAACACTGTTGATTACACACAGGACCTCGGTCTCCCTTGAAAGGCAACCCTTAAATTTTTACATCTGAAGTTACAGAGGCACAAACATAGCGGGAATGTGAGTTTTATTGCCTCTTTTTCTTTCCTTTTTTTTTCTTTCCTTTTGACATCAAGTCTGAAACAGTTCTGTATCAACAGCTTTCTCAGGGATCCTTAAATGACTTGCACAGACCAAAAACACACCTACAGCTACGTTCCATGGCTGGAACAGTGTAGAATGACGTTTTCCTTCCCGAGAGCTGAAGTGGTTTCAGCTGTAATTTCTACATCTTTCGTCAATGAGTTTTGGTGCCAACACTAAACTAATACTTTTTTTTTCTTTGAAGAAGTTTTCGAAGTCAAACGGGGGGGGGTAGTCTCAATGAGTGTCTTTCTTGTGGATGATTAGATGATAAGAAGCCTTTCTACAGCTGCAACAAAACAGTGAAGAAAAAGGACACCTCCCACATGTCTCCTCCAGTTTTTCTGACCTTGAAAGATAACTCTGTGGAGTGTTGGGAGCGATACGTGGGAGTGTTGTGGTACCCCTCGTGACCCTGGCTGATGAGTAGCATGCAGAAATTCCAAACTGACACGCAGAACACAAAGGAAATTTTCCAACTCAGGACAGCAGAGGAATTATGTCTCTTGGAATTGAAGGGTCGGAGGCACACATCCTCCCACAGTTAGAACCTACACGAGGGGGAAAGTGTTGAGAACAATAGAGAGTATATTTACGGTAGTCAGGTATATAATACGTTATATTAACTAATTGATAATTACGAGCAAAGTCATATTCAGACATTAGGGGATGAACTGATCAGTCCAGCCAGTTATAGCTTATTGCAGATAGATCAGTGTCAGTATATGTGATAGTAGTCATAATTACTTGAATCATATCAGAATACCTAAAATTGAAATGCAATCAGTACTCAATACTTAATCTTTAAACAGGCATTTTCAAGTCAATGCATTTTCAAGAACTTCATTTCAACTACTCAATATTTTGAGTATATATTTTGAGCTGCATTGCTCAAATTCAGTAAACTCATTTCCGATCTAAACAGTCGTCATCACACTCACAAAACGTGCCCCTGATGATCCCTGCAAAAGTATTACACACTGGACGCCTCTGAAAACTTCAGATTTTCTGCCCAGGATGATAAAATTGCATCCTTAAAATTAAAAGATCAAAAAAGAAACAGTCATCGTCCCTGTTGTGTGTCTGTGTTCAGATGAGGGAGCTCCACTCCCTGGGCTTCAGGGACGTGGCCCAGTGTGAGGAGGCCCTGCGGCTGAGTGGAGGCGAGGTCAAAGGGGCCCTGTCTTTCCTCCAGCGCCCCCTCCTGGAGCCTTTCCACCAGCGTATCTGGGCAGACCAGCCGGAGCCGCCGATCGATCCCAAACACCCAGACAAACAGGTTTGGCCCACATAAAAATAGCCTTGTGTGTTTGTAGTGTGCACATCTTGTACCTGTGCTGACATGCAAGCGATGAGTGAAACAGGTTTATGTTTTTTCCTTTTGATCGCACCTTCCTCTCCCCCCTTTCTTTTCCTCTCTCCAACTCCTGGCTTACCTTGTTTGCTCCCCTCAGAGGATGTGCAGGCGCCTGCTGGCCCTGCACGACCTGCCCAGCTGGGGGCGCTGCGAGCTGGTGCTGTCGCTTCTCCAGGAGCCGGGCATCACGTTCTTGCTGGAGGATGTGGTGCAGGCCGTTAAGGAGTCGCACGACAAGGATTTCATCAAGCGTCTGCTCATCAACGAGTGCCCCTGCTGCCTGGGCATCTTCCCCCGCAGCAAGGTGCCTTGGAAAAAAAAAAAAAAAAAAAAAAAAAGTGCATGCAAGACGTGTTCACAATGAGGAAGAAGAAAATGCAAATATGTTCCATGCAAATCATTCTTCCTTTTTAAATTTTCACACTTCTTACATCGGTCTCTTAGATCAGGTTTTATCACTTAGTAGTACGTTACGAAAGAATTCCTGCTTAACAAATAAATAGCTTTAAGGTGAAAATCTTTGAGTTATTGCCCATTAGCCCACTTTTAATAGCACCACAAGATGAACTCTAACTTGCAGTCATTTGCATCTGCTTCTGATGTGATGTGACGTAGTATCATGTGGCTGTTTCACTGCATAAAAACAATCATCAACGGCATTCAAATCAAATTTGTTACCCTTGACTTAACATTATTCTGCTGCTGGCATCCCAACTGTGACTGAGCAACAGATGAAATGGTTAAAATGTTTATTCTTAAAAGAAAACCGTAATGAGAAAAGCAGAACCATCAAATTAAGTTTCTAAACTTTAGCTGAGATGATATTTAGTCAGATTAGATTGTGCAAAGTAGAACTGAAACACTTATTTTGACGTAAAATTAATAATTAAAGCAAGGATTAAGTATTAAAAGCTTTATTTTGATGCAAACTAGGGCTGAATTTGCTTGATACATGTAGAACAATTTTCTTTATTCCAACATCTCAGTAAACTGCATCAACCCACAGTGTTCCCTCATCTGCAGAGGACTTAATGTAACACGCAGCTGTTAACCCCCCAGATGCAGTCCCTGACTTCCTGCCAGTGCTCCATGTGCCATGAGTGTTTTGGGCAGCACTTCACCGTTGCCGTGAGAGACAAACACATCCGGGACATGGTGTGTCCTGTCTGCGTAGAGCCCGACATCAATGACCCCGAACAACTGGACAGCTACTTCTCCACTCTGGACATACAGGTGAACCAAAAAAGAGAGACATGGGGAGGTAATGAGTTTTACTTTAAATTCATATAAAACGTCATGAAATCCGTTCTCATCATTATATGTTATTTAAGATGGATGGATCAAGTGTGGATGGGCAGCTTGTTGAAATCATAGACCCACATACCAAATTCAGTACTGTTAAATGTAGACCAAATTCCTTAAAAAAAAAACAAACAAACAAACAAACCAAAAAAAAAAACTTGGTTCACTGTCATTTCAGTTTTTAATATTGAAACACAGACAATGTGAACCGCAACAGCTTACGGGATGAAATGATAAGATGAATGTGCTTAACTGTTCTCCATCCGCTTTTGTTCTGAGCAGTAAAGAGCTAACTTATCGTTGTTTTCTTTTCCAGCTGCGGGACTGTCTGGAACCTGAAGTGTACGAGCTGTTCCACAAAAAGCTGACCGAGCACGCTCTCATGAAAGACCCCAAATTCCTCTGGTGCTGCCATGTGAGTTTCCCCAAACCTCCAAAATAATCTGCTTGTTCCTCCTTGGTGCTCTATCAACTCTGTGTGTAATTCAGACTGCCGCCCTTTATTTTTAGCTCTGCTGGGCTTCCTGAGGTCAGTGTAGTTTGACATATTTCTTGTTATTAAGGAAGCACACACTAAAGTTTATTCTATCTCAGGCCCACACAAGCACCATCCTGCTCCCCCAGATACTCACTAGGGCACCAAATGTGGATCCATCCATCGGCGAAAATAGTCCCCAGCAAATATGCACTATTTAGTCCTTAATTTTTTTTAAGTCTTAAGTAGCAACCGCTGGCCTTTGAGCTGAGAGCCACAGACAGAGAAAGGAAGTTAGTTCGTCTGCTAATACTATCTGAAACATTATTGGTTATGCCCTTTTTTAATGGCACTGGTTGGCAATAATATAAATATAGATTTATCATTAAATCCTCTTTATCTAGAGATTCGTTTCAGGGATTTGCTTAACTTATTTACATGTTTAAGTGGAGGAAATGAATATAAATTTGAAGTTTTATCGAATTAAATTACTGCATGTTTTTTGTATTTTAGCATTTCTACATCTCTCCAATCTCACTACTGATTTTACTGACTGTGTTAAATGCAGTTTGTGGTTTTATATATTATTTCAGTGCCACTTTCTGATAGGGCACAAATTTTTAATAGCTAATGCTTTAAAGATGAATTATAAGCCATTAATAAGAGTAACTCCTGGGTTGCCAGGTTGAGGAAAATCCTCCTCCATTGCGACACTGTGTTTGTCTTCTTAGCATTCCTCAGAGAGGCCCCTCTGATTGGCTGTTCAACCACCTACCTTCTAGAAAAGTTGGTCGCCTGCAATTTTAAGGTTGTGGATTATTGTGGGTATCCTTCATTAGCCAATCATTGAGTTTGCAGTTCAAGCCGCTGATAAATTGTTTTTATCAATGGAGTTTGGTCCATATGTCCTGCAGCTCTTTTCTAGAAGAGAAGTGGTCAAACGGTTGACCTCCTTGACTAGATCAAAAACCTGGCAACACAAACATAGTGCTTATTAACGGCTTATAACTGATGTATAAAGCATTTATAAAGCATTAATAAATGCATTAATAACATCAATATATAAACTCCTTCTAAATAGGGCTTTATCCGAAAGCATAAGCAACATTTCCGATGTGTTTTCGTAAAAGTCCTTTTTTAAAATTTTGTTTACTTACAACTGTCATCTTTGCCTTTTTCCATTTTTTTATGAAACTATCTTTTAATTTACTTTTAAAGGGAAAAAAAGCAACACATGAACACAAAGAGCCTTTAAACATGAGGAGGAAAAAAATGAGGGGTATAAATATTATAAATGGAATCAGTTATAAATAGATAAATAATAGAACATACATGGAATAGGATGCTAAATGTTACACAGGAACAAGTGTTTTTGATGCATGTTTATGTACAATAATCAAAATGTCTCCTGTTTTCGTCAGTGCACCTACGGGTTTATCAACGATGGCGACCAGCTCAAAGTCACCTGTATGTCATGCCGGAAAAGCTTTTGTGCTCAGTGCAAGAAACCCGTGAGTATTTGCACTAGCAGTTTTCCTCACATGTGGCTTTTATCCGGCTCATCTTATGTTTAAAGAGAAAAAAAAAAATTATAAAAGCTCAAGGCCCTTTCCCAACCTCCCTCTTCCGGCCTTAGTGGGAGTCCCAGCACCAGGATCTGTCCTGCGAGCAGTTCCAGCAGTGGAAGCGGGAGAACGACCCGGAGTACCAGAGGCAGGGCCTGGCCGGATACCTGAGGGACAACGGCATCAGTAAGGCTCGACACAAGCCGTCACCTAAAAATGCAGCTAAGAGTTTAATTTCCGCATTTTTCCCCTGCACCACTCGAACTGTGTTTATAAATCAATCAACCTTGCCAAGACCTGTGTTTATTCATGTCCCTGCCTAATTGCTCATTGTTTTTCCAGGGCTGACCCACTTATCCTTAGTCACACTAATCCTTTTGCCTGTTTGGAAGTTACACAACTTTCAAAGACCTTTTTTTCCCTTGCAAAAAAACACTCAGCATTTAATGTCCCTCTTTCTCATACTTGACTTTGAATCACTTTAATTATTACTATTTTATTTTTACAGTACAAAGAAAAAGATAATTAAAACTGAATTAGGTGGAAGTGGTGGAAAGTAACTTTACTCCATGACTGTATATACTCAGCTACATTCATTTGACAGCTATAGATATTAGTTACTTTTAAGATTAGAGCTGTAACCAATGACTATTATTAATTAATCTATCAATTACTTTATCCATCTATTTGTTCTACAGTATAAAACATTAAAAAAACCCGTGAAAAATGCATCCATCAAAAAAATCCTATAGCATAAAGTCACATCATGAAATCATCAAATGTTTGTATTATTTCTTGAAAAATTACCTCAAATTAACTGGTTATAAAAATAGCTGCTGATTTTTTAATTTTTTAAATTTTTTCGGTCAACTAACAGTTGCTGCTTTATTGAAGATCACATTTCCTAAATCGAGCAAACACAGTTCCATATAAGATGTGGCATAAATGAATTCACCTGGTGTTGATGTCATCTCTTGCAGCCTGTCCTCACTGCAGGTTTCAGTATGCCCTGACCAAAGGCGGCTGCATGCACTTCAGCTGTTCCCAGTGCAGGTACCAGTTCTGCAGCGGCTGCAACAACCCCTACCAAAAGGTGAGATCCGCTCACATTGGCTGGGGGGAAAAAGCTACAGTTTGAGCCTCTGAACGAGCAAAATGTTTCTACAGTAGACTGACACTTGTTTTATGTGCTATATAAATATAAGGTTGTTTTCAGAGGGATTTTTTTGTTTTTTTTAACTCTTCTGACAGATCTGACAGAATTTGATCTCATGCAGCATTTAGTCAGTTGTTTGGGTATTTCAGCTTCAAACAGTAATAAAAGCAGCTATGACAGTTTAGGTCCAGCAGCAGGGAGAAGGAGAGCGGACCAGGAGTGTCCGTTGGCGATATTAACAGAGACATTTAGTTTCTGAACTACCATTCCTCCTCAATGAGCAAACCGTGGGCACATCGGCCCCTACGTCATCTGTGGATACAGGAATCTTTATTTAGTCCATTCTAGAAAAGTTTCCAGTTTTTCGCATCATTCGTGACAAATCCTCACATCTCATCTCATTAGTAATAAAAGTCTTAATCACAAGTACTGATGTTTGATGTAAGCTTCTGGTTCTGGATGACACCAAAACCTTTTCTGTCTCTTGTATTTCACATTTATATTGGCTTTCTCTTGCAGACAGGATGTAAGACGCCCCAGTGCAGTTACTCCGGTCTACATGCCCATCACCCCCGAGACTGTCTCTTCTATTTAAGAGACTGGGAGCCGCCCAGACTTCAGGCCCTGCTACAGGTGAGGATAGGGATCAGGGTGTAGGGTCATTACTACGGCTTCAGGTAACCAATGTTTTCTTGATTGGTCTAAATATAAAATGCCAGGAAATAGTTTAGAAAAAAAAGCACTCATAATCTGAGAAGATAGAATGGGAGAACATTTGGAATTTTTCTGTGAAAAATAAGTCAGCTAACTAATGACATAGCAGAAAACAAACATTTAGTTTTGGTTTTTTTTAAGCCCCCCCCCCCCTTTTTCCCTGTGGTTTAAAACAGAATTTACAATCCATGATGATATCTCACATCTGTCAGAAAATAAGCAAGATAACATCAAAACAAGTTTCCAGTGGATGTCATTTCCTGTTGGTTGCTTGTTTCTGCTTGAAAGCTAAAATCCCAGGATTTCTAGAGTGAACTCATGTGACATTTGCAGAAAATGTACGTGTCTGTTCACTCTAGTCTCACTTTGTATGACTAAACTCAACTACAGGTTCATCAGTCTGACAGCAGCCTTTTCATCCATCACTACATTCCCTCCCACTGTCACAAACCTATAATGTAATTGTATAAATTTTTTTTTCCTTTTTCTTAATCTCCTTTTCCCAGAGAAGTGGTGTGGAGTTCAACACGGATCCTTCCAATGGAACTCAAACTGGTAAAACAGCTTTTTGTTCATCGGCTCCTTCCTTCTTATATAAATCTTTTGTCGTGTTCAGGAAGCAAAAGAACAGCAAACATGACATTTTGGTTCACACAAATCCAGGAAAACACGGAATTAGATAAAAAAAAAAATTTGATGAGACTTCATAAACTTCACCTATAAAGTTGCGATCTGGCCGATTTAAGTTAGACATTAACTTTAAAGTTGGGTTCTCTGGAGCCAGTTTTCTGATTTGGTCTCATTACATGACCTGAGTTACCCTCACTTTTAAATCAGTGTTTCCAATTCATCTGTTAATGCAAAATAAATTTTTTTAAATGCATAAGTGACTTTTTTTTCTTCTTCTTCTCTACTCTCTGAAACCAGACGCCTGTGGCGTGATGGAGCAGAAAGACGAAGGGGGTCAGCAGATTGATTCGCCATGCGGCATCAAGACACAGCCGGGACAAGCCGGACTATGCGAGTGAGTGTTCGATTTTTTTAAATCGGACAATAGTATGCAGTTGGCTAGATTTATTTTAGGATTAAGATTAGAGACAAATTGAGCGCAAGCTTTTTAAGGAGAGACTGTAAATTATGTATTGGGTAAGTAAAATAACTCATGACTCTCCTCCAGTAATGCTCTGCTTTAGTACAGTGTGCTCACATCTAATATTTTTGTACTAAACCAAAGGTTTATTTACACATCCAGCAGTTACGGAGCAACATTATTGCTCATTTGGCCCCAACAAGCTCCTGAGGGAAACATCTGGATCTTGAGCTGATAAATGTTCCACTATGTTCAGCCGCTGGTCTCGGGTCATGTGTCTGCTGTCTGAGTAGGTGGAGGACAGTGGTATGTGTGTATAAACAGCATTTACTGTGTGACAAGTTTTGTTAAAAGTAAAAAGAACAGTTACAGATCTCTATCTTTAAACTTGAGCAGAGAGGGGTTTGGGAGACTACCATGATAAAACCCTCTCATCCCCCCCCGGGATCCTGTACTCCTACTGACCGAGGCGGGAGGTCTGCTGAGCCAGAGCACATTCTTTCCCTGTTACGTCATTTAGATTCGAGCTGAGTGTATTAAGGAGGCAGACTGAAAACTGTCCTTTCATTACAGCTTGCTCAAATCTCACGTCTCTCAGCAGTGAGGGATAATCCAAACAACTTTCTGTGTTCAGCCTTCATCGATATCTTTAAGACGACAGCATGACAATGTTTAGACTGTTCTGGTCTCGCTGCTCTCATAGTGTTGCTTTCCAGCTGCAGCAGGCAGAAAGGCTGCAAAAAGCCGCTGTCCTCTACTTGCCCAGCAGCAAACAGCAGACAGACAGAGGCAAACTGGCTGCTGAAGATAAAGGAGCCATAAATTTCCCTCAGGAAGCGATGGAGACCAAAAAACAAACAAACAATTACTCCTTTCTAAAGAGCATATTCTAAAAATCTCTGCCCTCGTGTTGATAAGGCCTGATCTAGGAGGATTTCTTTAACATCAGGTGTGTGTGTCTGTGTGTCTGTGTGTCTGTGCCTGCAGGAAGCACTACAAGGAGTACCTGGTCAGTCTGATAAACGATCACTCCCTGGACCCGGCTCTGCTCTACGACGCCCAGGAGCTGCAGTGGGTCTGCAAGAGACACCAGGTGGACATGGAGCGGGGAGAGGGCGAGGACGACAACGCCTTCCACGCCCGTCTGCTCAAGGTGAGACGCCGCTTTGACGCTGTGAACGCACCAACGTTAACACAGACTTTGGATGAGGATCCTAGTCACCGGAGAGTTCTTAGCCCACTCGTCTAATGAGGATATTATGCAATGGAAAGAAAACTTGAACAGCATCACAAATATACAGTTTCTTGAGAAAGCACATTAGTCTGACCCTTTCACCTTCTTCACAATTCATGTTACAGCCTTATGCTAAAATCTTCTTAATACATTTGCAAACATTTATAATATTCCAGGTTATTTAGTATAGATTGAATTTTAGCCTCAGGCTGCAACATAATGTTAAGAAAAAGCAAAGGTGTCTGACTCCTGTACCTGGTGAAGGCACTATATTAATGTTGTGTGCTACAAGAGTCAAATATATATATACAAAATATGCAAAATTACCAGTTTAATATTGTGAGTGAAAATGTTATCAATGTACTGATGTAAGTTGCAGATTTATTTATGTAGATATATAACTATGAATAAATGGATCATCAGCTGTCTGATTTAGCAACAGGCAAACTGTTAGCACTGTACTGGCTTTCACAAATAAAACATAGAATCAAGTTAGTCAGCAGCCTGTAGCACTAGACTAGACTAGAGAGAGAGAGCTCAAACGTGCGAGGTAAGTAGTTGGACTTACCAACTCGACGAAAAGGTCCCTAGCCTGAACTTCCTCCACACTCTCCAAATGTGGTGAGAGACTGAACAATGCTCATCCAAGACCACTGTTCAGTCTGCTATTGCGTCTTGTATGAATGGGGGAAGGAAGTGGTTTCTTTTGATATTTTCAATCACTATGCTAAGGTTCAAGGAGTTTTTGAAATTTAATCCCTCATTTCTTCAGAAAAGCTTCATGGATAAGTCATTTTCTCTTTTTTTATTTCCTGACAGAAACTGATGGAGGTTCCTCTTGGAGAAAAGGTTCCTCGCAACAAGTAAAAGAGCACAAAACAGCACATCATCACTGGCCTCACAGGAAAAAAGAAAAATGGATCTGAAATCTAATAATCAGGCTGAAAAACCTCCATAAAATCAGACTGTTAATTGACCAATGAGAGGCTGGTCCTGGAGAAGAATGAAATTGTGAGGCAGCTATGTCTAGTTTGTTTCCTTGTATCTGTATCTCCACTGAAGATAATATTTTTCTTTCCCATTTGATCATAATTAATTTGAATTTAAAGGAAAGGAACTATTCAAGCGGGTCTACAAAGAAACGGTTCTTTGATTTTTCTACTCAGTTTAGCTGAAAGTCACGCAAACGTTGAGACTTTCTCAAGTTGTCTTTCCTCAAGTTACAGAGACGCAAAATTTAGACTTTAAATAACAGATTTAAAAGGAATGTATTTGTGATTGAATCTCATAAGAATCTGATTAATTTATCTCTTGCATTTAATATATGTTAAAATTCCTGTATCCCATCAATGTAGCAATAGTGGGCAAAATTAAACACATTATTCACTGTCTCAAGGGTTAAAGTTCTTCATGTATGCTGGATGGGTCAAACCCAATAAATAAATATTATTTTGAAATGTGGATTTGTTGATGTTCCTTTGAAATGATCCCTGATATTTATATTCCATGTTTCTTGGTGCACACATGGTACAAGGCCTAGTGGTGGAAAGTAACTACAATTACTTAAGAACTTGTACTTGAATCCCCCCCCCCACTGGCAAATGAGGCTGTGGCTAATTTTTCGATGGGAGACGCATGGGAACAAGATGGAGATAAGAGTTCCTGAAAAGCTCAGGGTCACTTTGGGTTATGAAGGAAGGAGCTATTTTAAAAATAAACATTAACAGTGTAGTTTAACAGTAAACCTCTGATCTTATCACTGTGGCAAAAGCTTGTGTGTAAAACCTAACCAGATATTTATTTTGAGGGGTTAAGGACTATATTAGGAGGATCATAGTCTTTATTGTTTAAAATAGTAATTTGAGTACCTTTAAATTTTCAGACAGACCTCTGTTAAATCATTAGTTGTTGGATAAATCTAAGGGGTCTTGTAAACAAGAGATAGGACTTTTTATGTCCTGGGAACCTACAAGTCAAAATAAAATATAAAACACTAAATATAAATCACAAAATCAGAATTTAAAATTTTAAAGTTGTAGAATAATTAGTTTACACAACTACTTGACCTATGACATTATTCATATGATTAATAAAGTAATAAGGACATTAATATTAAAGAGTCAAATCAGTGGTGGAACATAACTAAGTACATTTACTTTACATTTAGTTCATCTATGTACTGTACTTAAGCACAAGTCTTTTTTTTCCATGCTACTTTATACTTCTCTCCAGTTCAGGGGGTCATTGGGTACTTTTACTGCCCTGCATTCATCTGACACTTCCCGTTACTCCACAAACCAAGATTTTCCACAGCCAACACACGGAGGAATGCTACGACTTGCAACTACAAGCGTGACCAACATGAATGAGTAATGTAACAGGATCTGGATCTGATCGCTGCTAACTGAATCACTTTTCGAGTGAAATGTTTTCACCGTTTCCAGCTTGCGACGGTTCGCTGCTTTTCCTTTCGATTATTCTAATAATTGTATCATTATTATTATTATTATTATTATTATTATTATTATTACTATTATCATTATTTCTTTTAATGACTGAGTTTTAAAAGTTAATGCGCCGCCTCGCTGATTTTTTTACTTATTTAACTACCTATTTACTTCAGCTTCAGCTTCCCGGGATTTAAACGGTGAATATTCCCGGTCTGGGTTTCAGTGTGAGTGTGTGTGCGCGCGCGCGCCCGCCGTCGCCCCCTCGGCGGCGCGCACGCACCGCGCAGCCTTCCCCAAAGTCACGTGACTTCGGGGAAAAGGAGCGCCCGCTGAAAGCGGCCGGAGCGCGCGGCGCGCAGGCAGAGCACGGGACGGCGTCGGCCCGCGAGCAGCGCGGAAGAAAACGCAACTCAGGTAAACGAAAGTTAAAGCGGCTCCCGACGGCTCCGCTTCCAAATTTAATTTATATACGAGGACAGATCAGCGGCGGCCGCAGCTCGTCCGCATACACATAGACATTTTATTTTCTCTCTTGCTTCCAAAGTCCGTTTAAAAAATAGTTAATTTCAGATTTCTTGCCCTGTAGGCTTCATGTGCAGTGTTTAGACGAGGTGCTGTTATTCGGGATCGGCATCAGAAGGAAGTCGCCGTCCGAAGCTTTTCACTGATTCGCTGTTTTGTTCCCGTACTTATGATGAAGAAAGAGTTATTATAGCGCCTTTGTGGGGGCCTGTTATGACGCTTGTATTGGTGGTGGTGGTTGTTGTTGTTGTTGTTGTTGTTGTTGTTGTTGTTGTTGTCGTCGTCGTCTCTGGAGTGGGGATGTGGGTTTTTTCAGGTTGTTTTTGTTTGTGTTTTCTTTTTAAAGAGCCATGGCAGGAGGGAAAATACGCTCCACTCGCAAACTCCGCGCCTGGATCGTCGAGCAGGTGTGTGTTTTTGTCTGGAAGAGGGGTGTGTGTGTGTGTGTGTGTGTGTGTGTGTGTGTGTGTGTGTGTGTTTGTGTGTGTTTGTGTGTGTTTGTGTGTGGGTGTGGGTGTGTGTGTGGGGGGGGGGGCGCTAAAAAAAACAACTATTGCAGCCACAGGCAAGTGTGATCAACTTTTTTAATATAATCGATTCACTGATCACCATCGTTTCATGTGACAGGATGCTGATTTATTCTTTTTTTTGGGGGGGGGGTTATGGTCAGACAGAATTAGACAGTGAAGAAATCAGGAAGTATCACTTTGATTTCCCTGAGGTGACTGGATCTCATGGCTTTGAAAAATGGGAGAAACTGAAACGCTGCCAAACTTTGACTCTTGTTAGAAGTGAAGTTCAGGTTTTTTTGGAAACGAGATGATGCAACAACTCACGGGGGTTTATCCTCCTCTGACTAATTTCAACATGCAAATCACATTTGGTTTGATTGTTAGATACCTGTAGACGTTCTGATTATTTTCTGAATAAGCTAATTGGTCTATAAAACGATAAATAATATTTTATTTAAAAACAATACCTGTGTCTCTGTCTACAAGTCCAAAGTGACACCTTCAAAGTCTTGTTCTGTCTGACCAACGGTCAAAAAAGCCAAAAATATTTAATGTGAAATGATTTAAAAGGGAGAAGAGAGGCAAATCGTCAGGTCTCAGAAGCTAGAGACACCTCATTTCTGGCATTTTCGCTGCTTAATGATTCCTTTTCTGTTGATCTACTTAGGGCGTCAACTATCAACCAATCTACTGGTTATTATCCCTATTAACCGAAAATCACTTTGTCCATGAAATGTTAGAAAAAAGTGAAAAAAATCTTTTGCCTGAGGCTGAAATTCAAATTTCAAATATCTCTCATGTGTAACACAGAAAAGCATGAAACCTTCACACTTGAGAAGCTGTAAATAGCAAATATTATAAAAGACTAAAGCGAGTATTTGATCATCAAAATAGTTGCCTATTAATTTTCTGTTGATCGATTAATCGACTAATTGTTGCAGGTCTAAATTTCAATCTACCAATAGATTAATCAGCCAGTTATTTTCACACCAGAGACCTGATATTACACGATATATAATATAAATATTATCTATTATTATATTTATATATTTAATGATAATATATTTGCATCCTTGCTGCCCTATCATTGACTGATGGTTTAACTTTAGTGTCAAATTCAAATCTAAATGTAGCTTCAGGATGAGTTACTTAGCCCTGAGTAGTGTCAGCAGGTATTCCTAGCATGACAAGCATTGGGTAGCCTGTGCGTAATCTGAGAGGTGAAACTCTGGGCATAAAACTCTCACAATGCCCAGATGAGCATATGTGCTATTGTCAACTCTAAAGTTTCTCTTGGCAAACTCATCTTTTTTTGTGTGTGGTTTTGAAGGTCAGCAGTGGAAAATACCCTGGGCTTGTGTGGGACGATGAGGCCAAAACCATGTTCCGCATCCCATGGAAGCATGCGGGCAAACAGGATTTCCGCAAGGACGAGGACGCCGCCATCTTCAAGGTAAAGAAGCCTTTCTTAGGCTCAGAATGAGACCATGTAGCCCTAAAAAACTCCGCACACCTGGACGACTTAGAGTCCATGATATCAAAGAGCAGTGGGGCTTTTAACGAAACACCCCGTTGTCCTTTGCAGGCATGGGCAGAGTTCAAGGGAAAGCTGACCGAGGGGGGGCAGGATAACCCCGCGTCCTGGAAGACACGGCTGCGCTGCGCCCTCAACAAGAGCCCGGAGTTCAAGGAGGTGATGGACCGAGCCCAGCTGGACATCTCGGAGCCGTACAAGGTCTATCGCCTGGTCCCCTTCAGCGAGCAAGGTGAGACAGACACGCCAACGACGTGCCCGAATCGACACACACACCCCCACCCCCACCCCCACATACACTCGTAGGGATGGAGACTCTGCTCTCCCCACTTTTCCCGGGAATGTGGTTCAAAGGACAAGAGCACTGGTCCATTGTGCCTGTAGTTAGCTACGTTCACAACCAATCCACGTCCGTCCTAGGGTTTAAGAAATGTGCAGAGTTTAACAAACACTTGTTTGCATGGCGACGCTGCTTCGCCACAACAACAGCAAGAATGCCCCGTGAGCTCAGTACGTCTCGAATGGAACTCTAACGTCGTAGGTTCGGCCTGAAAACAACCCGGCGTCAGTCAGTGGGCCAGTTCTCGCTCTTCTAATATGTTGGTAACCTTTACGCGATCCGTGGAGCGGAAAATGGCAAACATTCCCAGGGCTCAGCTTCTCGAACGAGAGGATTTTGGTTTTATCATTTTGCGCTCAATATTTCTGTGGTTTTGAGCTGACTCCACTTGCAGACAGCGTTTCTTTTTTATCATCGTACATTAAAAATCTTCCAGCTTTTGGACAGTCGGTCAAACTAAACAAGACATTTTTAAGATGTCACCTTTGGCTTTGAGAAATTGTGACAGACTGACTCATCGGTAATAAAACTAATTGTGGCCCCAGTCCTACAGCACTCAACACGTTAGCGTCACAGAACATTATAAAAAAATAAAACCTCTAACCTCGCCCATCGGTCGACATTAAGCTCAGCTTCGCCCCTTTGCAGTGGAGTCCAGACGAACCAGGCAGGTGTTTCCAGAACTTCTCTCCCAGCTGAACAACAGACCTATTAGTAGAAACAAGGTCACAGGTCAGAGAAAGGAAAGATAATGTCACTGAGGAGATGCTAAAAAATGATCTTATACTTCATCAGTGCAATGTATTACTTGAAGTCAGGTAGCAGTTGTACACGTAACGGGATGGTTTTGACCCTTAGACGCAAGAAAACGCATACAGGGAGGCAGACGTCTTATTAAATTCACAGAAACCAAACCCAATCTCAACTTGAAACCTGGGAGAAAACAAAAAAACAGACAGCAGCATGTAAATATTAGTCTTTCTTGTCAGTACAGTCATTTAGGG
Source organism: Istiophorus platypterus (assembly GCA_016859345.1). Taxonomy (NCBI): domain Eukaryota; kingdom Metazoa; phylum Chordata; class Actinopteri; order Istiophoriformes; family Istiophoridae; genus Istiophorus; species Istiophorus platypterus. The sequence continues at coordinate 18,874,594 of CM029125.1, forward strand.
TGGAGGACCATGATATAACACCAACGGTGTTGAACACTTTAGTTTCTTAACGTGTATTTCTGCATAGCTGTGCCAAAATTCCATATTTTTTTAAAAAGAAATCCATTAGTTAAAAAAAAAAAAACAACAAAAAACAAAACCCTTCAGGAAACAGTGAAAAATAAACAGGAAAAACTTCCCAGAGATCAACTGCGACTGGGGTGGGGGGTGTTCAAGACTGGTACAAGCAGAGAACCCTCACAGACATTTGCCCAAGGATGTTAAGAGTTTTATCCCGCTTGTCATCCTTTCCGGAATTATGGTTTCGGTTTCCGTCCGCGTTTGGGATGTGCGACGATCCAGGCAGAGAGCCAGCCACCTGGCTTCGCGCCACATCAGTGGAACAGATGGAACAGGACTGTTTTGATAAGCTTCAAATGTACAATGTTTCAAGGGGAGGAAAAAAACCCACCCGGCTGATGACTTTATTTCCTCCGCCACAATTAAGAAAATTTCGGTACCTAGATTCTCTAGTTTTGTTCGGTTTCGGTCAGAAATGTCATCCAAATGTCTAAAAGGTCCACATGCCTGCAGACCTGCAGTGCTACCCGACTCTGTTGACAGCTATTTACAGGCTTTTACAGTTTGATTACTTCACCAGAACAGGGGTTATTGAGGTGACCCCCCCCCCCAACTGTGCTTTTTACGTTCTTTTTCAATAGTTTTCCAAAACTTCTTAGTCACTTTGAGTTGCCTCTGTGTTTTAAAGCTGCTGTGGCTGTAACATGGTGAAGTCAGGCCAAAGTCCCACTGTGACAAAGGTCGACTGTTATTATTGCAGTGCTTTTTTTTTTATTCCTTTATTAATTACAGATCCCGCAGTCTCCTTGTAGGGATGTAAAAATGATCTGCAGCGGAGCTGTTTTCAGTTTAATTGAAGATATTCTGAGAGGCTTGTTGCATGGTGCAACAAAACTGGCCGCTGCTGCATGTGTTCTGCACTGGGAAAAAAAATGCGTAATACTATTGATTAAGCTCAAAGGACAATAAGGCAATAAGAGATCAAGTGCCTGCTGCACGTCAGCTGTTTTGCTTACTCAGTGGAGTGGTGAACCGAGACTTGGGCAGCAGGGTTCAGCCAATGTACACACCCAGTAACTGGGACAAGTGTGATTACAAGCAGTGAAAAGCAAACTCTCTCTAATCCACCCTTGTTTATTCTAAACTCAAGTGTCAGTAATTTGCCATTTGATTGATTGCTCTGAGCTTTGTTTTTTTCAGAGGCTTAAATTTTTATTTTGTTTTTTATTTTATTTTTTTTATAAATATATTCTGCCTGTTCAGGATTGGCCATCCCCGAAAAGAAATGTAGGGAGAAGACCCCCAGGAGGTTGAAAAGGAGGAGCAGCCAGTTGGAGAGCAACGACGAGGACCACGTCAAGAAGATGAATATGGATGAGGTCACATCTCAGCTGGTGAGTCAGGGAGCTGAATTGACCCCCCCCCCTTTAGCATGTCAGCATCGGCTTTATATGGCAAGATGACTTTGGATCCGTGCCCACGCATTTGTTTTTGTTAGATTATTTGTGTTGTTCCAGAATGATAAGCTAAACCTTGAGTACACTTTAGGAGCCATTTTGAATCTGTTGCGCTTAATTCCTGCCGCTCAGCTAAGCTCGGCTTTTCTTAAATTCCTGCCATCAGCATATCAGAGCCTTGTACAGTTTCTCTGTTTTCTTTTGCTTCTGAGGGTTATTTTAGTAGTTTCCTCTGAGCCCATTTTTCATTCATTCACTGTACTGCACACATTCCGTGTAATTATGGTCCAAGGCCAAAAAAAGAAATCATCCGAAAATGTGAATCTGAACGGGGACACTTCTGCCTGCTAGTGGTTATAGATTTGTCAGGATTAGAATCTGTATCACATCCAGTGATCGTTCAGGTAGCCTGAGCTCAGGGTTTGTAAATCGTGTCTCTCTCTCTGAGATTCTTCTTTCTGATCCTCAGTTTGTCAACAATGACCTGGTGCAGAGTGAGGTCACCGTCGAGATTGAGGAGCCTGCTCAGCACACCACCACCATCCAGAGGGAACGTGAGTGTAACTGAGTTATGACGCCACCTTCAATGTACATCTGATCAAATAAGAGCATCTCACTATGATGTGGATCTGAACTCCAAAGCTATTTCTGTGCAGGGAACCCTGATTTCCTCGGCTGCATTTTACTGACGAGAGCGTTTTTTGTTTTTTTTTAATTAGGCCATGTTCACACCTAACCAGGTTTTTCATTGGCTCTTTACACATACGTGAGCGCAAAACTTTCGGTCTTCAAAAAAAAAATGCAACATCATTGCACCTAACGATGTACTGACATGTTTCTGTATATAATTTGGTTTCCATTATTTTGTAAAAATCCCATTTGAGCTGTGCTCTCGCCACAGAGCCAGTTATCTCACCGCTGTGATTCCCAGATTAGATCAGGAAGGAGGGTGGGAATCTAATCACTGGTTACTAGGACTCCTCTGCATAACCTGATTTTTTTTCCGGGTAAACCTGGTTTCTTTGGGGGTCATTATGTTTCTTCCATCATCTACTCACACACCTGCCAGTAGAACAGATGGCCGACTCTGGCCGCTGACCGCTGGTTCAACCAGCTCCATGATCTCACAGCCAATTCATCACTTCTTATTTCGCAACCTCCTCTCATTCTCTCCGTATGTCTCTGCAGTGATCGATGAGATCAGGCTGGACGTGCGGATCAAGGAGAGTGTCCCTTCTCCTCCAGGAGGTAATAAACTGAAAGAAAAAAATTTTTTTTACAACCGAGCAGGTTTGTTAAACAAAGCTGTAAAACTCGAGTGCAACCCTCTTTAAATGCCAGACAATTTTGCCACTTGCTTTTAAAACATTGGTCTGTGTATCCTCCTTTTTCTTGCCTTATGAAGATAAGCCTTTATTTTGCGGAAGTCAATTCAGTTTTTGGGACTTGTGAAGTGCTACAGTTGAATTTGATTTTGCATGGATCTTCTATCGTTTATCTTAAGACGTCAAACTTATATGCTTTTGATCCTCCTCTCGCTGTGTTTCCGTCTCTAGTCCAGGACTCCTTCATCGTAGCAGTTCACTACTTAGGACAGGAGGTTCTCAAACGTCAGATCCATGGCAACGACATCCGGATAACCTACCTGCCTTCCTCCCTGGTCCCCCCGACGGCAGACGTCCTGAAGGGCGGGTTCCCGCGCATCCCCCTGCCTGAGCCTCCCTCCGAGCTGCCGGCCAGCCCGGAGCTGCAGGCACTGTTCACCCTGCTGCCCTTCATGGAGAAAGGGGTGGTGCTGACCTCCACGCCCCAGGGGGTGTACGGGAAGAGGTTCTGCCAGGGGCGGGTCTTCTGGACGGGGCCGCACACGACCACGCCGGGGCTGCACAAGATGGAGAGGAACAACGAACCGGTGCTGCTCTTCAGCAAAGACGTCTTCAAGCAACGTGAGTGATCTCAAGTCAGAGCTCAGGGATCAAACCCTTGATCCCGGGCTTTAAAGAATGTTGCTGAATGATCCACTGGCGGTTACTTCAGAAAAGGTCTGCACACTTGGAGCAGCTGGAGTTTTTTGTCAGTAACATGCAGGCAGTGTAAATGGACTTCTGATAATCACAGGAGCAAAAATGGATCAATTTAACCCAAAACTGATATTTGACTAGATAACAAGACATTTTGACAGTTAAACAGGCATATTTCAATTAGCTATTACAGAATATTGTGGTATTTCTCGCACATACTTTAACTATTCGTCATTTCGGTTAACAGAAAATGAAAATGGAAACTAAATTAATAATCATTTAATCATCGTTTTTCAAAAAGCCAAATATTCTCTGCTCCCTGCCTCTGAACGGTGAGGACCGGCCGAGCTTCCCGTTGTCACATACGACTGAACTGAGCAGTTTGCGATTTTAGACTATACATCAGGTAAAACATGAAATCTTGTTAAATAGAGAAAATAATTGGTTAAAAAAAATTATAACATTCACATCCCAGTTTCAACCCTGAATATCTAGTTCATATCCAGATTCAATTTTTCAGTCATTTTCAGAGATGTTTCAGTTTTTGAGCTCATAAACTAACCCCCCCCCCCCCCCCCCCACCGCAATGTTCAGAGCTGGACCACTTCCGTTCCAATGGTGGCGAGCCTCCCCTGTGCAGTGTCACTCTGTGTTTTGGAGAAGAGCTGAAGGACACAGAGGACACGTCCAGGAAACTCATCATTGCTCAGGTAGAGGTACTGTCAGTCCTCAGCGACATTTCAAATCCATCTAAACATTTTTTGGCTGATGTTTATTTTTAAACATTTCACAGTTAAACTGCATCTGTCTCAAAAGTCCAGATTTTATGTTATTATGTCTTTCAGGTGTAAGATTGGGAAAGTTCCCCAACCACTTTCAACAGGATTTTCTTTTTTCTAACACATTACCATCAAAACAATTGGAAAGTCGCTGCAGCAGTGTCTCTCAAGTAAATTAAATTTTAGAGAAAAGGTCAGATTCTAGATTAGAAGGTCAAAGATAAATTTGTCAATATCAGATATACATGCACAGCAAACAGTATAAGGGATGTGACATTTTTCCCTTTTTAAGGAAAAGGACATCTGTCTCTAACTTTAACAAACACTGGACCATTTCTCAGACATTGTTACCTAAAGATGCTTTATCCCCTCAGCTACTGAAAGTCAGAGCAAAATCTCCTGTATTGGCCTGGTTGGGTGCTAACCTGTTCCTCCCTCCTCCGCAGATCACCTTCCCCTGGGCAGAGCAGCAGGTCCAGAACGCCCAGTCCATCCTCAAATCCATCACCATCCTCCAGTCCCTGGCCAGTCAGTCTCCACTGGGAGAGATAACCCTGAACCTGGTCAGCGTGCCCTCGCCCACATCCGAGGTTGTCACCTGTGGGACTCTCTAAGCACTTTAGTTTACGTGAGACCTTTGTTTTTGTTTTTGTTTTTTTTAAAAGGGCATCCCGCAGTTCTAAACCCATTCTAATCAAATAAAGTCTGAGCCATGGGTTGACACAATTATCACTTACAAAAACTACTGGATCATGGAAATTATATCAATAAACAGATTAATTACAGTCAAGGTCAAAATAAAAGCCTGTCGTTTAAGTGATAATTACCACTCAGCCTGCACAAATGGCACAAAGCAGAAGCATAGCATCACCGTTTTAACCTCAGTTAACCTCAGTCCTGGGGATGCCAGAGCTTTGACACTTGGAGCTTTGATCAAATAGTGAACATTCTGTCCCCTTGAAACGGATTTTCCTGGGACTTTGGCCCCTCAGTTCCTGGTAGATTTCTGATGGTAAACTGGAAGCACTACAGAGGCACTGAGATGGCGTCTTTCCTCTTTAAAAAAAAAAAAACAAACAAAAAAAAACCATTAACCCGCTTCTCATCATCCTCTAAGCCAGCAGTTCCCAACATGTGGTTTGCGACCCGTATGAGGTCAAATCAACAGCATAGGAGAGAAGGAGAAACACACGCGTCATTCCTCTACCTTTGCTCTTACTTTCGTTGGAAAATGCCGGATAATTTAAAGTCGTTTTGGGCCTTTTAAAGACATATTAAAATGAAACAAGGTCACAAAGGGCTCGCAGAAGAGAACCACGGCTTCCATCCACTGACAACTGTTTATACTACAACACTGCAGAGACATTTAGATATAGGATATTCATTTTACTGTAAAACAAAGGGAAACATACCATAGGTAAAGTTGTAGCTGTTCAGTAGAGTTCTTGTCAGAAGGAAAAAAAAAAAGTATATTTGTTTCTTTGTCATTTTGTGATGCAACACCTCACCTGTTCAAACCCGACTCAAACTTGATAATTTTTTTTTTTTTTTTTGGGGGGGGGGGGGTGACAGGAATGTACATACAGATGATCGTTGTCTTGTAATAGACAAATAGTTTCACACTTTTTAAAGGAGACGGAGAGACAGCTGTGTTCTGCTTTGGGGTTTTCCAAGCAGCGTTCAGCAGGTAAAATTAAAGGAAAAAAATCCATCATCCGTGTTAGAAATAACCCTCTGCATGTTAGTTTTCATATGAGAAACTTCTAATTTACGTGCGAGTGTGTGTGTGTGTGTGTGTCTCCACTGAACCTCAAACTACTGTATCTGCAGAGAAAGAGTGAAACTTGACATTAGCAATCTTGAGTTATATGTAATTCTGTAGTTTCTGAAAACATGTTTTACAGTCAGATACTGTTGTAGCTGTTCTGGATTACAAGAGGGAAACAGAAGAACAGAAATATCTTTTCTTTTAATACAGTGGCCCTGCCGTAAAGACTGTCCGCTGAGGCCAAGAAAATTTGGCTTTTGTTAAGACACTCAAGAGGTTTTCGAACAACTGTCATTTTGCAAAGTGGCAGTGTGGTGGGATGTTGAGCAACTTTTCCGTTAAATGTCTCCGCGTTGATGTTTGTGTGTGTCTCTTTCCTGTTTCTGACATAAGCAGGCTTGATTTATGAGATATTTGCTCCTTAAATGTTACATGGTTTTAAGGAGCTTACAACTGTTGCAACATCAGTTTAGGCAAAAAAAACAAAAAAAAAAAAACACTGTACTGTAAGAATTTGAGAGGCAGCTACACAAGTTAAATAAGCACTGTTTTTATGGCCTTTGAAAATAATTGACAATTCTGATAATTGAGGTTCCGGGGCAAAAGAAGCAGTTACAAACTGATGTGTTCCTGGCGCGTCAGCTGCAGATGCTGGAGAAAGTGCTGCCTTCAGGAGGGGTCTTGACCATGGTTTTAGGAAGATTCCATCTGGGGGGCTGAGTTATGTTATACAATCAGTGTTATTAGGTTCACCCAGTTAAAACTAATCACAACATTCCAGCATTAAGTCAAATCTCCCATGACGGTGCTGCCACCTTGATCTGAGCATTGGCCTCAATCAAAACCTGCTGGTCAGGAGGGGGGGGGGCATTCTGAACTTCAACAAACCAGTTTTCACTGCAGGACCTTTGTAGTGGAAGGTGTTTCTGTTATTTTGTCTACCTCCTGTTGCTTGAAACAAATGCACGCACAGCAACAGTATAGCATCATATGACAACACAGGTCCAGAAATAAACACCAAAGTAGTGACACTTTAAAAAGTGCTGTTAAGGTAGATTTTTCCTTTAAGTCAGAAGTTAATGTTTTGTTACTTATGCATGTTCGATGTCATATCCCTGTTCAGTCAAGAAAATGCATTAAAAAATAAACGTCTTCCTTAACTCTGTGTTGAACATGTGGTTGTGTCAGGTTATAAAAAAAGAAAAAAAAAATCATATTTGTCAATAACAATGACATTGGGTGAGAATATAAATAAAATCTGGGCTCTAGTACAAACTGGTGCTACTCCTCGGCCTAGATGCTCCCGTTGGCCGGCGAGGCGAGCTCCGCTATCTTGTTGTTCAGTTTCTGATTGGTCCAGTCCTGTGTGATGTCGTCCAGGTGGCTGTCAAAATCCACCAGTAGCGTGTGATCACCCGACTCCAGCATCTGACTGGCTATCGCCCGGGTCTCCTCCCACTGTCTCAGCATTATCCTGGGGGGAATGGACAAAAGGGAATGCTAGTTTTATTGTGGCTGTAGGGTTTGTGATCAGGGTCATTTTAATGTTCACAGTGCTGGGGAACAGTTGAAGAGTCAAGTCTCTCAGATTCCAATTAATAGAGGCTGGATTATCAAATGTTATGTTTTCATTTAAACATTTTGGGAGTTCAAAAGGGATCTATCTATCTATCTATCTATCTATCTATCTGTAGGAGACTGACATTATTTATAAGGCATTAGTAGCTCTACGTGAGGACATCTTATTGCTGCTGCTTTATGGTTTATTTTTAAATTTCTGGCATTTTCTTCAGATTCCTTGCTTTAGAGCATAGGAGGGATCATCTCACAAGGAAAACATCCCCCGGCCCCCCAGATTGTCCCTCACGTGTGTTTGTCTTTGAGCATCCATCTTGAGTCTTTGCGCTCGTACATCACAATGGGAGGAACCCGATAGTCTGGAGACATCTTACTGCCATCGAGCTACAAAACAAAAAACAGAGCAACAGAGATAGATCATTCTAATTAATTGATCAGATTTTTTTTAAATTTATAGATCTTACATGAAATATCTCAACCTACAATGTGTTATCTGAGCCCTAAGTGACACCTAAAAACTGTACAACATTATGCAAAAACCCAAAGTATTCAGCCTCTAATGATGCAAGAAAATCTTACAAAGTATAAGTCCCCAGAGATGTTTGACAAGTTTCTCAGTTACTAGACTGACTATTTTGGCATGAGAATTCCTGATTAATCAGCTTCTTGTTCTGGGTCTAATTTCTCTCAGAAAACCAAGGCAGCAGGGAGGATCAAGGTGTTAAATCAGTTCTTCCTTCTTTTAGCTACTCACCATCAACAGAACTGCATTGTCAAACTGCTCAGCAATCTTGTCAGCTATCTTCAGTGCACATGGGGTTGGGCTGTTTGGTTGAGAAGACAGAGTTGATAAAGAAAATGGTGGAAAGGTTTATGTTTAACTGAAATCAAGACTGTTCTGTGTATTATGTATGAAGTGAGTTTAATTTCAGAATATATCTAATTAATTTGAAGTGAAAGGTGCTTTGGAGAGAAATTAGGGGCAGGAAAACTCACCTACTGTCTGACACACAGGCGTTGGCTTGATAGTATCCGACTATCCTCTGCTGAGTCTGTGAACACCACATGTCCACCTGGATCAGTCAGGAAGGGACAGAAGGTCACTTTAAAACATCATTTAAAACATCAAATGCAAATTATGACGTGAATTTCTTCCAGCAATAAAGAAAGGGAAACAAAGATTTTCTCCGCTGACAGATTCCAGGATGTTTTCCCCGCAGCCAACACTGGGGACAGGCTGAAGTTTACAGACATGCAAAAATTACTTACATCTGCTCTGAACAGTCAAAGGGAAAAATACATTCCATGTTAAAATACACGTGCCAGCCTTCATATGATTCTTTCAAGTCTATGGGGGAACTCGAATTGGAGAGGTCATTCAAGCACAGTAGACACTCCCCTCATGGAATATATTTCACCCCAGTGCACCTCCAGGAAATTTCCCAACGCTTGGTTACAAATGTAAGTCTCACAGAGGTTCATCCAAAAAACCACTGGAGAGACACACACTGTTATGTTACACACACTGTTATGCTACTTTGCCACTGGTATGCTACTTTGCCAACCTGAGATTTGACAGGACACACGATACTGTGTAAAGTTTTATGCCCTTCAGAGGCTTAGATTCTTTCCCATGACCCAGTGCCATCAGGGAGGCATCTGATCGGTCCAAGGTCCATTCTGCAGCAGGACAACAAGGCCAAACATACAATCAGAGTCCCAGAGACGAGACAAGAAGAAAAAGGGGTCCTGCCACGGACGGTCTGACCCCCCCAGAGTCCTGGTCTCAGCATTGTGGAAGAGACAGGGCACCGGGGGCTGCCACATCAAAAATTTAGGGTTTTTTTTTCCAGTTTCCTTCTACCCTGTGAAGCCAATTGATTGACTGATGGAAATAAAGAGTATTCATTGCATTATTTTGAAAGCATCCTCACTTTACTTTTGACTCTTGCACAGCTCTTTATCTCAGAGAATGGGAAATGGGTCCAAAAGCGGACTCTGGAAATACCATTAAGACGGCTGCATGTGCTGGAAAACAACCTTAAAACAGCTGCTTAGCTACGTGACTGAGGCGAACACCGGGCTCCACCAAACCAGCAGCCACTTACAGCTTCCTGTCTGCAGGTGTCCTTTACCTGTGTGAGGGCCAGCTGGGTGATGGGGGCCAGGGGCAGGTGCGAGTGAAGCAGCGGCACGCAGTCCGTGACACACACAGCGCCACCCGCCGGGCTGGACGACAGCAGGAGCCCGTTGATGCTGCACCGGGGAAACAGGCAGGCGTGCAGGTACATCTTCACGTAAGCCCGACAGGACAGCTCCACCTCACCCATGACGACTGACGAGGGGACACACAGACACTCAGAGGCTCCGGAAAATGGGCTTTACAAGACCCCAATACAGGCAGAATGTTCTCTAGCAACACGCGTGGTTAGCATTGAACTAAACTGCGTCAAAAAGCCCCCGAACCGAGACGGAATCGTCCCCCGGGAGTCTGAGCCTTTTTCAGGTTGGATGTAGCTCAATCACCTGCCACCCAGCTGTTGTGACTGCATTGGGTATTAGCATTAGCATACAAGCTAACCGAGCAGAGCTTAATTCAGTCTTACCTGAAGAGGATTTTATAATTATAAACCGAAGATGTAGTTTAGGAAAGACAATGGTTAATGTAAAGATTTTTAAATCTAACAGCTCACGTAGGCCTTTAACAAGCTAACAAAGGCGCTTTAATTGCAAACTGTTTCACTTGACAGCGAAAAAAAAGCGTCTAGACTGCTACTTGTGGCCCCGCCCAGAGCACTTCGATGTTTTTATCTGATTGGCTGAGACCGTCTACATTTTGTGATTCGATTGGAGCAGCGGGGTGCCAATCATGTTATTCAGCCTTCCTCGGCTTGAGTGTAAAGGTTGCGTTCTGCCGCAGCGCGCCCCCCAGTGGTGAGGATGTGGTTAGTGATTACTTTCCTTTATGAAGAAAATCTAGTCAGTTAATATTCATATAGTCCATCGGTTAAATGTTTGAGAATCTTTTAATTTACATGATTCAATTTCTGTGTTTCTGAAATTAAAGCATATAGATTTTTGAAAACTTCCCATTGCCAGAGGAAAGCTGTAAATCAGTTTCTGAAACCATGGAAAGGATTTTTCTAATGAATTTACTGTTCTTGACATGCATGTCTACTTTTCATTTACCTTGTGTAGTTTCACTTACCTCTTTACCATTTAAGGTTATAACTGGACTTGAACTCATTAAAATTAAATAAAATAGGATTTTTCTAAAATGTTTGACCAGTACTGTAAGCAATAGTGATTTGCAAATAAGGGAATTTTGTATGTATATGGACAAATGTTTTTAAAAATGTGTATCCAGTAATAAGACAGGCATACATGCTGACTTAATATTGCATTAAGGGGTAAAAGTGGCAAATCAAGGAAAAAAACAAAACCCAAAAACAAACAAAAAACCACCCACACTTTCATGTGGTTTATTGCAACATAGGGTGTTGTGTTAATTTTCAGTTGCAGAACTTCCTGTACTCCAGGATAGAGCCATGCTAGCAAGATTCAGGGCCAAGATTTTGACATTTGAGAACACAGGCTATTTCGGCTTTTAAGACAATCACTCCCAGCATGGATTTAACACTGATTATAGCTCTACCACAAAGCAGACAGGTTTTGGCACGATGTGCAGCAGTAGAGTTCTGCAGAGGCCTCAGACCAAGAGCACAATTTCCACATCATGGCCCCTTGAGCCAGCTAGTGCTGCACATTGGCTTAATTTATCTCAAGGTTAAACCGAGATTTAGGTGACAAAAGCCCAAAACCCTTCCTGAAACTGAGGATCTTTGGTGTTCAGGGAGTGTGCCCACTGGGCAACATCAAGATTTCCTAGATACACTCTACTTTGACTCACTTAAAATAATAAAAATCAGGTATGAAATTAGCATTAGTTTATGACATGATGTATCTCCGGTTAGATGAATTGATAAGTAGATAATGCCAAGGTGCCTTAAATCTGACTCAAAGTCAACCAAGAAACTCCTGGGAGCTACAGGTGCTTGTTTTTCTAGAATCAGATCAGGCAATATGAAGTCATGACAAGGTAATTTTATTTTGTACAAGTCAATACAATGGCTCAGCTGAAATTGTTTTAGAACTTCAGAGTTGTGGTGCCTAAGGGAAAAAAAATAAAAATTAAAAAGGCATTAAAAAAAAAAAACCCAATCATCCATTGGCTTAGTTACATACCCTGCCCACTGATCCTCTGAAGTCCATAGCCACATCCATACCCAGTGTCATTGTCCCTGGAAGAAATTGGGGTTCGGTCAGGCTCACTCACTGATCCTGCTAATCTTGCTAATAAGTGCCAGTGATCACAGCTTACCATTGAATTAATCTGGGCACCAATGCCTTTGTAAAATTGGAAGCATAACAAGTGATCTGCTGAGGCTTTTTGGGCTGGAAGCTGGGCAGCTGGGGCACCTATAACCCCTTTGGCTGCTGAGGCTGGTAAGTAAGTGGTTTGAGATGTTGTGGCTGTTTGGACAAGTACTGCAGCTTACGGGGCATCTTAAGCATGTAGCCAGGCTGTTTAGGCAGGTGGAAAGGCAGGTTGGGCCTCTGGGGTGGGTAGCCAGGCTGCTGAGGTACCTGTGGTTGAAGGAGTTCCTTCGACTGCTGGTGTCGATAGCCAGGTACCCAGGATGGTAAAGGCTGCCTTGATGGGTAGCTGGGCTGCTGGGGGAATTGCAGCTGAGGCACATTTGGCAGAAAGCCAGGCTGCTGAGGTCCCTGTGGCAACTGCAGCTGGTGCTGCCACTGGGTTGGGTAGCCAGGCTGCTGGGGCACTTGCTGCCACTGGGTTGGGTAGCCAGGCTGCTGGGGCACTTGCTGCCACTGGGTTGGGTAGCCAGGCTGCTGGGGCACTTGCTGCCACTGGGTTGGGTAGCCAGGCTGCTGGGGCACTTGCTGCCACTGGGTTGGGTAGCCAGGCTGCTGGGGCACTTGCTGCCACTGGGTTGGGTAGCCAGGCTGCTGGGGCACTTGCTGCCACTGGGTTGGGTAGCCAGGCTGCTGGGGCACTTGCTGCCACTGGGTTGGGTAGCCAGGCTGCTGGGGCACTTGCTGCCGTGGGGGCTGCAGCACCTGGGGCCATTGAGACAGATAGCCAGGACGCTGGTGCAGTTGCGGCCACTGGGGTGGGTAACTGGGCTTCTGAGGTACAGGTGTTTGTGGTGGCTGCTGTGGCACCTGGGGTGGGTAGGCAGACTGCTGAGGTACCTGTGGTTGTGCTGGCTGCTTAGGTGCCTGATGATGCACCTGTGGCTTCTGAGGCCCCTGGGACAGGTCACCAGGCTGCTGAGGTAACTTTGGTTGCAGGGGCAGCAGCACCTGTGGTTGGTGGGGTCCCTGCAGCAACTGAGACAGATATCCAGGCGGCTGTGGAGCCTGTGGTTGTGCTGGCTGCCTAGGCACCTGCAGCTGGTGCAGCACCAGTGGTTGCTGAGGCGACTGAGGTGGGTAGCCAGGCTGCTGAGGTACCTGCAGGTGGTGTGGCCACTTGGGCACAAAGCCAACTGGCTGCTGCATTTGCAGCCACTGTGTTGGGTAGCCAGGCTGTTGAGGTACCTGTGGTTGTGCTGGTTGCTTGGAGGCCTGTGGCTGCTGCTGGGCTGGGTAGCTGGGCTGCAAGGGTACCTGTGGTTGTGCTGGCTGTTTAGGCACCTGTGGCTTATGCAGCCCCTGGGATGGGTGGCCAGGCTGCTGAGGTACCTGTTGCACCAGCTGAGGCTGCTGGGGTGGGTAGCTGGCCTGCTGAGGTACCTGTGACTGTGTTGGCTGCTGGGGCACCTGTTGCTGCTGCAGCACCTCCTGAGACTGCTGGGATGGGTAGCCAGGCTGCTGAGGTACCCGTGGTTGTACTGGCTGCTTGGGCACCTGCGGCTGCTGAGGTACCCGTGGTTGTACTGGCTGCTTGGGCACCTGCGGCTGCTGAGGTACCCGTGGTTGTACTGGCTGCTTGGGCACCTGCGGCTGCTGGGAGGAGTAGCCAGGCTGCTGAGGTACCTGTGGTTGTACTTGCTGCTTGGGCACCTGTGGCTGCTGAGATATCTGTTGCTGCTGGTAGCTACTCACTGCCTGTGGCTATTGAGAATAGTTAATGAATTTGATTCCTGGCACAGCTCAATTATTTGATTTCCATGATTAGCTTCAAACTGGTGACTGGAATTAGTTTTTGTGCGGTAGCTACTCACCTCATTTGCACTTGAGCTCAAATCATCTGTACCGAGTGACCCGCTGCTCCATGAAGATTCAGCTCCAGTGTTAGAGCTACTTGAAACCAATTGATAACTTGCCAGTGGCAGTTTGTTGTCTTCCTGCTTCTCGACAGATCCAGTTCTATAAGCTACAAAACCAGTATTTTAGTCCATTCATACAACTAATTAAGGCATTCACAACTTACCTAGACTTACCATTTGCCTGATGCCTTCCTACAGCAAGCAAGGACAACAGCAACCATCTAGACAAGACAAACAAGTTACTGCATGCTTTAATAATGACTTGAACAACTTAAAAAAAAAAAAAACTAAAGCCATAAAACTTACATTAAGAGAAACCCCATGGCTTTAGCCACAGTTTTAAGCCAGTGAAGCAGCTAACTCAGTCACTTCTTTCAGCTACCACACACCTGAACCAGTGTGGAGCATCCACAATGTGGGTCCTTATAAGCTGTCCCCTCCTCTTTGCTGTTAAACTGGACACAGGTGTGACTAGTTGAAGGTAGGTGTGGTCACTTACCTGACAGGAGAGGTCCACTGCATTATGGGAGCTAGGACAGGCTGGCACGAGTCTTTCAGAGAGGACAGAATAAACCACAAAGTAAAGCTTCAATGTGCAGGGAACCCAGACTTTGTGCTTGATTAGAATTGAATGTAAGGTTGTTTTTTTTTTAATTTTTCACTGTTAAAAAACACACATGTGCATAATAAATAAAACAGCAACAAACTCACACATACGCACACATATATTTGTGTGTGTGCGTGTGGATACTCGTGCTTCAGTGTCGTCTAAAGGACTACATTTCCCAACAGCAACCACATTACGCAATGCCAACCCTACTTCCTGGAACAGATTTTCAAAACAAGACTGTTTTCGCACGCCGTTTGCCAGAAGCGCGGCCCGAAACCCGACGTTTATTTTGACATCGGGGTCAATCCTCCGCGTTTCGTCGATCCCTGTCGGAGCCACCGACCGCCCGGGACCTGGCAGAGGGCGATACCGTGCGGACGGTCGTCTCCGGGCAGGTACAGTGGACCGCAGCCGCCATGAGGCTCTGTCTGGCCGGGGCCGTGCTGCTGTCGGCGGCCGCCTACTACGTCTACCTGCCGCTGCCGAGCGGGGTCAGCGAGCCGTGGAAGCTCATGCTGCTGGACGCGCTGTTCCGGAGCTTCATGCGGGCGGTGAGAGCCGAGGGATGCCGGGGACGGGGCACGGCGGAGAGGGGGCACAAGTTGATGGGGGGGTGGTGTCAGGGTCGGAGGAGCGGCGGAGAGACCAGGTGTGATATCAGATCCTCTATGAGATCGAGCGTCGGGTTAGGAAACAGCGCGCAGACCACGGTCCGTCACCACTACCTGTCTGTATATGATAAATAAAAACGCTATGTGGCTGTATCGGTCACAGGCAAACAATAACAGTGATATCACTACGGCAGGAGTTATTTTACAAGAGCATAGCTTGGTGTAGAGAAGGAAACTATTGAGGAGAATACATACAATACGAATGAACAAATAACAGCGCATCTGTAAATGAACATAAAGCAGTATGTGCTATACAATTACACAGATATACTCTGCTCTAGTATACTTTACTTCACTGCGCCATTGTTTACTCTATACTATACTATGCTATATTGTACTGTATTATACTGTAGCCTCCTATACTCTATTGTACTTTACTAACCTATACTATTTTCTACTGCTGTAGATTCTACTATACTATACTAAACTGTACAAAAATATAGCCTCCTATACTCATTGTACTATGATATTATACTTTTATATAGCCTGCCATACTTTGCTCTACTATACTTTAATGCATTATACTACAGTCTTCTTTACCCTATTGCACTTTATTGTACTATACTATGTTCAACTATGTTTTCCTTCTGCATATTCTACTACACTATATTATAAAATACTATAGCCCACTCTAATATACTGAACAATAGCCTACTATACTTTACTGTAATACGCCATTCTATATTATAAGATAGTCCGTTATTCTACTTTAAACTGTACTACTGCTACTACTACTACTACTACTACTGTAGTACACTAAAGATGACTATACTGTTTTATAATTTACTGCACTTTAACATACTGTACTGTACTATACCATGTTATACCATGCTATCCTTTACAATATACTATACTAGAATAGATTGGAGTAGAACTGAACACAGTATACTATACTATTGTATGCTATTCAATACACAGGTGCTATACTATGCTATACCATATAGTACTTTGCAGTGCTTTGATTTACCATAATATATATATATATATATATATATATATATATATATATATATATATATATATATATTACTTTAGCAATACAGCAACAGAATAAAATACTGAACACCATACTGTACCACACTGTACTAGAAACGACTGTGATATAATATAATTAAGCATAAACTGTACGATAGGATTAGAGCACACAGATAAAGGTAATGGGGTCAGAGTTCAAAGCAGGTCCGGCAATAGCTGCTGTAACTGTATGTCGACACCGAACAGTAAGTGGCAGGTACACAAGAAAACGACTTTTGACCCCGATGCTGAGCACCTGCTAATCTGCACCTGTTTTTTGTGATTCGTGGCATCGGCCTTGTACTCGTGCAACAGAGCTCTAACTGAAGCTCCTCTGAAGCACCTTCAGCGGGCGGTTCACACACATAAATCCTATGAGCTTATGCGCCAATGCAGGTCAACAAGTTTTTAAACATACAAACACTATACGTAGGACAGGTTTCCACGCCCTGCGTTTCCACGCCCTGCTGAGTCTTTTCCTACAGGGCTGCCAGGGCTGTTTCTCCTCTTTTCTGCTAAGTTTTTTTTTAAATCAACACAATGAGAAGGACGAGCTTCAGACAGAGAGATCAGCTCTATCTTCCCACTGCAAGACTCAAACCTTGTCCCCTCAGGCCTAGAAAACGCCATCCTGCTGTGTGATAACCGGCGTGTTTGTTTGTACCTCCAGAGCGATGTGGCCCACGCGCTGGGCGTGTGCCACCGCGTCCACCTGCTGAGCCAGGTGGTGTCCTGGGTGGAGGTGATCGAGGCCCGCTCCTGTGCCGCCGTGCATGTGTCCGACTCTGCGCTGGGCGGCGTGCCCACCAGAGTCTTCCAGCCGAAGGGCGGGAAGAGGCCGAAGAGAGGGGTCATATATTTCCACGGCGGGGGCTGGGCCCTCGGCAGCGGCAGTGAGTGCTGGTTTTAAAACTCCAAAAGCTTTTTTTGGATTAGTCTGTTGCTGCAGAAATAATGTTATTTTCTTCAGTCAAGTTTTGCTCAAACTGCTGTAATAATAAGTTGTGGTTAGATAAAGGTTGGGGTTAGATAGAAACTATACTGACTTACATAATTGTCAGAAATTGAGAAAAAAAACCTGATAAGATATAGCAGAAGTCATATTATTCACTATAATACATTGTTGTATATATAATGGGTTAACTTCCTTCACAGGAATGCGATCCTATGACCTTCTTTGCCGGAAAATGGCGGAGGATCTGGATGCTGTCGTGATGTCTGTTGAGTAAGTGTCAACATCTGTCAAGTCCGAATAAACTAAACAATTCAGAAGAAGAAAAAAAAACAAAACCATCAGATTGAACCTGATAGTAAGTTGATGTTTTGCTTATTATCTCCACGACTGATATCAGTAAATTAATTAAGATCAATTCCACATTGTTCAATGGCAGTGGCATTGTTTTCCCTTGTTTTAAGCAAATGCAGTAACTGCAATTAAGCTGAATTAATTTCAATGGGATATTAATCACTGAATTACAACACTGACCCAGTGTGGGGGAGTTAATGAACATTTTATTGTTCTTGATTACTTTTTAGATGTTTCTCTCCTTTTTCTCCCCCACTTTTTATCATGTGAGGCAAATTCTGGGATGTGTGTCCCACGAAAAGATGGTTTAGTGTAAACCGCAGTGAGGAGTCTCTCTAGATAAGACTAAAGACTTGTGGACACTTAAGGACATAAAATCTGGAACAAAAATTCATCTAAACTGATGAACTCCTCTTAGAAAATCAGGAAAAACTCACATTTGAGAAGTTGGAAGCAGAGAATTGTTGCTATTTTTGATTCATAAATTACTTAATTAATAGTTAAAGTTAATAAAATATTGTATTTTGATTTATAAATTATTTATGTAAATAATCAATTATCGCAATCATCAGTCCACTAATGGATAGATGAACAAAATGTTTCGGTCCCAACCTGACACTGCCCTTTTAAAGTAGTAGGCTGTACAGTAAAGCCGTCCTCCTATGATGTTGCCACAGTTACCGTCTTGCCCCGGAGGCGGTGTTCCCAGATCAGTACCATGATGCGTTGGCAGCGTCGCGGGCCTTCCTGTCAGCTCAGGTCTTGGATCGCTACGATATCGATCCGGAGAGGGTGTGTGTGTCCGGGGACAGTGCAGGGGGAAACCTGGCTGCCGCCGTGGCTCAGGAGGTGAACAAAACAAACGCACATCTTGTGATATCTGTAACTCATACAGTATCTCACTATAAGTGGCAACTGCTTTATTTTTTTTTTTTAAATATTGACCAAAAATGATCAGCAATCAATTTAAAACTAACTGTTCAAGTTGATATAAGACCTCAGAAAAATCCCTTATCAAGTGAATCATGATCTAGGTCCCACCTGTATCCACAGCTCAGCTCAGATGAGAGTCTCACTGCGAAGTTCAAGGCCCAGGCGTTGATCTACCCAGTGCTGCAGGCTCTTGACTTCCACACCCCGTCCTACCAGCAGAACCAGGCCGTGCCCATCCTCTACCGGCCCTACATGGCCCGTTTCTGGCTGCAGTACCTGGGCGCTGACTCCTCCCTGGAGCCGTTGCTTCTGGCCAACAACCACAGCTCTCTGGATGAGCCGGCCATCGGTGCAAATGCTCGGTCCAAACTGGACTGGACTGCCCTGCTGCCAGGTGAGCGCAGGAAGCATTTCCAGCCGGTTATTAAGGAAACGGGCTCGCCGGGGGTGGTGGGTGAGGTGCCGGCGCTGATGGACGTGAGGGCGGCGCCGCTGCTGGCGGAGCAGCGGGTTCTGGGTAGGACCCCCAAGGCGTACGTGATGACCTGCGAGTTTGACGTGCTTAGGGACGACGGGCTCATGTACGCGAGGCGCCTGCAGGACGCTGGCGTCAGGGTGACCAGTGATCACTACGAGGACGGTTTCCATGGCTGCATGGTGTTCGCTTTCCTGCCGATGATGTCCAGTGTTGGAAAGAGGAGCATGGACAACTACATCCACTGGCTGGACCAGAATGTGTAGACACTCAGAATCCCCCGGAACCAGGATCCGTAGAGTCTGTTTGTGAAACCAAAGATGTCCTGGAGCAGGGATTCTGGTGTTTGAGAGGAGACACGTCTTTTCCATCACAGATGTAATTATCGTCGGGGCAGAATTGACCTTTAACCTAGAAGGTCATGGTTTTTCATCCACTGTGTCCAGCACAAGACAAAACGTCAGCTGCTCTAAGAACATCAGACTTTCTGCAAAGTAAAAACCAACTAAACCCAGTGACACACAAAGAGGTTATCAAGTGTCAATTATAAAAACAGCAGCGGTGACAAGATCTTTTCGTTTCTCTAAAAAACCTTTCGCCGTCGTCGAGGCTGCCACTGATCTTACGTCACATCCCAATACGTTGCTCTCACGTGTTTAACTGCATCTTGTGGACGTGTAGCGATAATTTCAGAGGACACAAAAAAACACACGCACGCACACAAACGCAACCAGTGTGGGGAGTAGCGACAATGTGCGCTCAGACACTCGGTCTAGAAGCAAGCACGTCGACACTGTGTAGATCTACGATTAAATGGACCACAGATTGAAATCGTCTTCACCTAAGCCAAAACATTCCCAGTCAAAAGTAACCAAAGAAAAGGTCACTAAATGTACGTCGGAGGCCGATGCAACCTTCTGGAGAATGACGGCATATTTAAAGATAGTTGATTTAAAGAGAAAGAAAATGCAGGGGATTAATATAAAGGCTGATGAGATGTAGGACCAATATGTCTCTGACTATACCTTTTCAAAATAAAAGCATTATTAGGACACAAACCACTAGAAACAACATGTAGAATGACATAAAACAGCACTGATTTGTAAACTGTTATAGGCTCTCTAGCAATATTTCTGCTACTAGTATATCAGGGATTTGAAAAAGAAAGTGAGAGCACCCAGAGGAAAAATGAGAATTACGTGTTTAAAATATCCTGTTTTCCCCTCTCTGTTTGGACAGAGCGAAGTGTGAAAAACATTTCGACTGCGAGCGCTTGAGCTCTGGTTGTTATCAAATCTACGCAAATGACGGAGTTTGAAATCTGACCCATTAAGACAACTTTCACCGAAGAAACGCCAACATCACAGGCATCAGGTTATACTGCCAACACCTGCCAATGAATCCGAAGCAAGAACCTAGTGGCCATGATTTAATGAATGTTCCTGTATGGTTGTTTTTGTTCATATGATTATTTATTCTAAATAATAGTAATCTTATATTTAAAACACAAATAATACAAAAATATGTGTGAAAATCCAATCAAGTGGAGCTCAACTCTATATAATTTAAAACATGTTTTTATTAAATATTGAGGGATAATTAACAAAATATCTAGATTTTTCTCCCTAGTTATTTTCTGTACTCGGAGCCATTCTTGTTTACTGTAAACTGAAGCTGGAAAACAAGCAGCAACTTTATATGTCTGGGCAAATAAATTCTGAAAAAAAGGAAAAATCAGTTAAAACCAGTCTTCTCATTAACAAAAAGTGTTTTCTTTAAAACTGTTAAAAAAAAAGTTGAATTTGGTCATTTACCAACTAACAGCCTCTTGATATCTGATAGTTTCAAAGCTCAAAGTCACTCACGGAAAATAATCTCCGGCTTTTATTGTTTTACGATGCACTGAGACACTGAAACAGTCTGCCCACACACACAGAACAGGCCAGTCCACGATACAGAGTGTGTGTGCGTGTGTGTGCGTGCGTGTGTGTGTGTGTGTGTGTGTGTGTGTGTGTGTGTGTGTGTTTGTGTGCGTGTGTGTTTGTGTGCATGTGCGGTAAAAGTATGCCAGAGTTCACAGCTGTGTATACTCACTGGATTGTGCAATAATGTATGTTTGAAAGCATCCCCCACGCTCTGTAGCCCCCCCCCCCTTGGGGGGCCCCTGTGGCGCGGGGTCGATGCAAACGATGATGATAATAGCTGTGAAATTTATGCGAGAATCACTGTATTAGCGAGAGAGACAAGGCATCCCGAGCGGACTATCATGTATCACCCCCCCGCACCCCTCAAAACTGGCCCAGAACTAATGTAATGAGCCAACGACAGAGAGCGTCAGACGGACTGGGGGGGGGGGGGTGTTGTGCTTTGGCCTTCGGCCCAAAGCACAGCAAGCCAAGAACCCTGAGCCGAGTGTGGTCATTACAGGGCTTCACATTATTCACTAAAACTTTTCTGTCCTCTCTTAAAGGGAAATGAGTCCAGACAGCTTATTCCTAACATGTGGGATTTTATTTTCTTTTTTGTTTTTTTTTTTTGGAGCAATGCAGATTCCATACAGACGTTTTTCTTACACGTTCCAGTAAAGAGTCACTTGCACAGTAAAACAAGCCATTTATAAATCGGGATCGCGGATTTGGACTTTTGGAGAAGGACCTGTGAATGCTTTCAGAGTGCTGTGAGTTCAACGTCGTGAGGGAAATTACGCATTAAATAGTTTTTATTGTGTAAATAAAGTTTTAATATAAGCAGGGTCATGCCGCGGGTTGCTTCAGCCAAGAATAGACACAGTACCAACCCCAGATGTATGGTGCCGCTAATAAATCCTGCAAAGTAGCTGTTTTATTGGCTGCTGTGGCAACTCTAGTGCTACGTAGGGAGAAGGATCCCATTATTTCTTGCTTTTTTCATGATTTTTTTTCATAATGTACTGTATGTGTATCATAGTGGGGTAATTTGTTCTCCAGCAGAGGGGGATTTTTCTGTTAACACGCATGCACTGGTGTGCGCAGGCAATGACATTCCCAGACAGTGTTGTTGCTGTGATTATGAGAACAGGAAGTGGTGCAGGCACCTGTAGAGGGCGAGTGCTGGTGGCGGGTCGTCAGCTACTAACGTAGTCTTCTATCGGCCGATTTGAGATGAGAACAAACAGACAGGACAGTTCATTTAGTCGCAACAATTTAAAACTAAAGAGGGAAAAGAACTAGTTTATGAGGCTTTTTACCTACATTAGTACAATATCATAGATGTAAACCCATTGAACATGTGTCCAGATTTTTCTGAGAGAAAAAAAACATCAAATCTTATGTATTAATTGTATATAATTATAACTATAAAGGATAGGTATGAGTATTTGTGATAAATTAGGTGAAAAATTATCCAAACAACTTGTTATTTTCCTGCAGAGAGTATTGTATTTAGGTTTCTGGTAAAAATTCATATCAATCCCTCATATTTAACATTAATTAGCAGTATGGAAACATTTATTAAATACTCTATATCACACTATAATGTGCTTCAAGAAGCTATAGTGAGACTTTAAATGTCTATTAATGGACAGTATTTGTCAGCAATTATAACTTATCCTCTATTTTGTGTTGTTTTAACTGTTTTACAACAGTCATAACCTTTTTATATGGCAGCCTCCTGCTCACAGGAGGTAAAGTTGGTAAACTCTCATATCTGCTTATAATTACATTATGATATGTTTAAAAAAAAAGTTTATATACTGCTCGTTAGTAATTTTTTCACTTTATGTCGCTTTAAATGGAACATTATCATTTTTTAACAACAAAACAAGTACCATTCACAGTATTTCCTAACTTTTTGGGTCAAAGTGACCGCCGTGGTCTTTAGAACTAAAATGTTTTGTAATAGTTGATAGTAAAAATTACGTTTTCTGTCCTAATTTGTTTCATTTTACTTATGTAAAATCCAACCTGTAGTATTTTTTTGTAAATAACAACAAGACAGATAAGAGAGTTTTTTTCCGTCCACTATTTGACTAGATGACGCCAGATGTGGTTGTTTGGTGGCTTGTGTCTCAGCTGCATCACCAACTCGTAATCACAGCAACTAAATCCCTCTTTGTTATAATTACTAATTAATAAACTGTGATTTAAAAGGGTTCAAGGGGAAATTTTTAAAATTACTCTGAAGGTTCAGCTACTGTATCTGCACACAATGTTAAATATTCACAATTCACTATTTTGTGATTTATTTATGAAAATAAAAATATTACACTGATACATATAGAGTGCACACACATTTATTTTTACAAAAATAAACTGGGGTTATTATCCCTGATAAGCAGTCTGTAAGTGTGTTTTTTGTGATTAATAATAACCAATACAGTTATTAGCATGGTTAATGGTTTATTTAGTCATTTCTTATACTTATTAGACTCATGTTTCAATTATGGATTATTATCTTATAAACAGCCTATTATATATATATATATATGTTAGTAATTTCAATCATAAAATATACAGTTTTTCCTTTAAAATTATATTATTTGCTTATTGAGTTACTTTTTTCCAGTTATGCGCCCAAATTATTAGTTATTATAAGTATTAAAAATATAGTAATTGCTTATAAAATGCCTGCATAATGTTAATATTTATAAATATTAGTTATCATAGGTATTAAAACAGTATTTGTTATGATTAAATAATGGTTTACTAAGTTATTCCTAATGATTGTTAGTTACCATGGGAATCAAATATATATTATTTTTTCTTCTGTTTTTATTGCTTTTAAACACTTTTCAGTTTGTTTAATTATAGTTCAGTTATTAAGTTATGAGTTCTGATTATATGATTATATACATTAGATGTATAGAAAATATGTTAAACCCTTTTAAACATATAT
Organism: Istiophorus platypterus; assembly: GCA_016859345.1. Lineage (NCBI taxonomy): Eukaryota > Metazoa > Chordata > Actinopteri > Istiophoriformes > Istiophoridae > Istiophorus > Istiophorus platypterus. The sequence continues at coordinate 18,898,434 of CM029125.1, forward strand.
TTATTAATTATCCAGTTGGAGTATCTAATTTAATTCTACTGATTAATTACTGCAAATATTACAGACATGGTCATTTAAAGTGCTTATTTGTTATTAAAGTATAGTTACGTTAATATTAATAATTATTAAACTATGGATGGCTGTAAAAAATTTAAAATGTATTCATAGTTCACTAAGTTATTAGTTACCATGGGTATCAAAAGTATAATGATCCATTTAAATGTACAGATACAGTTAGAGATTACAAGGGTCAGTGTCTGTCATTTCAGAATAAAAGTCCAACACAGGAGATGGCGCCAAATCCTGCCGCTGAACATCAGCCTCCACTCAATGAAACAGACGTCACCGCCGTGTGTGTGTGTGTGTGTGTGTGTGTGTGTGTGTGTGTGTGTAGACATCGCATCTTGCATTGTCTGTGTGTCTGGCTCTCCTCTTGTTTTCATCCTGACGTTTTATGAACGGCATAAAACAGCTTCTCTTTGATGGACTCGAGCTTCTTTTTTTATTATTTAAATTCCCGTACTTTAAGAATTGAGGCTTTTTTATTTATGTTTGTTGTGATGTCCTGCTCTATCGGAGAGCAATTACAATAAAAATGGGCCGAAGCCACAGATCTGCCAGACTTTCCTCCATCTGTAACCCTGGTGAAAAACTGTTTGTTTTGTTGTTTTGTTGTTTTTTTTTTCTTTATTAACATTCTTACTTCCCCTCTCACTGTGCATCAAAAAACCTCTGGCTCTAGCTCTTGCTCTGGTTCTGGTTCTGGTTCTGTCCTTCTTGATCTCATCTTCTCCTCCCTTCTCTCTCACACACACACACACGCACACACACACAGTTGAGCTCATCAAGTCGAAACCCGCAGAGGTGGAAACTGAACTCAGCAATTGATTGCGTGAGGGAGTGTGTAACGAAACCTGTCAGATCATGTGATCAGAGGCGGCGGCGAAGAGGTGAGCAGGAACATGCCTCTCCTGACAGACAGGTCTTTGTGTATGTGTGTGTTTGTGTATGTTTGTGTGTGTGTGTGTGTGTGTGTGTGTGTGTGTGGGTGTGTGTGTGAGTGTGTGAGCGTTTGCATGCCATTAGCAGCCAAGCTGGCATCATCATAACCTGCATCTGGAGCGCCACAGGGCACGCTCAGTGTATGTCTGTACACACCTAACGCTCTGGATCAGTGTGCGATTGCCCATCAGGACTTAATTACCCAAAACACTGCATGCATGCATGCGTGTGTGTGTGTTTTTTTGTGCGTGCGTCTGTGTGTGTGGTACATTACTGTATCCCGCTGAAACCAGGTTACACTTGTGAGTCCGGCGTCTCAGTATGGATATTCGGCTCACCCATTGTTTTTCCATAACCGCTTGATCCCACCAGAGTGGAAGAGCTTATTCCACTTATCCCTGCATGCAATCTAACACCAGATCAAAGGCTGGGTCCTGCAATGAAAATCAATTAAAAACAGGATAAATGATAACAGGTCAACAATAGCAGGGTCTGAGAAAATGCACATTTCATTCATCTTTTGAAACCCTCAGTATATCCCATAATCCACTGCTCTGGCTGTTTTGTAAACTGACAGAAAAAAGAAAAAAAACAAAAAACAAACTATGGCAGCATGTATGATGGAAAAGTTTAATTTCTGCGTGTAATGCAATGCAGAGAGGAAATGGAGGAGCGAAGCGCAGCTGCGAAAAAATTAAAATTAACTGGTCGTGGTGATGAGGCAGCAGAAGAAAAATCTGAGTAAATAATTAAAAAAAAATAATAGAATAAAATTTTATCTCCACCAGTTCACATACGCTCTCATTTCCTGCTCCCATCAGATGGTTGAGGTTGCTCTGTTTTTGTTTTTTTTTATACTAATGCCAAAAAGAGTTTACCTAAAAAAATGGAGCAGGACATAATAAATAGAGCTGTTATGTTGAACATGCAGTATAGAAATTGAACACAGTGTTAGGGGACCACAAAACATGTGCAAGGTTTGGTCATTAAATCTGCCAAAGGAAGTTTATTAATTAAAACAAAAAGTCCTCATTGTGTTTTAGTCTTGTTTTGTAGCCTCAACATGTGATTTTAAAACATTAGGGGATAATATATGTTTATTTGCATGCTCCAAATTATACAAATTCATTTCCCTGCATTTGGTCCATAACTTTGCCCTCACTTAAAAGCCTCCAAGGACCAATTATCTTTACATTATGTGAAAAAGCGACCTCTTGTGGTCAAAGCCACAGGTAGTGCACAAAGTTGTGATGGTGCCACAAGAACCTCTTTGGTTTACAGGTGTGACTTTGACCTGAGAGAACGCCGTTCCTTTTTCTTTTCCCGTTTCCTGCCAACGGTCAACATTTACTTCTGGTCGCTAACTTCTGGTCGCTAATGTTCAACTAGTAGCTTTTGTGCCTAAACCAAACCGGTTCCTGTGTTTACGAACAGGAAATGAAACTTGAACTAATTTCAACCCATGAAAAATTACACAACAAATGATGGAACAACAACAGAAAGGAAAATGGCACAGCACAAAAAACCTAACACAAGACATTGGCTGAAGCTACAACAGAACACTCTGATGTCAAAGTCCCGATAAAAAAAAAAACGTTGAAATTAGTTGATTAAAGAATTTTGTGCTGAAAACTATCAGCTGAGTCCCTGATTAACTCATTAAAAGAAAATTAATCAGCAACTAGTGATTCATAATCAATTAGCTGTTTCAGTCATTCTCCAAGATGAATTTACAAATATTTGTTATTTAGAGCCTTTAAATGTGAGTGTGTTTTTCTGCCTTGTGAGGACTTTCAGTTTCACAGTGTTGCTCAGACAAAACAAGATATTTAGATATGACTCCTTGGACTTGGTCTGTGACGTAGATTTTTGACATTTTATGCACATAAAATTGATGAATTGTGTAAACAGTCTGCGGAATAATCGGTTTCAGCCCTAAAAACAATGCAAAGATTATTATTTTTAACTCATTTTGAAGCCCTGCCTTTGGTCAAAATCCTTAAAGGTTTTAAATTGAGGGTTGAAAAAGTGGCCATATGTTGTCTTTTTGTTTTCTCATGGGAGTTCTGGTTGAGTTCTGAGGCCCTAGACAAATCATGACGATGGAGCGATGTGCAGTGACCTGTGTCCACCGCACTTGTCAGCTACCTGGAAGTAACAGGATATACAGTAGAATTTGAGGGAAGTGTGGGAAAGCTTGGTGGAGTGGGGTTTTGAGGGGGGCCCAATAGCTCATATTTTGCCCCAGGGTTCGCTTTTGGCTTATTCCACCCCTGCCCCTGGGTCTCATTTGCAGAAGTTTCCGTGCAGCCCAGATGGGAATTTAAAAAAAAGAAGAAGAGTATGGACGCTTTAAACTGTGAACATATATTTAGTGCGTGTCTGTGGGTGACCCTCCAGAGGCCTGACTTCCTCCCTGCACCCCCCCCCCCCAACCCCTCGGTGCTGATCGTTAATCACCGGGTGTCAAGATGATCATTTCTAAAGAAAACAGAGCCGCCGGCAGCGAAAACAAGCTGACGAGAATGTGAAAGGAAAGCCGGAGCGACGGAGAATTCATAAGGGAGAATGTTATCGCTGCGACTAAAGGTCATATTGTTCACTTCTTCCTGACAGGCAGAGAGAGAGAGCGAGAAGGGAGTGTAACTCAATTTGGAACAAGGTTGGTGGGGGGGGCAAGGGAGGGTGCAAACACAGAAAAAAGAGGGAGAGGGAGGACAGAGAAAGATTGGTAGGGAGGGAGAGAAAACCACAACGTGGGCCTCAAAGTGCACAAGCTCACATTCAGTGTGTTACACACACACACACACACATACACAAGGACATGAACACCAAGACCCCCCATCACCACCACCACACATAACACACACACACATATAAACACTATGTGGCCAAAAGCATGTGGACACCTGAACGTTACCGAGGGTATAAACATTGTGCTCTAGCAGCCTACACTCGTGTGGTTTCAGAGTTTCCACCAGATGTTGAACGCGGCCACAGGGACTTGCCCCCCCCCCCAATTAAGATATAAGAGCATTGGTGAGGTTGGGGTGTTTTCATGCTGGGTGGGGTGGGGGGCATCGCCATGTTGAAGCAGGAGAGGGATGAACACAAACTGTTACAACAAAGCCGGAATCAGAAAACCATCTGGGATATTACTGCGAGCTGTGATGTTAAAGCCCCTGAAAAATGGGCTTCAAGTCTTTAGAACTTCTCTGTTTCAATAAGTATTAATGACAAAAAAGCAATTATTTAAAACAAAACATCCTCAGATTTCATCAGATTTCGATTCAAATGTTACTAAATCCGGCTGAGAAAATAACTTTTTACAGAGACTTTAGGATTTTCTGTTGCTGGAACTAAGGGGGTCGAGAATAAACCCTGAAAATAAAACACACACACACACACACACACACACTTAGACCTATACATAAATCTACACACAAATAAAAACGCTTTCACACACACACACATACACACACACAAACACACACACACACACACACACACACTTTGGTAATTGTGTCTGGAGGGGGTCTTTTTCTCTCTCTCTCTTTCTCTCTCTCTCTCTAGGGAGTGTCAGGCTCCTCGATCGCCCGCTTCAGTCTGAACTCGATTCCTGAGATGAAATGAAGCAGTGAGTGAGCAGCCTCAACCTTAGCACCTACACACACACACACACACACACACACACACACACACACACACACACACACGCACACACACACACACAGTCCCATTAGAAAAGAACACAGTACCCAGCGCCTAACAATATCACTGATATCCTGCCCAAACACACCCCTCCACACACATACACACACAGACACACACACCTTGGGAAGGGAGAGGCGGGACAACGAGGCGACCAATGGGCACGTTGGAAACCCAAGAGCTGACCAATGAGGAAACAGGAAACTTTTGGGGACTTTCCAAAGTTTCCAAACTTTTTTTGGCTCCACTTGCTTTTGTTAGTTTTATTTTTGTTCATGGTTTTGTGCATGCATGTGTATTACTTTACTTTTATGGGTGTGTATGTCTATGTGTGTGTGTGTGTGTGTGTATTAGGAGGGTCTTTACCTTGGCAGGGACTCAGAGAGGGGCAGGGGAAACTTAGACTTAAAACATATTAGCTTTCACAGTTACTGTTTTCATAATTAATCTGTATGTGTATGTTAATAATCCACTTCCACACACATTAAATTGACTGTTTACACATCCATGCAGGTTTATTTTTGCCACTTATGAGGACTCTGCATGAATTTACCTGAACCTACACTAAACTTAAAAAAATAAAAGCCAATTCCTAAATGGCTCAACCATGTAGGAAGCGACTTCTTTTCCCTTGGAATCGGTTTGTTCTCGGAGTCACTGCTTCATTAGTTCAGCAGCTTTGACCATGTTAACATGAGATGAACTTTAATCTCATGCGAGGAAATTCAGGTGTCCAAGCAAAAAGTACAAGAACAGATGAAGAGCTAAGAAATTAAAAAAAAAAACTTAAAGACTTAAACTAGAATATTATAAACATTATAAATGACCAACATTTATAAATGAAGCGTAAAAAAAAGTAAAATCAAAGGTACCGAATATCAACTTTAAGGTGTATTGAGAAACTAAAATATTCAGGTTGGTAAAGCTTGTTAAAGTTGAAGAGAAAGAAAGAACCTATATTATTATTTTTTAATGATTTGTTTGCAACTATTTTTCTCTTCTTATTCAGTATGTTTTTTAATCATTCAGATGAAAAGGATAGTATATGTTGCACAGTGTATATAACGTAACATACAAACCATTTGTTGTCTTTCATCTTATTTTTTTTTTCTTACATTATGAATCTGTGGGAAACAAATTTTCAAAACACTTCGCAGAAATTTCTAGCTTTTATCATGAGAGTTTTATGCCCTCTCATGATCTGTTCTTCTTTCTAGGCAATGTGGTGAACACTGATAATAGTTAACACATGTTAATAAAACTGTGTCTTTATAACAAACATAGTGACTAAAGGTTGTGTTATGCTAGAAAAGATCCAGTTTGTTTAATGTGATGTCCGACCATGTCCAAAGACAAAAGTGCTTGTAGTTGCTCTGAATGACCACACCTGAAGGCAGGGTGAGAGGTTGACTCTCATAAGGTCGGTCTCCATATACTTGTTTTTAATGCACATTTTCAGTTCGGCGAATAAAAAACCGGAGTGGAAACAGCAGAAATTCAGAAAAAAAATTGAAATATCGCAAAAAAAAAAAAAAAAAAAGTTTATCCAAGGCTGAGGTGGAAAAGTTGGTGTTTCAACAAGCCTAAGTTAAGTTATTGTCAAGTAAAGGACAACTTATGCTTATGTGTCGAACCTTCGCTTTAGCCTTATGTGGGCCTTCCAAGAAATGTAACTATGCGTTAACACAACCACAAAAACTGTGATTGGTCGGCTTAGTGGCATCAGCTTAGTAGCGTCGCATTTCCAGCATCTCCTCTAACATCTTTTTTCATTTCTGTGTTGCACTAAATTCAGGAAAACTAAAACTGCCGTTCAACATCTGTCAGCTCCAGCTCCATTTTCGGTTTTAGTCGTCATCATTACGAAAGGGCGCCAACAAAAGCTTGTAGAAAATGGGGGCGAAGAAACTTAAAACAGTGGCACAAAAAGGCTACCGCCAACTAGTGGCTAGATGGGGTAACTGAGTGACACCAACACAGACCTATAAATGCTCACGACGGCCTGGGCCGCTTACGTAGACTCAACTCAGAAGCATAAATCTGGCTTTTCAGACAACCCTGAGTTAAGCCAAGCAAAGTGGAACTAAGTGCAATGGAAACAAACTGAGCGAATAAATCATGATGTAGGCAAAGCATGTGGCTTAAATGTCCACTGGAGGGACATAAAATAGCGGCAGATGAATACATCAGATAGATCAAATGGAAATGCCACATTTCCATCATATTTTCTAAAAATAATTTCCTTCACAGTATGAGGTTTGACTGGAAATCTATTACTTACGGCATCGTGTTGCGCCTTCTTCTTTTGCAGTGGTTTAAGGGAACCCGATGGAGAATCAGCTCCACCGACTCCTAATATTTGCAGTAAACGGATGGAAACAAGAATTGATTAGGTATTTTACTTTACTGCTTTTCTCAGGGTGGGGGCAGCAATTTTGTTTAAACGCAGGGATAATGGTGCATATTTTCAGACAGACGCTATCCATCAAAAGTGACTGAAAATTGTTCGAGCCAGAATCGAGCCAGAGAGAGAAGCTCAAACCCAGTTTTGTTTCTTACCTCCACACAGCTGACCAGTCGCTCCAGATGTGGGCATTGCTGCCAAATGATCAGATTTTGGGAAGTTCCAGAAATTGTTGGACACAGCCCTTCCAATGCTGAGGTCGGAAAGGTGCGGGAAGAGGGTGTTTTCCTGAGCTGTTCGACCATCCGACGAGCGTTTCTGATGGAGTATGGCAGCAGCTCAAACCTGAAAGCTGTTACTTCACCCAGATTACGTAGAAAAAAATCCACTGAAGAGGTGTCAAATAAGTACGTGCAAAACACATGATGTATAAAGGCATTTTAGTTCGGTCTCAGCATGATATGGATTATTCATCAGTGCATGGCTGTCACCAGGAACATTACTGTTCTTTATTATCATCCAACATTTGAATATGATAGAGAGGCAAGAAACAAGAAAGATACAAAAACAGACAGATTTAAGGAGATGACTCTAGGTAGAAGAAGAGGGAAAAAAAACAACCAACACAGAGAGGCTGAGAGAAGAGGGCAGACAGAAACAAAGACAGAGAGGGAGAGAGGAGGAACAAAGGAAGAGGGGAGTCAATGACGAAGTTTGGAAGGCGAGGAAGGAGGGAGGGAGGGAATCGACTTTGCGGGGGAGTCGGTCAGCTCTCCTCTTTGTATCCCTATCAAAACTTGGCTGCCGTTCAGTAATACACTCAGGGTGTGCGGTGTGATCGCAGTATGGGGACTACAATCCTCTGACACAGTCACATTATCGGGACTTAAATCCCATTTCTGGTCAAACGACTCATCAAAAGATGTATTTTAGGGTCAGGTTCGGGTCCGGGTCGAGGTTAGACATGCAGTGGTTGTTGCATAAGTTCTCTGGGGAATGAAGTAAGTCAGTGACGTGTCTTCTTAAGTAACGAATTCGAGGCTGTGTGGGTCAAAGGCAGAGAGTTTGTGCCTCTCTTCAGCAGGCGCTGAGGATGCTCTCGTGGACGGTCATGACCCCCAGCGTGTTCTCGAACACACATGCCCGCACACACTCGGAGTTTGCAGGCGCTTACCCCCTGGTAGGCCCGGCAGGCACGCCGGCGGGGCTGAGTGAAACCTAAGCGGAGAGCATCTCCCGGGGGATGGCGAGGCGTAGGAGCCAGATTGAGGCCAGATGTTGCAGATGCAGGAACGAGCCAACGGAGCTGGGATCCATTTATAGGCTCGGCCCGCCTCAACGCGCAACAATACACTGATAATGACACGATCCAAGCTTTTCATTACACCGACCGCCGCGTTTCAATGGCAGGGGTAAAAAGACACTGCTGCTTGCATTGTGCCAACTTTCTAAATTCCTGTTCCTTTTTTTTTTTCCCCCCTTTTTGGTCTAAATATACTATTCTTGTGCTTGTCGGATTATTTGTAAAGCTTTTGGATGTGCTCTAAAATGCCTGGGCACTCGGTCCAAAAGTTGACATTTTTATAAGACACAAGGGGTTCGCTGGGAAGCAGCAGCATATTCGTTGTGTCTTCAGAGGCAACGTTGGTTTAAAAAAAATGTAAAAATATCTATGAATCGGATATTTGTGGAGATATAGGGAGCTGCCAGATGTCAATAACAACAGTGAAAAGACAGCACCCTGAATCTGCTGAATTTGCCATTTCAAACATTCAGTGTCAGGAAGGTCTTTTCCTGGGAAATCCCCTCTGGCACAAAGGAAGTGATGTACTCAAATTTGTAATAAATCAAAGAACCGAATCGGGGTGTAACAAAGAACAGTAACAGCTGAAGATCCTAAGAAGAGAGCAGCACTTACAAAAAACTTCATCTGGGAAAAAATAAAAAAGAACCCAAAAGAAGAAACAGAAGAATCGCTGTCACTTTGCTGAAAAATTGACAAGAGATGAAGACGCTCCCCTTTCTCTTGGACCAGCAGTTTGTACTATTATTTATTAGCTACAGTTCACAGACAGACTGCATTGGGCAAGTGAATGTAAAGGCCTGACTACGCCTCTCAACAAAATCCTTAGTGTGACGCCCTATCTGAACAAACCCAAACGTAAAAGTGTAAATAGCCCGTTGGAAACGGGCACATTTGAAGGCGGAGTGGAAAAGCTTGGCGTCGAGGGGGTGACAGGGGAAAAGATGTAATGAGTCATTCAAGTGATGATACCGGTGCAAGCTTTCACACAGTCTTTCCTCGGAGGCGTCCATCATGTTCTCACCCAGGAGTAGCTGAGAAAGAGAAATGAGCGCTCGAGCGAGATGTCCCAGCTGGCCACTCATGTGCATGAGATGGGTGTGGTTGGCGAGGCGTCCATTTTGGAAAGGTGCAGAAATTTTCCAGTGCAGCCATCCTAATTCGTTAGAATTTGCATTTTTACACGGTGATCCTCAAGATTCTTCGGTTGGAGCATACTGACACCGTATAACATCTAAGTAAAACCTTTGCTGGAAATATGATGGTGTACCAACCTACTCCACTGTACTGGTGTTTACCTCAAAAATACAGTATTTAACACATGATTGTTCAATTCTATCCACAAATAGATGACATAGATATTTCTGTTGCACTATGTTGACATTTCATTTTCAGTCAGACCCAGGAATTCGGGGGAGATGCCTGTAGAGACCACGTTGCGTCAAAAGTGTTGCCAAAAAGTAAAAAAACAAGGAGTCGGAAAAATAGATAAAGTCTCCTATCAAATATTTGAAACCCTAGATCACTACGTTGATGTATATATTAAGGTATTCATTTTTTGGAAAAATCAATTAAGAAACCATTTATGGAACCAGATGTTTACATCTTTCTTTAGCTAATCCAATTTAAACATCTGACAAGTCAAGAAAATTCCTTGCATTGATTCAAAAATCATTTATAGTGGCAAAAAAAACTAAGTGAGTCCTTTGGAATTATTTGCATTTGTGTATAATTTTATCATGAAATATGTAAGGATCTTCCTACAGTTATGGACAGACGTGGTCTATTTTAACTAATAACACATGAATCACTGTATTTTATTTTTTCCAAACTGAATACATCATTCAAACATCCACAGTGTAGGTTGGAAAAAGTATCTGACACCATCAAATACAAAAGCTGACTTGAGCCAAGAGTTATCAAACCTGGAGTCCAGTAAATGAAACCAGACTGGAGGTCTGGGTTAGAGCTACTTTGATTTATAAAAAACACTAAAACATTCTGAGATTGCTGTTCACATGCAGCATCTGCTAATGCAAACCAGGCCTCACAAAAAAGAAGGTCCTGGAAGCCTTACATCGAGAATTATTGATTTGTATGAAGCTGGAAAGGGTAACAAAGTGATCTCAGGGAGTTTAGATATTCACGGTTGGACAAACTGTCTCTAAATGGACATGATTTAGTTGTGCGGCTAATCTCCCTGGACACATGTGCCCAGATAAAATGACTGCAAAGGTGGAACGAAGAATGATCAAGGAGGTAAAAAAGAAAATCAGAGCAACAGCTAAAAGCTTAAAGGAAGTGTTAGAGCTGGTTAACACCTCAGTTCATTTGTCTATTAATTGTAAATCATGGTGCCTGCTGTCCGTGGCAAGACCGGATGAGGAAATTGCTGCTTTCTAAAGAAACACATCATGGAGATCCTGACGTTTTTCCAAAGAAGAAGCTTGACGATCCAAAACAACACTGGGACAATGTTTCATTGACTGATAAAGCCAAGGTTAAATTGTTTGGGAAGAACACACAGCACTAGGTCTGGTGTAAAAAGGGCACAACGCACCAACATGAAAACATCATTCCAATGCTGAGGTTAGGTGGAGGGAGCGTCAAGGTATGGGGCTTTTTCTGCCTCTGGGCCTGGACAGTTCGCCATCAACAAGGGGAAGATGAATTCCCAAGTTTATCCAGGTATCCTACAGGATAGTGTCCAGGTAGCTGTTCACCCTCTGAAGCACAGTAGAAGCTTGTTGATGCAGCAGGACGACAACCCAAACGTCAAAATAAATCTGCTGCAGGGGGACTTCACACAAAGCAAATCCTCCCTCTGGAGTGGTCCAGTCGGAGCCCAGGCCCGAGCCCGATAGAGAGGCATCCACACCAGACATCCTGAGGATATGGCTGAGCTGAAGCAGTTATGTGAGGAAGAACGGTCCAGAACACCTCCTGATTTGCAGCTACTGGAGGGACTAGTTTGAGGTTGCCGCTGCTGAAGGAGGTTCAACCAGCTATTAAATCCAAGGATTCACTTACTTTTTCCAACTGTACTGTGAAGGTTTAATGGATTTGTTCAATAAAGACATTAAAATGATTATAATCGCTCATGTGTTATTATCTTACCCACACTGTGTTTGTCTGCTCCTATGACTTAGAGGAAGATCAAATCACATTTTATGACTGGTTAATGCAGAAAACCAGGTTGTTCCAAAGGGTTCATTTATTTTTTTCCTCCCACTGTAAAATTCCAACGCTGCTATAAATCCTGTTCAATGCATATGTAAAAAGAATGTAATGTAATGATTTACAACATTTCCTACACCTGCCTGATAGACCTTTAAAGTACTCATCAGATTCCAGGTTGTAAACTGTAAAACAAAACCTGTGACGATAGATTTGTATCAACTTGTAGTTTGTATCCTTATATATATAAAACGATATATGGCCCAACATTGTCTTTGGCCTTTAAATGTCATTTCTGGTTTTTCCATTTGAATTTACAGATTTAAAAAGCTTTTACACCATTTGGCAGTTACATATTTCAAATAATGTCAAAAAAAATTGCAGAAGAGAAAGTTGAGACAGTTTTCATGTTTCAAGTTTCATGTCAACAGGTTTCAGTTATTGGGAAAGACTGAATCTTCTTACCACTGAATGATGTAAAACTCGAATTTCACAGGTCAGTGCTGTGAGACGATTGGGAGAGTTGGGTAAGACATTGTTTTTAACTTGTACTGACCCCATTGCGCCCCACCATCTGACCTCAGAATTCTTTCAAATGTAATAAACAGGGTGGCGACAATGTTGAGTGACGAAGAACGTCATGTCTCCATTATGCAGCTAGTAAAAATCCTTCACCTTCCAAGAATTTGCCATCATCCAAGAATGTTTATCTTAATTTTTTGCTCTTGGAGGGGAAAATATATTTCCAACAAACATCTCCAATCACTAATATAAACTGACAGACAATTATATTTTCAGATAAAACCTTTAAAAAAAAAATCCTTCTGTGTCCTTAAAAGCCTTTTTTTTCTCACACGCCTCGCCTCAGACAGAACCATGATGGATGCACATAATATGACGAGATGAAAGGTGAAGCACTCCGGAGCCAGAACAGATAAAGTGGGAGTGGGAACAGAAATGCCAGGAACATCAGTTAAGCTTTTCTTTCATTTTAACAACCTCAGCTCCTTCGCTACATGTGGTCTGAATCATCTTACAGTGGCATATTAGTCAGGTAGGCCAAGGCCCTAGAAGAAAGGTTTTTCCCCTGTAGTTATAAAATTTAAATCGGTGTCTTGACTCTAAGAGACACATGTATTAATTCATCACATTAAGATATATGAAATGAATTTGGAATTGATTAAAACCACGGTTTAAATTACTTTAATCTCTATAACATCTTAATAAAAGTCGTCTATGTGCCAAAATCCAGCAGTTGTGCCTGTTTTTAAACATTATCTCTGGTGTAAAAGGCATATTTCTCACTGTAAAGCTCGGGGGCAAAGATCTGCTGCTGTGATATGAGCGTTCACAATAAACTATAGAAGGCTATCTTTGTTTTTTCAGCGCAAAAATGAAACAATAATGTCTCCAGGAGAAATTCAAAAAAGGGGGGGAAGCTCTTGTTCTTCAGGTCGGCCCCGCCTCCTCCGCCTCCTCCGCCTCCTCCGCCTCCTCCGCCTCCTGTGTGCAGGGGACGGGGAGGGTAGAAGTTAAGGAGTCAGCCCTCTGCCATTGTTCTTGTCCTGGAAGTCTTGGAAAGGGACGGGACGGCGCTGGTCGGGTACCGGACGGCGGTCTGTCGTTATGACGGGCTCCGGTCCGAAGCTCGGGGTTCTGCTGCTGCTGGCGGTTCTGCTGCAGACCGTGGTCGTCACCATCACCGTGCTGCACTTCACCACGGCTCTCAACTCGGTAAGAAAGAGAAGTAAATAAGATAGATAAATAAATAAATAAATAGCGGAGGTTCGGATTGAAGGAACCGGGGACGCGCGGAGGCTTTTACGCATCGCCATGCCGTGCGCACCGCGAGGTCCGATTCTTCTTCTTCTTCTTCTTCTTTAAATCCACACGCGTGAAGTTCAGACTTGTTGACTTTGAACACTTCGTGGTGGTTATTATAGAACCTTTAGCTCGTTGTTTAGTGTTGGCAGTTTTTTGGAGAAAGAGACTGAACTCGGGTTTTTCCTTTTTTGCGCTTTGGTTCTGCTGCTGCGCTCCAGAGGACAAACCAGGCCACGCACTGTAGAATGTTCACACAGTAAAATCGTTCAGTGCAGCTCCATGCAGACACTTTATTTATTTTTCAAAAACATAGAGGACAAGGAAGTAAAGGGTTCCGGTAGCGGCAGAGGTGGACAGCACCTAATTTTCTTTAAAGATTATCTGTGATTATCAGGAGCTTCTACAGAGCTGTGCGCGCGTGTGTGCGCGCCGCGTGCGCGGGTAAACTCACTCTGCTAGTTCTGGTAAAGCCTTTGGTCCTTTGGTTACCTGGACTCGGGCCAAGGCAACTCTCGGTCTGTGTTTACAGGACTTACTCATTAATCCAGATGAGATGCGGTGGCGGTGCATGAAGAAATGAAACCTGAAGGGACGAAAAGTCTAAGGGAAACATGCCAGGAAACGATGTTGATTCAGGGTTCTGGTGAAGTTTGGCAAGTTTGAGACAGTGATTATGCTTGTGTATGACGATGATTTCTTCTTAAAAAAAAACAAACAAAAAAAACAACCTCAGTTATGCCATAAAAATTGGGGAATTTATATTATAGCTTTGGTTTTTACTAACAAAAAAGGAAAGTCAGCATTACCTCTATCAGGCGTGATTGGTGGGAAGTTGAGAGTGACCTTCCATCCAATTGATTGATGTTCTCTCTTGACATTTTCCTCCCGTGCAGATGAAGGAGACGTTCGCCCGTAGCAGCGTTTCCTGCCTGACGGGCACCGCCGACCTGCAGAGCATCACGGCGGTGCGGGGGGATCCATGCTGGCAGGTCACTCAGCAGCTTCACCTGCTCATCGAGAAGGTAGACATCATGCAGTGGTCGAACCTGACCTCTGAACGGCGAACTTCGCCTTTAAGATTTCAAATGTTAGCTTTAACTCCTCTAATCCTCACTCTCAGGTCATACTGAGCCTTGTCTCACTTGTCCGTGATGCCAAAAGACCTGTATGTAAGGGTATCAAGGCTCCATGATCAGTATTAATGACTCAGTGATTATTTGGCCAGCTGCTGGGATTTCTGGCTTTCAAAGCCCGGTTTTCTCCCAGCCTGCACTGGATCAAAAACTCCCCCACCCACTGGGGATCGAAGACATTACTAATCCCCACACACTTAAACTGTGAAGGCCAGCTAAGCAAAAGGATGATGCAGATTTATTGACATTATTCTATCACTGTCTCTTATGTAATAGCACTTTTAAGAACTGGGAGTTTCCCCCCTGATGATAGTGCTGGAGTGGAGTCGCTGGTTTTCTCAAGGACAGAGCATTGAAACAAAAAATCAAGAGCACATTGTCGGACAGTGTTTCATGCTGTTTTGAGGACATTTAAAAACTTGAAAGCGCTTCACTCCTGCTGGCATGAAAAATATTCAGTCCTGAGAATGGCAGAGTAGAGTTTCAACCCGTTTAGAGCTGAAAAATATGTTGGTTTAGAGAATTAATGGGCAACTACTGTATTTTCATAACTGACCAGATGTTTTTCTGGCAAAAACATCAAACTTTCTTTGCTTGCAGCTTCTTATGTTCAGGTATTTTGACACTTGACTTTGTTTTGAATAACAGTCAAATTGATATCTTTGGGTTCTGGGCGGATGTTAGAATTAAATTGATGTCCCCCTGGAAAATTCCAATAGGCATTTTTAAGTATTTTATTTAGATTTCAAACTCGTAGTTTTCCGACCCGACCTACGCCGACTCAAGAGACATCACTTGAGGACATTTATCAGACTTCACACGGCTCCCTCTGCAGACACTGAAGGCTTTATGATCTTTTTTTTCACGTATTTGAAAGAAGAGAAGGGACAGAAAGGGCAGACACGGATGTTACCCTCCTGCTCCGTGACAGGTTGGCATGTTAAAAATCTGTGTAATTACCCTCACTGCCAGAGGGGGCAGACAAAAAGTCGTGATGTGCTCGTTTAAAGTCTTTTGAACGGGCTGAAAGCCAGAGACGAGGTAGAGGAGTCGAGGTGTTGAGAGATGAACTAAGACATATTGGTTTTTGGTCTTTTTCATGTTATTTCTATAGACCATTGCTTAGACTATAATGTCCCTTTAAGGAATAGGTAACAAAGGTGACTTATGAGGACACTAGGGTCTTTGTAAACAAATTCCTTATTATTATTATTATCATCATCATTATTACTGGGGACTTCCTGATCTGCAGATCTCGGCTCTGAACATTTAGCCGGAGAAGAAAAATACCGAAATGATCCGAATCGCTGTCTGCAGACG
>CM029125.1:18916807-19016807 GCA_016859345.1 Istiophorus platypterus
GATTTCCTCGGCCGTAAGAGGTGAGAAAACCATACCATAACATATAAAAAACAATCGATAACCATTTAAAAGAAGTACTTTGCACTATTCAATTGTATCAGGCACAAACAACATTTTAACAGTACATATATGAGTCCAGTTTGCCTCAAGAACTAGTAAAAGAATCTATTTGTTTTCTCTTATCATTTTGTTGTCGTGTTATTTGTTAACTGACTATTTTGTGTTATTTTATTCCTTTTTCCTTATCAGATGAAGTTTCTCGGGTGCTGCCCTCACTGGTGGTGGAGGACAGGGCGTTACCTCGCCCCAAAGTGGCAGCCCATGTCACTGGCAGCTTTGTGCCCAAACTGGGGCGCGAGGGTGGAGGTGAGTCCCAAAGGAATCCGCCTGAAACAATAGTGTCTGAACACAACTTCCTCGCCGGGGTTGGGGTTTGATTTTAGAGTAATATATTACCTTATTGTTTGGTGTTCAGTAAAAACCGTTGGTCTACAAACTGGATGAAATGAAGATCTTGTAAGGATTTGCTCAGGTTTAAAGGGATTCATCAACAAACACAACTACAGTTTAAGTGATTTTTAATTTGTTCAGAGTCTGACCCGAAGAAAGTAAACAGACTTAATAGAAAGGGTTTTCATAAAAAAAGAAAAGAACCCATCCCGTCTGCGTTTTTGTTAAATTTTTGATTCTGTGTGTTTATGTGTTTGCTTTCCACAGCCCACGTCTCAATGGGGCGTCGGGTTCAGGGCCAGAAGATCTCGTGGTGGGAGGGACAGAAGGGGCTGGCCTTCCTCCAGGACGTCCAGCTGGTGGACGGGGAGCTGGTTGTGCCGCAGCCGGGCCTCTACTACGTCTACGCCCAAACCTACTTCAGGCACACCCACTCCCTGGAGGAGGAGGGCGAGGAGGGTGAGGAGGGTGAGGAGGTGGAGGACAGGGGGAGGCCCCTGCTGCAGTATGTCTATAAAAAGGTGATTTCAACACTTTCGTGTGAAGTAATTTCAATTTTAAAAACCACTCTCCACGGACCAAGTTTTGAAATGTGTCTCTTATTTTTAATCACATCACCTTTTGAATCTCTGTATCCTTCACCAAGCGAGAGAGACAAGGAATGTTTTTCGGCCACTCGGCATGGGGACACGCCCGCAAATTTATTTTTAATCTGGTAGTTTTTGTTGCACCGAAAGCCACAGCCCAGTGATTCACGGCAGCAGAGTCTGTTGGGGATGGGGCTTCCTCCAGAGTGTGACAAATAAAATGTGAAATGACTCCTATGAGTCCAGACAGTGAAGCACGTGTCGGCTTGTAGAAAACATCCAAACGCAGTCTGCCTCTGCTTTGTAGGATTAAACGATATTATTATCTGTCATGTGCCGCTAATAAAAACCCAGCTGAGGTTGAGAACTGTCGAAAACTAAAAATAAAGGAACATAACAAGTTAGAAAAAGCAAACACTGTGATCACAATTTTGAAAAAAGGAACTACATTCTTATATATGTGTGCTTTAAAAGAATAACTAAAATGTACACAGCAAATGCGTACATTAAAGATCGTGTTTTAACAGAGTCAATGTCTGGATGTGTAAAACTGTCCAGGTTTGGCTCCAATGGTAAAACCAATGTCCGTTTTGAGTCAAGGTTTAAAGGTCATAGGTCACCTCACCGGTTTGATGGAACATAGAGTGTAAATCTGGAAACTGATGTGTTAGCATGGTCAATATTATCAGCCGATAACAGCTTTTCACAGATTTATTGGTATCAGAGTATATGCTTGTCGACGAGAAATTGTCAGTTAAAAATATGTATGAAGGAATTTGGAAAGTGCTGTTATGACATAATTTTTCCACCAGAGGGCGCTGACCAACATACTTATTAACCTATTTAAAAAAAATTAAAAGGGACCTTCCTCAAAAATGTAAAAAAAACCCAAAACGGTAAACAGTATTAGTTCTTGATAAATGTTTTTATATAGATGCATTTATTTGACTAGATTTGATTTTTAAACCTTCAGAGAATGGAGACCTTAAAAAAAATCAAGTGTCAGTTGACCCACCCCCGCTCCCACTCACTCCTACCTTTCTCAACCAGGTGAGCTCCTACCCGGTCCCGATCCTGCTGATGAAGACAAGCCGGACTTCCTGCTGGTCCCGGGGATCCCAGTTCTCTCTGTACTCTGCCCACCAGGGGGGGCTGTTCCCACTCAGCGCCGGTGACCGCCTGTTCGTCACCGTGACGAACGCCTCCGCCGTGGACATGGACGAGAAGAGCAGCTTCTTCGGCGCCTTCCTGATCAGCTAGGGAATGGGATGCAGGACACCGGAACCGGAACAAGGATGGTGGGAAAGCTACCAGATCTAGAAAATGTTTCATAAAGTTTGTGTTGATTAGAGACTTCTCCTGCGACAGAGCCATAAAGTGAGAAACTGAAACAAGGAGTCACGGGTCGCTCTGAGCTGCAAACTGAAAATATCTGACGATGCTGGTTTTGTGAACGGAGGAGAGACAGAAGACTGACATGGATTTCAAGGGCTGTGTGTATGTGGGAGAACATATCACTAAAAAAAACATTCGTCTTTGAGTGTGTCAAGGTTATCGGGTCCGTCAGGGACTGTTTTGTTACAAAAACATTTGTTTTAGGCAGATTAAATCCCAGAAGCTTCAGTCACGAGTTTAATAGGGTCACCTGTAATCTAAAGCACTTAGTAAAATTTTGTTTTCCTAAATGAAGACTATATTCTGACCCGCAAATCTGAGGCCCAGTGTCTGGTCCAGTTGTTGCCCTACTCCTCTCAAAACCACCAGGACCGCTGATCACTCTGAGCGTTCTGGCTTCTTTTCTCGGTACAAAGATAGATGATCTTTATCGTCCCAGGAGGAAAATTTCAGAGCCTTTACGTGTTCATGTTTCACATTATAAACCTACAGATGCAGGCAATATGTGCTGTTGACATATGGTCATCACATGATGCTGAAATAGGCGCTATATGTAAAAAAAAAAAAAAACAAAACCCTAATATCCTGTCCTGTTCCAATATGCAACATTAACTTGTTCTGGAAACGTTGGGTCTCCTGGGTTTACACCACACACACCAGTGTCATGTGACGTATGATCTTAAGCTATAGTTTGTGGGAAGTGGTGGTTACCTAGAGTGTGAAGTAAAACAGCAGCACAGTACAGAATAACCAATTTTTAATTAGATGTGAAGCAAAATAATTATAATTTAATTAAATTTAATTTCCAAAATAAGCTTTGAATTAAGTCACAAATCCAAAGATTCACCTTTAGTGACCTCCAGATTCTCGATTGGGGGGGGGGTTGCTTTTGGGTCACTGTCCACTCAGATATACATGTGCCAACCTGCACCACCTACAGGAAGGTAAAGTTGCAGCAACAGTAGTTTATGTTGCATAAATTCCCTCATTTGTTATTAATTTATAATTAATAAAGGCCCAGTGTTTTTTAAATTCTTTAAAGAAAAAAAGACCTCTAAGAATTGTTTTTTCAATGACACTCTTCTCAGATGGATATTAGTGATTATCTGAGGCCACACACACACACACGTTGAGTAATTGTGTGCATCTAGGTTTTTGCAAAGGTGTAAATATTCTGCTATATTTGTGCTATGGTTTTTTTTCTCTAATTAGCTGACAAATGTGGGGTCTCGATCTCTTCACCCCATCCCCCTATAAAATGTCAAACGTGAGGTTGGAGGCCCTAACTTCAGAGATGACGTACTAATCACTGACCCCCTGCTGCCATTAAAGAACCTTTCATGTTGGAAGATTAAAGGTGTAACTTCACCACCTCTTCCTTCATTAGTTTTCTAAGTAAAGTGTAAATCACTGCTACTTGTGTTTTGTTTGCTTTTTTCAGTCTTTCCCTCTGCTTTTGGTCTTCCAGCCTGTTGGCTCGTCCATCGTGAACATTCTCCAAACGGTGCATTAAACCCTCCCCAACGGCAGGTATTCTCGGGCATTCATGTTATGTCGGATTAAATGCAGATGTGATCTGCAGATGTGGCCAACGACCTTATACATCATCATCCAAACAGCAGAAACATGGGAATTTTTTCCCCCTCCATGTGCTTTGATGAATTGCTGTAGTTGAAAACTGCAGCAAATCCACTGGCACCCGAGGACACGTAAACCAAAACTATCTATCACGTTCAACTGAAGGAAATCTGGATGCATCAGGGAATGTAACTTATTGAGCTGCAAGGTTCATCCTACATTTAGTTTGACAAAAAAATTCCTAACTCAGTATCTCCTGGTCTTTATCAGCTGATGGGAGTCACAACGTAATATACGACATTGTTATTACATGACAAAAATTTCATACTTCAGTCACTTGAAGCCATGAAATGCATTCAGAAGTCTAATAATTGGACATCAGAGTATTTTTGCACTTGTTATAAAGACTGATCCAAGCGTTTTATTAAAGTCACGAGCTCAGTCAGTTATAGTCCCTCATTCATCCAACTGTACTTGAGAGAAGCAAACAAAAGTCAGCAAATTAATCATGTTGGGGTTTTTTGTAATAAATTCTAATTACAGTTCAGGAGCTAAACATCATTTTTGTTTTTATCAATATAGTGTGGAGGCAGCATTCACTGTAGCATTTATGTAAATACAAGACGTGACTTTTTTTAATCTTCAATTTCTAGTTTTTTTTTGCTATGAATGTATGTTTTTTTGTTTTTAAAGTGGTCATTTTAGTTTTGGAATCCAAACAAATGACTGCAATAAATTTACACTCCAGGACCAAACTGTTCTGTAAAATGAAAGGGGGGGGTCTATTTGCAGTGCCATGTTTTCAGTTCCTTGATATGAATGTTCTCATAGTGATCTGTTGTGTTTAGAGCAGACAAGCGATGGTCGTCGTTTCCCCTTTATGCCTGATTGGCGCAACACTGGGCTGAGGCACCGATGTGAGATGAGACTGTACCTTTTATTCAGCCTCAGTGTGGAGTAACAGGAAAAATCCACCCGCTGTCAGTCATCCCAGCATGAAGACCTGAAAGGCACCAAAAAGATGAAACTGAGCACTGATCAAAATCATCAGAAAACATCAGAAAACATTTTTTACCAAGTAAATCAAAACTAATGTGAATGTAAATACAAACAATGTTTTTTTCATTTGTTTGTAAATATGTGAAATAAAGACACTGTCAAATGGAAATGGTGATTATATGTTTGAGCTTCTGGCAGCAGCTGTGAGAGCAGAGCAGCTTCAGTACAAAATGCTTTATTCAGAAAACATTTTTGGCTTTGGCTTTTTACTTTGCAATTGCAAGTGATTATAGATGTACTGTTGATTAATTTAGCTGAGCTTAGTCATTGAGTTGAGCCGTTCAAAATGATATAAGTGTAGCTGCAAGGAGCCAAAAGGGAAGATTAACAGCCCATACAGCTGAAGTAAACCTTCTGAGGAGGTTTGTTGGAGGTTACTGGACATTTGCAGGGGGTGTTCTGCCCCCTGCTGGTGTAAATAACATACTGCACCACTGGAGCACAATGCTGCCCCTCAGTGGTGCAGGAAAACCAGACAACACCCAGTGGCTCCTGCAAAAAACAAACAAACAAACAAACAAACAAACAAAAAAAACAGCAGGAAAAGACTTCAGACAACAGCAAGAGGGATACAAATAATCACACAACACTTGATAAGTTCTTGATTTTCTTTTTGTGGAAATATGTTACAGTTATATTACAGGTATTTAAATGCCCCGAGGGAGGAAAAAAAAAAAAAAAAGACACCAGAAAACTTACATTAAGAAGAAGACAGCAACTTAACCGAGACAAAAAAAAAGTCCAAACTGGATCGACAAACTTGACAGGCAGAGTAGGCGAAAAATGAAGGCCAAACACATAACCTGTGTTAGGGGACGTCCAATAAATACTGCAAATGTTGTTAACAAAACTTATTAAAAAAAAAAAAAAAAAAAAGATGAACAAAAAGAAGAGGAAAACGTGTGCTCTCCTCCTTTGAGTCCTTTGTGGTATTTAGCAGCATGTGTGTAGCTTTCAGAAACCAAAAACTTGTGAAAAACAGCGTGCAGGGCCTGTGAGTCAACCAGAGCTTCCACCACAGGTAACGACAGGCTGGAAATGTGGCGGCTTGAGGGCCTGTGTGCGGCGAGTGTGAAAAGATGGGGGAAAAAGTGCTTAATACGAGAACACGCAGACGGCTAACGGGTCACCTTGCAACCTCGCTATATATTTAACAGCAAACCAGGGATGGAGGTTTTCTCTTCCTTTAGCCGCACTAGTTTGTTGATTCAACATTTAAACAAAAAAATTTTTTTTTTAATTATTAAACAACATCTTGGCATGATGTTTTAGGTGTCACGACATATTATACCTTCAACAGACAAAATCTAAAGGGAATTTTTTTCAGCTGGCGGCATTAAATTCACATCCCAGTTCCTGCAGCTTAAGATATAAGAGACTGGATGATGGATAATTTGTATGTTCGAGTTTGCATTGTGTCAGATTTTATTTCTGTTGGTTAAGAGTTTACAAAATACAATCCACCGTTTACCTGTGTGGAAGTGCTCTGGTTGAATGCAGGTCTGCGCTTGCACTGGCTTCCATTGCTTTTAAATGTAACTTATAAAATATATCATAAAATGTCTTCTTAAATGGAAACTGGTAAGTTCATGTACAAAAAGTTCTTTCTTTTATATAAATTACACCAGTCTCTGATGATGTTGTTGATGATGATGATGTCGTCGTCTCCGTTCCTGCTAATAAGGTTCATCTCCAAACCAAACCTTTCCCCTCATACATACACACTCACATTTATGCACACACACTCGCAAGCACGCACGCACGCGCACGCACACACACACACACACACACACAGGCATGTGACCGTGGTTGACACTCCCGACTTAGCTACACAACATGCTCTACACATTACCCATAGTAGAGAAGAAAAAAAAAGAAAGAAAGAAAGAAAGAAAAAAAACCCTATCTCCACTGAAATGAAATCTCTGCACATACAGTAACGCTACATTTCCTCTTTCTTTTCCTTTTTCTCTTCCACGCTGCATCTGTATGCAAGACCATAAGCATGGTGCAGTTTCGGGCGATGGACGGAGGGCGACCCCTCAGCTTCAGCTGGTGACCCTCGCTACCGCCTGTCACTGTAGCTGCCTTGTTCTGGCTCCGCCACTGCAGGTCCCTGGCATGACCCGATGGACAACGCCCGGCCGGCGGGGCGGGGGAATGTGCGTGACGACCGACCGGAGGAGGGACGGGACCTCAACAGTCGAACCGCATCTCCAGCGAATCATCAAAGCCCCGGTTGTCGTGCCCCGCCCCCGACAGGAAGGTGGCCGTGACGGGGGCCCCCGTGGCCGCAGTGACGTTGAGGAGGGTGTTTCCAGGGGAGCTGGTGGCCGGGCTGCGGAGGGCCGCCGCGGTGATACTGGTTAGGTTGATTCCCAGCGTGAGTCGGGTTTGTTCCAGAGCTTTCTCTGGCACGGCGAAGGCCTCCAGCTTCTTCTCTCCGTTGGCCATGTAGGAGTTCT
This sequence comes from Istiophorus platypterus, assembly GCA_016859345.1. Lineage (NCBI taxonomy): Eukaryota > Metazoa > Chordata > Actinopteri > Istiophoriformes > Istiophoridae > Istiophorus > Istiophorus platypterus. Next base: position 18,924,342 of record CM029125.1, read on the forward strand.
GGCAGCCACGGCAGATACAGTCCAGACACGCCTAAAACAACAAGAACATCCATTCACACTCAAGTATGAAAATGACATGGCTGTTAATGCCATTTCTAATGGTATAAAGCCAAAAAATCATTAATAAACTATAAACTAAATTCACTGAGTGCTGTAAAGCAGAAAGGGTCAACTATACCATTAATAATTCACAATGATATTTAGCAGTGGTCCTCTAGGGGACACCATAGCGCTATGTTCGTTTAATTTAATGTACATGTTGAACAATGGTTTGCCACATAAAAAGGAAGGCAACATTTACACAGAACAACATTTACCAACAATACAATCAATTTTCCCCGTTTAATTAAAATTAAATATTTATCTTCCAGACCAAAAAGCAGCTTTGCCTCAAATAAGTTAGTTCCAACAGCTGACTTCTTTTTCCCCCTGGTTATTAGAAAAGTTTTATACCTATTATTTTTACTGTTAGATTAGAAAAAACAAACATTACTTTTAACAGATGCTAGTGGAGTCATTTTTAGCTGTAAAGACAGCACACTGCATAGGTGATGTGTGTGTTGTTCTCTGTGGAAAGGTGCTGTGGGCTAAAAAAAGTTTGGAAACCACTGCTATAGAAGTCGAACTTCCCTATTAGCCAAAGCGCTTTCTGACTGTGTCAACAATATTTCAACCCCATGCAAGAGAAACAATTCAGCCATTGAACTGAGTTGTAATGTAAACCAGCACAAGCTATAAGTTAAATGTAACAAGTCTCCTGGTGGAAATTCAGTTTGTTAGTATAGACGCTGATAGTGTTTTAGATTGGTGGGGGGCTTTGTGCAGTAATCATGAAGACTGATAGCAGGGTCAGTAATGTTCTCACCTTGCGGTTGGAGTAGCAGGGGCAGCGCTGCCCCCTACAGGTCAACACTGAGGGGTTCTGCGTGGCTCGGCCACACTTGCAGCCCTTTTTCTCCACAGGCTTCTTATACAGTGGCTTTGAGGGGCTGGGTGGGTGTGTCAGGGGGTGAGCATGGGGGTGGGGGGGCACCCGGTCACGGGGCTGTGCGCGGGGTTTGGGGGCCGCTTGCCTGGCCTTGGTGTAAGCCTTCTTGGCGGCCCCATGATGCTCCACAGTCTTTTTCAGTGCCTTGTTTGAGACAAGCACAGCCTTGCCCACTTTAGGCGGCCCACCATTAGGCACTGGGGCCAGGTGGGGGTGGGGTGTTGTTGCAGGAAATTTAGGCTCCTGTTTGGTGGTTGCTCCAGGGTTTGGGTGGTGGGGAGAGCTGTTGGCACAGAGGGGAGGTACACGTAGGAGGCTGGAGATGGGGAGGGGCTGTACCTTCTCACTGTCACTTTCTGAGCGGGAACGCTTGCGATGGCACCGGGTGGGGACTCGTGGGATGACTGTAGAGGGCTGAGGGGGAGGCTGCAGGGAGGGCTGTGGGTGAGGCTGGAGGGGGCGAGGGCTGCTCTCTGAGGGGAGGGAGGGGATTAGACGGGAGGAGTCCGGGCCAGATGGGCAGTGAGACCCATTGTGGCTAGACTGAGGTACAGAGGGAGGACAGTCTAGCTGGGGGTTGGGCTCGGGGTTGGGTTCAGGGTCAGTGTCCGTCTCCAGAGTCCTGAGCACCTCCTCAACACTCAACAACAACGGCCCCCCGCCGTGTTTCAGGTCATCCCCGAAAGGGCTGATGTCACAGAGGCCAGCCTCCCCTGTCCCCGTGACGCTCACACACACCGGGATCTCCTCCGAAAAGCTCTCCTGCTTCGCGACACCTCCACCTGTTTCTACGTTGATGGGTTGCAGAGAGTCCGAACTGACCAGGCCGTTACAATCGTGCAGTCCATTGATGTTCACTGGGCTCGGCTCCTCCCCCTTGAGCTCCTTTGTGGGAGAAGCTTCATTGGAATGGACCACATCAGAGGTGGAGGCTGTCTGCGACAGCCCGGCCGAGTCTGAGACATCGTCCGCCTCTGGCTCGCTCTCGGCCAACGTGAGGCCTTCGTTGAGGATGGCCTGGAGGTCTGGCGAGTCGCTGGCAGCGCTGGCTATGTGCGGGGCGAGCGGTGACTGGGTGATGTAGAGGCAGAGCTTCCTGTAACAGTGGACAAGCAAGGAGAGCTGTTTGTTTTCCTCGAAGCGGGAATAGTCTTTACACCAACTACAGGACGGCTTCAGCTGCATCCTTTGACCCTTACAGCCTCGACAGACATAGTGCTGACATGACGAGTCGGTTGGAGCGATGGGATCCTGCAGCAGGTTACCTGTAGATTAAAGAGGAGAGGGGGCAAAATATTGTACATATTAATACATCCCACATTTCACAGGAACAGCACATATCAGCTCAGACTGATGATTAATTCATACTGTCACAGGATCCACAAAAAGCAGCACAGCTTGTCAACATAAACGCTGCAATAATTTCCTCTCATCAAAGTGTCGAAGCAGATCCGTGTTCCTGACAGACTATGCTCATCGACTTTTCAAGTTTTAATTTAGGATTTAACAACTATCGCTTCCTCATTTAGTGCATTTCAGTAGCTTCCTAAACCGTCGTGTATTTGTAAACCTGAGTTGTGCCTGGCAACTTGCCAGACAGGGTGAAAACTGCTCTTTGAGAGGAGCTTCCTTAGCAACGCTGATCACTTGAGAGTGCAGCTGCAGATAGGAAAAAAAAAGAGGAAGAAGGTCCATTCATAAGAAAACAGCCTACCTTACACACTCTGTGATGCCCGTCTGATAAATCCCACATAGCTGCAGAAAGTCTGTATTTAACACAATGTATGGACTGTTGTCATATTGATCGATCTATTATTTAAACAGTGGAGATGGAGGTTTTCACCTTTACTTCACACTAAGTCTGGGAAATGAGAAACAAAACATCAATAATTCAAACGCAACCCAAATATATATCCATCCATTCACTGACAACCTGTGGCACCCTCTGTAGTGCCACAGAAAAGCATTACAGCGCAGTATATCCACTCACTATGGCTAAAGGAAGGTCACTGCATTATGTATGAGAAGTGAGAAACATGCATTGGCAATGTACCGCCAAAATATATCAAAGCAGTTTATTTACAACCTAACCCGAGCAGACTAACCACAGGAAACCTTGAGCTGCAGCCAATTTCATCTTGTATAATTACAGCCAGTGGCATTTAAAGTCGTGTCTAAAGGCTGTAAGCAAAACTGCTTCCTGAAGTAGACACACACTGCTGCCTCTTTCCCTCCCAGGGTCCTTTATTTTATTTCTTTTAACTTCTTAAAATTCCTTTAGGGATTAAAGAGAGAGTGGGAAAGATTTGGCGCATAACATGCAATATGTGGAAGGAACCGCATGATAAACAACATGATAAACGGAGAAACGCCCCGATGCTGCCAAAGAGCACACAGAGGGGGGTGTGTCGAGATGGGCGTGGCCCCGACTTATGAGGCGTTCAACGCGCCGAGGAATCTCCGCTTTCACACAAAGTACGGCAGTAAGTATCGACGAGGTTATAGATCCGAAATAATATTCAATCCAAGTCTGAGCTCCAAAATATGGGGCGTCACAAAAACAGAGGTTGTACAACATCTGTCTATCAAAGACCCCCACGCGTCCCCAATACACCACTGCGAACGTTTTGCAACGATTATAATTCTCAAACATTCGACGCATATTTCAGAGATACCGCAGTTTTGTCCCCACGTCGCCGCTGATCCCTCGTGGTCGTAGAAACACTCCGATACTCGGCTCAGGTAAACGCGCGGTGGCAGTAACAGTCGTAGTAGTAGTCTACGGCCCCCCCAGCCACTTGGCCCGTCGGTAATTAGACGATCCAAACATTTCCGGCTGTACTTGAAAGCAGCACTATTTAAAGGCTCGCTCCCACCGCGAGCACAGCTGACGACAGTGCACGTTGCAGAAAACCTCTCCCGAAACACACGTTCGCACAGGCACAGCATCAAATCGACCACAGAGAAAAGATAACACGCCGAATAAAACCCGCACACTTACCGCAGACGAGGCAGGACAGGGACTGGCGGAAAAACGGCAGCAGCTTGCAGAGCTCCGCGAGGGCCCGGGGGTCTCGGGGGTCGCACTGCAGCACCGATCGGCTCGCGGACACGTATAGAGAGGTCGCATTCACCGGGTTCATCTCAGCTGCCTGGCCCGGGGCCCCAGTCCGGTCCGGGTTAAGATGTAGCGATACGTTAAAACACCGAGGCCACGCAATAACGCCAACTGGCCGCGACTCCCGCGTCCCCGTGCGAGGTAAAATTATTGTTTTTGTCGAGGGAGTCTGGTGGCTTTGAAGAGAGCATAGATGGATGTAAGCGGTTCAGTTCCCCGTCGGTAAATCCCACACATGGAGCAGTCTGTACACGGAGCAGTCGAGGTTACTCATCCCCAGTCACATCCAATCCATCGTTGATGTCTCACAAGATCTAAAAGTGTCGCTGCTTCCGATGGGAGCGATTATAACTGCATTCACGAGTGAGGCCAACCGTGCATAAAAACGTCGGTTCATCCACGTCGGTCGGGTTTGTTTCCATACAATCCGTGAGTTATGATTAAACAAAGCATCGTGTGGCGCCCTTTCCCCCACCAGTGGCCTTTTAATGTTACTTGCAGCTGGTTAGCTAGCAACGGCAGCACGGAAATTCAAACAGGGGCTTTCGTGACAAAGTGCTCCGGTCTGCAATGCTTTTCCCCCCGATATTCCATAGTCCACATGCATGCTCGTCCCGGGTTTTCACGTCGGCCCAGAGCTGGTAGCACACGATGCATTTACTATCCAACGCCGAGGCATCCGTGTCTCCCCTCTGGCTCGGCACCGTGCAGCCCCAGCAGGCTCGTTACGGCTGTGTTATTGTTCGCGGAGATTCATGGCGGCTCGAAAAACAAAACAGGCCGCCCCGGCTTGAAACGGTCCCCTTCGGCGAGCAGCGCCGACGGCCACACGCCGACGTGAACAGGAGCAGGCGACGGAGCGACGGTGGCTGTTTAAACAAAAATAATTTCGAAGCTCCGACGCTTCTCTCCGCGTAGAGAAAAATTAGCCAGCGGAAACACCGGGCTCCGGTGACAGTCCTGCCCGCCCGAGCTGGACCGGGAAGCCGGCTACGAAAGCAGGCCGCTTCCCACTTCTCGGGATTAGCGGGGCTCTCTCGCTCTGGCCACTCGCCCCGGTGGGAACGTAGCAGGAAAAGACGAATGTGTAGACGAAATTATTTCCTCCTGCGACTTTCCGAAGACGCCCAGAGTCCCAGCGAGGACAGAAAGTGAATTATATCCCTATTCGTGTACCTTGCTATCGTTAGCCGCGAAGCATTCCACATAACCTCCCGTCGCTTTCCACACACAAACAAGGGGGGCGCTGTCGCACAAGTCTCGCGAGAACACAGTCTACGCGGTTAATTTAAAAAACAATAGAACGTAGATTGTTTTTTTAAAAAACAACCTACGGGATTTATGTTTACTCTGTTTGTCAATAACAAAACAACAACAACAACAAAAATAAAACAAGTTTATAATAAATCGGTTTTTAGCAGGTTATGAAAGAGTGTCCTGCAATTACATATATGAAGTGTAACCAAGATTACACCCAATTTAACCAACAAAATCAAAACAAAATCAAATTTCGAATAACTACAGCACACAAACATGTTTAATCGTGTGTATTTTGTGATTTGAGTTATGCATTTGAACAAAATGGACTACTAATTTGACAGAAAAGTATTTTGATAATTGATAAATCATGTGATTTTCCCTTACCACATGATGATAATGATAATGACATCAATAATAATAATAATAATGCCATATTTATCTGTTTCCTGGTTGTCCTCCATGTTTTTGTAGAACTCACTTTGTATGAGCCAAATAAAGTTATTTAAAAGAAGAATGAAAAGGCCAGAATTTCTTAAATTTACTTTGCTAATTAAACTAACATTACAGACATCAAATCATTAGGAATTCTACAGAAACAGCACATCTGTTTGTTTTTAACCATTGTAGTTTTTGCTGTAAAAATTATTAACTGTAACTCAAAGTTTAACCAGCCTTAACCAGAAATTTAAAATTTAGAAACACCACTGCAAACTCATTTATTCATGTAATATGACAAATTCTTTAGTCACTTTTTTCACTGAACTGATGACCTATTCAGTGTCAGGGGGGGTTAAAGTTTAATGTTGTTGTTCAATGGTCAGCAGTACACTATTAAGTTTGAATGAGTCACGAGGCCAAGTTTGGATCTTTTTTTTCTGGATAAAAAACAGGGAAGCAACTGTATCATTGACTGAGTTCCACAACTGGTTGATGACTGTTGCTGTGAAGAAGCAGTATTACTTTCACAGAAATACCTTGTAAGAATTTAGTAATATTTTTACAGTTTTAAGGCTGCTTTTTGTGGCGTCATTTTAGTTAATTTTTCAATTACAGTATTGGCAGAGGTGTTTTTTTTCTTTATGCTATTTAGTACAATATCGACTGGATAGTCAGGGAATCACCACTCTGGTGGTGGGATTGGTGGCAGTGGACGTTTATGGAAAAGGTGCTGTGGTTGTGGCCAAAGAATGTTCTCGGCTGTGGGGTTTTGTGGGGTTGAGAAGTGATGGCCGTGCCATCAAACGGAGTTCACTGCGTCAGAGATTGACAAACGGCACCATGATGGATTTTTTTTCACTGCAGGTGACTTCAATCATGCACATTTAGAGGCTTTTTTTTGTTGAATTTCAACTAATGTGTCAAGTTTGCCTCTAGAGGAGAAAATACACTGCACCTTGTTTACATCCCAAGTTGTTGCTGCTTATGTAAGAATACTGACTTTTACCCTAAGGACATAGTGGTGTTTGTGTGTCTGTTCTTTTGCACTGAGGTCCATGACGTAGTGTTACCCTGCTTGTCTGTCAAGCAGATGTGTGGTTATAACGATAAACCTGAACCTGAACCCATGTTTCAAGGGGGGAAACGTCCGTGTGGCTGATTTTATTATGTCAATCATGAGACATTGGGCCAAGTTTTTTATTGGCAGGGTAATATGAGAACTTTTATCTATCATACTAACAAAATTAACTATTGCTCTATTCTATTTTATTGTACTACTAAGGCGTGATAACTGAATCACCTACATCGAATTCAGCCTTCCTCTTATTACTACCCTGTGCTTCTCCTACTAAAACATGTCAAAATGAGTTATAACAGGAAAAAAAGCCTTTTTGTGAATACTAATTTGATCTTTTCAGTCTGATTCTTGATGACTGAGTTCAAGCCCAGGTGTTTAGAAATACTCAGGTCACAAATCCAAATCATAACAGAAATTTCCGATAAGCCAAATTCTTGTAGAATACTCAGTTCCTTACACTTTAATGTAATTAATTTATTTTGCCTAAAGACAGTTAAACTTAGTCTAGAAATACTGCAATCATCACTAAAAGCCAACATGTATTATGTAGATGGAATTGTAGGATGTAAACTCCTCCCCATCATCATAAACGAACATTTCCATAAATGTTACAATGGATGTGACCTTGGTGTAAATAGTAGTACTTATGGGCCTGTTCATGTATGTTCGCATGTGTGGCAATAACTTGGTGCAATTCACAGAGGGAAACGCTGTGGGGTGCTGTCTGAGAACAAGTAGGGTGAACAAAGACTGGGGGGGGGGGTATTAATCTTTGGCAACATCAGTTTAATTTTTTTTTCTCTTTTTATATCTTAGCTGCAAAGATACACTGATAGCAAAGCTGACACATTTGAATGATGCAAACACACTCTCAGTGCATTTGCATTGCCCTTAACTTCTGTTTTTTTTTCTACTTGTTTTTTTCTGCTTCTCTTACTCTGGTGACACGTGGAGCCGAGGCTGCTGACCAGATCAGCTGGGACTTTCCACTTTTTGGGTCACTCACATTTTCTCAGTATATGTTTCAAATAGAGCTGCAACATTTAGTCATGTAATCAATTATCTGAATGACAGATTATCAATTGCGAACCAATTTTTTGAGAACCAATCAATTGTTTCAGTTATTTTCAAGCAAGATATGACCAAAACCTCTGCTTTAAGCCTCTTAAATTTGTGGATTTGCTGCTTTTCTTTGTCATATTGGACAGTAAACTGAATATCATTAGGTTTTGAACAGCTGGTTTGAGAAACCAAGCTGATGAAAGAAGAACCACTGTAGGCCTGGAGAAACTGTGAATGTCTATTTTCAGTATTGTGAAATAGTTTGTAGAGTAAACAATTAACTCATTAATTCAGAAAAAAACGATAGTTGTGAGCTGCAGGACTACATTCAATAAAAATGTTTATTTTCAAAAGGACCCAACAATATTGCTTCATTCAATAAAAACGAAGTTCATTAAGGAGATATTAGACATTAATTAGAAAACGCATTATGCAGTGAAAAAAAAAAAGGTAACAGCAGTTCTAACCTGAGCCTTTGAAGCTACTTGGTAAAACAGACTTACAATTATGAAATGATATAGAGGGAATGTCAGGACTCATAAAATCCAGGCTTTGATGACTTTTCTAATGTATGGCCACACACAACTTTTTAATTTTTTCCCATGTTCAAGAAAAAATGCCATTAAAATAAGCACGTTAAATCTAGAGTTTGACAAATCAACAAATATGCTAATTCACTTTCCGGTGGAGACAGACAGAAAGACCTGATCCCACTGTTATGTTTGTCTCTTAAATATCAAACCACTTAGCTTAGCACAAAGACCGGGACCTACTGAGGAAATAGTGAGGCACATGATCCCTGTAAACCACTGACCTGTAGTTAGACATTAGAGTTTTTGGACAGATTAAACAAATGAGAAACATCATGTCAGTTAGTGAGGTTCAGAGATGCTGGTAGCTGGGTTCTGTTATGTTTGGACAGAGGTAGGCTAACTGTTTCCAGTCTGATGTAATGGACAGAAAGATAATTTCTGTTATTTCCTAAAATATCAAACTGACCCTGCTGTGATTTTACTCACTTTTCCGAAGGCTACCCCTTAAGTTAAGACATGCAGTATTCAGTGTCAGAAAAAAAAACAAAAAATAAAAAACAGGCATCCTCACTAGAATTCTAAATAGTTATGTGGGTTAAAATGATGAGTGATGGTTAAAAATGTGTTTGATGTATTGTGATGTCAGGACTAACGAGACCAAGGCTTGTGATGATTTTTCAAGTCTCACAGGAGAAGACGAGAGCACACAACTTAAAATTTATTACATTCATTGAAATTGTCATCAAAAGCGTGTATTTTAAGCATGCTGTCATTTTTGTCACATCTGTGCTTCTCTTGCAGCCAGCTGTTTAGTTTCTCTAATGCTTCTCTAATATCCACTTTAACAGCCGGCTCCATTTGATGATGAAGCCATTGAGGTACAGAAAAAGTCAGTAAGTGGAGTCTTGAGTTGAGATTAGTTTGTTTGATATGCACAGTTATACACTGTCAAGGGCACAGAAATTTAGTGTGGATATTTCTACTGCAGCTACATTCCACGTGTGTGAGTAATTCCCCTTTTAGGGTCTGCAGCAGCATGTCATGCCATCATGACTGTTTTTCTGAGGGTTATTATGGTAACAGCAGATGCTAAAAATAGCCGGCTGGTCAGTCTGTGAGGGTTATTCTTAATGTGTCTCATAGCAGGCCAACGACACTGAGTGATTCCCCTTCTGTTTCTCACACTCTTATTTGGCTCAGTCGGTATTTTATTTTATCACAGACACCGGCTAACTCTGTGTCACTATTTCATTATGTTGCCATTATAATTTCGGTCGTGATGCTTTTATGCTTTATCTGACCTTTTTGTGTGTTATTTCAGTGGTCCTGAAGTAATGTCTTCTAATTCTGACTGCAACTTTTGAAATGTTAAATAAAACTGAACTTTTTCTCCCCATGTCATCAGGCTTGTTGCCCATAAAAACCCTGCAGTAAGTCTAGAGAAAAGTACTGAATGAGTGAACACTGGTCACACTTGGCTCAGATTGTTTCTCATAAATTACTTATAGAGTCTGTCCATTTTAAAATATATTTAATCATTTAATTTGTGAAAAAGTGAAACCTCAAATCCCAAATAGCTACGAATTTAAGTCTTATTTTAACCTTTTGAATCCCAGTGATTCCGGTGTTTGCCATTCATTTCTTCTCAGGTGGTTTGAAAAGTAAGAACAACCTCTTATTTAAACAAAGGTAATGTACATATATTTCGTTTCCAATTGTTCTACAAGTTGGCTGCATCACCTTTCAAAAAATGCATCACGGTGTGCGTTACAGATATTGGTGATATTCAGCACTATGGTAGTTGAAACTCTTGAGGCCTTGACTAGAATTTAAAATGACGCTATGTGAGTTTGAGTAATGCTTAGCAGTATGTGTCAAAGTCTGTACACCATTTTCCACCAAAAAATGTTGGTGGAGATAGTGTATGAGAAAATGCCATGACCTGCGTCAAGGATCACTTTGATGGAGGATTAACAAAAACACATTAACTCCAACTGCTCTGGTCAGATCAATGGCTAGCAGCAGCAGCAGCAGCCTACTGGTTGGACTGGGAAGCAACCATAGAGTTAATGTTGTTCTGTAGGCATAGAAATGAGGGTTGAAAGAGTCAATGATGAGTAACACATTTAAAAAAACAATTTAACTCAATATCTAACCCTCACAAATCATTTTCTGCTACTGAAACTCAAAATATTCCTCTGCCTTACTGATTTATTGGAGAAATATACATTTTCCTGTTCTCAAATCTATTCCCTATCTGATATGACCATGTAAGAATAAGGAAAATCTGAGTTTTAGTGTTACAAATTCTCCTCGAGTGTCAAATTACCTAACATTTGTTGCATTAAAGCCCCCCGATGAAACTCAACAAGTGAATACAAAAACTATAAATGGCAAAGACTTATCATGCATTTATTGATTCATGACCTGGCCGGAGTAGCTCTGCCTCCAAGAAGTGTTAAATAACTCAAGCATCATGGGTAAATATTCTTCAGAGAGTGACTATTGGCAAACTCGCATATCTATTTTGTTGTCAAAATTCAATGAGTTCATCCGCTCGTGAACTTGGCGCACATCAGCGTGGCAGCGGGCATCAGTGAAGTGTGAATGTCAGGTAACGGGCAACCATAGAAATGGCTGCATCACCGCCAGAGGAGATGAACCCCAGTGCAGCGAACCTGAACATATATAGACATGATAGCAACTTCCACCATCCTCTGGTTTTGTGTGCGAGTCCTTGTCATCACAGCAGCGTGGTTATTTCCATTCCAGGAACACTTCTCATGACAAACGTGGTTCCTTCTTTTCTGTGTGAAGCTGCTCTATATAAGATCACAGTCCTTCGGTTTGTTCATCAATGGACTTTTGAGTTGGCTGCTGACAGAACAACAAGGCCACTTACAGCTCAGATCCAGGGTCAGTTTGGGCACCTTCAGTGTTGGAAGATGTGGATGACCTTCTCGATGAGCCGCTGGGTTTTCCTGCTCACGCTTGCTGTTGTGATGCTCTCCTCTGTATCGCAGGGTAAATACTCATGACTGAATGCTGCTGTGTGATTTATTTGATAATGAATTAAATATTTTTGAATTTTGGATATTTGCTCAAAAAGGGCATTTATACATGTCACACTGGGCTCTGGGAAATTATTTTTCATTATTCTCTAACCCTATATACACAAATCGCATAATCAATTATCATGACCGCGTTCAATCAAAATCAAAATGGGGTTCGATATAATGACAATTTTCAGGAATTTAACTTCAATACTGCAACTGCAATATGATACTACATATGAATCTCTTAATTTAAGAAAATGGTAACTGTTGCATATTTATTACACTGGGTTTCTGCTATGCTCACAGTTATATTCAAGACTTTTGAGGGCTGTTAAATATCACACAACAGGTGGATAGATAAAATAGGTCAGAGGTCATTGCTAAAATCCCTTACGACAACCTTTTGTATCTGGCTTGCAATGAAATTTAAAACTTTACAATATTTCATGGCCTTTTTAAGTTAACTTTATTCAAAGCTTTTCAAGACTTTTCAAGAGCTTGGAATATCTTGATTATCTGAACATGCCAAACTGCCATTCACAAAGGAACAGATAACCCATTCTTCAATTAATTTTGGTCTTGTTGCTATAAGAGCTAAACCATCATTATGGTCTCTGACATTGAAAGCACAGTCAGATGTTTTTTTTATTAAATAAAATTCCTGTAATAAAGTAAAATATAATCCTCACATCTTCAGTCTTTTAGGATAATAATGGTTGAGGGGTAGTGCTAGCAATGAATCAAGGGTAATCGCATTTCATTTGGACCTCCCAGTGTGTAACATGTCTGGTGACTAAAAAACTAGTGATGTAATGCTGAATAACGACAACATCTCTCTCTCTCTCTCTCTCTCTCTCGTGTGTGTGTGTGTGTGTGTGACGGTATGGTTTTGCAGTGGACTCCAATGTACAGTTCATAAGTTTACCCTGCTGCTACAAGGCAAGCTCCAGGAGGATCAAGGGAATCAAAGAGTGCTACGAACAGAAACCACGTGTGGACTGTCAACACCACGCCTTCATGTAAGCGTGACATGATTTTAACCCCACACACACACACACACACACACACCCGTTAATGAATCTAACTGTTTGTGTCTCTGCCTCCTGTTTGGGTCTCTGCCTCCTGTTTATAGGATTGTAACCCAGAAGGGTAAGAAGTGGTGCATCAGACCAGATTCTCAGTGGCTTCAAGACATGATAAAGAAGGTGAGAGTTTGCCATTAAAACACCATGTCCAGATGAGTTTATTCAGCAAGCAAAATGAAGCCTGGATTTGTTAAATAACAGAAATTGTTCATCATTATTTTGCTAAGGTTTATAGATCTTGAGAATGAAAACAGTTTGTAACCAACTAAACTATCTTAGGTTTACTTACGACGATGGAATGTGAAGTTTTGCATCTCAAATCTGTAAACATGGCAAGATGTGACATTTTTTTATTAAGGTTTGGACTAAACACAGTACAGATACAGACCCTAAGATAATTATTAAACCTGAGTAGAGGTTGTGAGTACATTTAATCCAGAAAGTACAATACTGAGATACTTGTACTAAGAGGGAAAATTTCTAATTTTACTCCACCACATTTATCTGACTGTTGTAGTTTGCAGATTTGTATTTAACCTACAAGACAAATAATCCAACAAATAAAACTTGTGTTTTTTAGACTAAACTACCCATTAGTACATAAAGCAGTTTAATTCAATCCTCACCAACATGCTACAACATTAAAATCCTACGTAAATGTACATTGATAACAATGATGCTATACTTTCCACACATTTCACTAATATTACTTTTGTAGTTTAACTGTATTTGAGAACTGTATTTTCAGTGCGGTATTATAACTTGAAGTGAAGGTAAAATTTGGCCTAAATCTCGTGAAAACTACTCTGGTAAATGTACAAAAGTGGCTCCTGTTCATCACTGAGCATCATGGGTGTAACCTGTTTGACATCAATCTGCTCAACCGCGCTCTCCATTACAACATCACTTCATCTTTTGAGGAAAACTTTCCCATTTCTAACCTTGAGTGGTAAAAAAAAAAGTTGGAACATATACCAAAATGGAAAAACCTTTGACTCAGGGAACAGCAGCAGAGCTGTAGGCTACTCAGAAACTTCTGTGCTTAAATCAAAGGTTTTAAATAGAAACAATCTCTACATAAAAATGTAGGTGATGTAAAATACTCAACCATGTTTCAAATTGCAAAGCTGATGGACGATTGTGTCATAGAGACCCCCACTGGTTGGTGCGGTGGGACGACAAGTACTAAAGAAGCTAAAAAATAAACAGATCATTTATCATGAAAGCAAATGACCAAGCACTTCCTGGCTTTCTCTACCTGCACATGTTCCAGTTCTCTCTCTTATAACCTTTTCCCTGTCCTCTACATTGCAGGGAAAATTGGACTGCTCCCCAGATGTGTTAATGGATGACGTCCTGGCATGAAAAAACAAACAAACAAAAAAAACCCTAAAACATCCCAGCACAGAACATTTTCTGCTAGTTTATTATGTATTCCCTTTCAAATGAACATCGATTTTAAAAATTAAGTTATTTTTGTATTTAATTTATTTAAGAAATTTTTGTGACAGCATTTTGTAAAGCAGTGAATTACTGTAATGGCAGAGTTGTCCTTTTTTGAACTTGGAACCAAAAATAAACCATTAAACGATTAGATTTTGTTTCTTTTGGATACTGACATATTTTCTTTTTACGCGTCCTGTGTATGGATTTGTCCGACACTCCAGTGAGGAGAGGGTTCACTGTATGAATGGGGATTTCTGCGCCGACTCAGTGTGATGTTTTTTTCAAACTAGGTTGGTAAAAAAAAAAAGAACAACCCAAACACAAAACACCGCTTAATAAAAAAGATTATTAGTAATAATAATAATACAAATAAACAAAAAGAGTCAACATAACAAAATAAGATAATAAAAACCAACTCTTAGTTCATAAAGACCTAAACCACATAAAGTTGACGATAAAGGGAAAGATTAACTTGCATATAAGAGATACTGTCTGATGTCATATGAAAATAACTAATTTGGGCAGTGATAACTTCATGTACAGTACTGAATGTGGCCAAAAGTATGTAGACAATAGAGTTCAACCATATGTTGGACTATTGTCATTGATGGATAAATGTTACATTACTACTACATGCTGCAGGGAATAAAGGTAGTCATAATTACTTTATATACTACTTAATGATAAATTTCCCTCTGAGGATGAGCTGATTCTTACAACAATACATATGTATTTTGATTATGATTTACATCATTAAAATAAATCTGTAAATTCACTTATGTGGTGGCATAAAAAGTACTGCATTTGACTCTGAACTGTAGCAAAGTAGAAATATAAAGTAGCAGATACTGGAAATACTAAGTAAAGTCCAAGGGAACTCAAAATTGTGCTTAAGTAGATTACTTGATAAATGTACTTAGTTATTCTCCACAACTGGCTCATAGTTGGTGCTTCACTTCATTTTAAAACTAATTTCATATGGTTTCACACTGTGTGCCCTTGAAACACTAGTTTCTAAACTATCAGTATATCTGGGTGGGTATGTCCACATACTTTTGAGTAAAAAGTGTCTTGTCATGCCATTCAATTCGTTGCAGAAGAGGACGAATCCTGATACACGATACACAACAAACATGACCATGTAAGGACGTGACCAGCAAAATTCAGAACCTTCTTGGTGTGTCCGTGCACCGTTATCTGTTGACTGTGCATGCACCATAATCCCCTCAGAATAATGAATCCAAAATCACAAGCACTGAACACGACAGAAGCAGTTCCTCTTTCTGCGTGACGCTGCCGTATAAAAGATCACACCTCCCTGGTTCAGTTATCTTTAGACTTTGACGAAGTCGAGCAGATTGAACCTGAACAACGAAGCTGCTTTTACAGCATTTGAAGATGTTAACTCCTCTCTCTGCCAGCTGCTGGGTTTTCCTGCTCTCCCTGGGTATTGTAATGCTCTCATGGACTCATGGTATGTTATTGTTTCTTTGCATCCTTTTACGCTGTCTGAATATTTTTTCTATTTATTTTACTTTTTTGCAATTTTATGTAAAGAACTTGAGCTCATACACAAATAATGTTTATTACTATTACATTATTATTATTCATGGTGTGTGAATTGTTTTGGCTAGAGAGTATGGCAGTATTAACAGTCAGCGGAGTAGTGTTCTTTATAATGATTGTGGCTAAGGCCTTAGTTCAACAAACATGAGGCTCAATATCTCAAGTTGTGGGAGTTTTGATAAAATGGTAACCGATCCAAGAGCAATATGTGAAAACTTCCATTCTACAGTATTTTGATGAGTAAAAATCAAATACTGTTTTCCCTGAATAATGACTGTATCTCTCTCTCTCTCTCTTTGTGTGTGTGTGTGTGTTCGTGTGTGTTGTTCTGTCACAGTGATGGGACAGCCAGCACTTCTCTGCTGTGAAGAGGTTGGCGGGGAGATAATAGGAAATATCAAAGAATGTTTTGAACAAAAACCAAGATCGGGATGCAAAAAACATGCCTTCATGTAAGCGCTGCATTTTTTAAACATATTCAAACAAACACTAAATAAAATGTTTCTGTACTCATTTAATCTGCTGAAAAAGATTGTAAAATGTGTAACTTTGTCATAAATTAAACCATCCAACAGCGTATTCAAGTGGAGCTGAAGAAATTAGACAGAAAATTAATTTGTAATTATTTTGATGAACATCGCAATTCATTTTCATGCAAAGATACTAATTTTTTCACGGTTTCAGCTTCTGTAAGCTAATAAATTGCTGCTTTTTCCAATCATTTTAATTTTAATCTACACTGTGAATGTGTTACTGTGGACTTGAGATAACTGTGATGGGCACATGAAAAATGTCTAACTGCTGTATTCCTCTGTTTCCTGTTTTCCAGCGTTATATCAAAGGACGGTAAGTTACAGTGTATTGATCCAAACTCAGAGGATGTGATGAAGAAGTTATGGAAGGTGAGAATACACCTCATCCATCAAAAAGGTGGAAAGTAACTAAGTACATTTATTCAGTTTTGAGGTACTTGTACTTTACTGCCCCATAAATGTGCTTAGATGACAGAGTTAATGGTTTGACTGTGTATTCGAAGTCAAGCTGTTCAACGAATAAAACTAATGCGTGAATTTCAATAACATTTCTTTCTAATTGCATGTTTCCTTTTCTACTGCTTTTCTTTTTTTTCTCTCTCAATCTCTACACCACAGAATGGTACATTAAATTGTCCTCCCGACATCTCGGAGGGACGCAGATACAGAGTCCTGAATAAAAATGACCTGGACTAGCAGAGACTCTGCAGCAAAGCAGCCCCTGAGGACAGGTTCTGCTGGTTAACCGCTTATTGCTTTTACAGAAACATTATTAAAAAATGTTGTAGTTTTTCTAGATGATTTTCTACAGCTTAAAAAGAAACTTTTTTGGCATGATTTTTACAAGCTGTTAATTACAGTTATGGTTTGCTTTTGGAAATGATTTTGCAATTAAAAAAATGCTCATTGAATGACTCTGTGTGACTGACTACATGACTAGTTATTCTGTAAGTTGTTACGCTCTACTTTTAGTGCAGTAGTACGGTATAGTGCTGTCAGTGCAGTGGTTACGCACTTGATTTCTGGGATGAGCATTTGCTGTAAAGATGGAAAAGATGGACCTCATCTGCTCTAAATGCCTCTCTGTGAACGTGAAATAACTTGCACTTACATTTAGGTTGATAAATATTTAGACTGTGACACAACTTTTGCAATTTTTCCTCCGCACACAATCACAATTGATTTGAAAGGTGTAGAATTTCAGGTTTAATTCAAGGGGTTTCAATAAACTTTTACATTTACCATTTAGAAATTAAAGACATTTCTGTAAATAGTCCCTCATTTTCAGGGACTCAGAAGTAATTGAACAAACCCATATATTTATCAATAAAAGGATGAATTTTCATATGCCAGATCGTTACTGGAGCCGCCTTCAGTTGATACTTGTTTTGTGGGTCTTTCTGCCCTCAGTTTTGTCTTCAGAAAGTGAAAGGCCCACTCAGTTGGGTTGAGGTCAGATAACTGATTTGGCCATTGAAATATATTCCATTTCTTTGCATTGAGAATGTCTTGGGTTGCTTTCCCAGAATGTTTTGGGCCATTATCCATCTGTACTTTAAAGCTCTGTCCTATCAGTTTTGCAGCATTTGGCTGAATCTGAGCAGATATTTTAGCCCTAAGCATGTCAAAATTCACCCTGCTGCTTCTATCAGCAGTCACATCATCAATAAACACCAGTAGACCAGTTCCATTGACCGCCATACATGTCCATGTAATAACACTCCCTCCACCATGTCTGACAGATGATGTGGTGGCGTTGGATCGTGAGCCGTTCTTTTCCTTATCCATACTCGTCTCTTCCCATCATTCTGGTACAAATTCATCTTGGTTTCATCTGTCAAAAACAATGTTGTTCCAGAACTGTTCAGGCTCTTTTAGATGTTTTCTAGTAAAGTCTGATCTTTCTGTTCTTCAGAGTGACAAGTGGTTTGCACTGTGTGGTAAACCCTCTGTATTTACTTTCATGAAGGCGTCTCTTGATTATAGACTTTGACAACGATACACCTTCCTCCTGGGAGATTTCTTGACCTGACTACATGCTGGGAAGGGTTTTTCTTCACCAAGGAGAGAATTCTGCAATCATCCACTAATGTTGTCTTCTGTTGTTTTCAGGGCCTTTTGGTGTCACTGAGATCATCAGTTAATTGCTTCTTTTTAAGAATTAACCAGATTGTTGATGTGTCCTCTGCTAAAGTTTCTGCATCTGTCTGTAAAAGATCACACCTCCCTGGTTCAGTTATCCTTAGACTTTGACGAAGTCTAGCAGGTTGAACCTGAACAACGAAGCTGCTTTACAGTGTTTGAAGATGTTAACTCATGTTTGAATATTTTTTCTATTTATTTTACTTTTTTGCAATTATGTAAAGAACTTGAGCTCATACACACATAATGTTCATTACTATTACATTATTATTATTCATGGTGTGTGAATTGTTTTGGCTAGAGAGTATGGCAGTATTAACAGTCAGCGGAGTAGTGTTCTTTATAATGATTGTGGCTAAGGCCTTAGTTCAACAAACATGAGGCTCAATATCTCAAGTTGTGGGAGTTTTGATAAAATGGTAACCGATCCAAGAGCAATATGTGAAAACTTCCTTTCTACAGTATTTTGATGAGTAAAAATCAAATACTGTTTTCCCTGAATAATGCCTGTATCTCTCTCTCTCTTTGTGTGTGTGTGTGTGTTCGTGTGTGTTGTTCAGTCACAGTGATGGGACAGCCAGAACTTCCCTGCTGTGAAGAAGTTCACGGGAAGATAATAGGAAATATCAAAGAAAGTTTTGAACAAAAACCAAGATTGGGATGCAAAAAACATGCTTTCATGTAAGCACTGCATTTTTTAAACATATTCAAACAAACACTAAATAAAATGTTTCTGTACTCATTTAATCTGCTGAAAAAGATTGTAAAATGTGTAACTTTATCATAAATTAAACCATCCAACAGCGTATTCAAGTGGAGCTGAAGAAATTAGACAGAAAATTAATTTGTAATTATTTTGATGAACATCGCAATTCATTTTCATGCAAAGATACTAATTTTTTCACGGTTTCAGCTTCTGTAAGCTAATAATTTGCTGCTTTTTCCAATCATTTTAATTTTAATCTACACTGTGAATGTGTTACTGTGGACTTGAGGTAACTGTGATGGGCACATGAAAAATGTCTAACTGCTGTATTCCTCTGTTTCCTGTTTTCCAGCGTCGTAACTGACGACGGTAAGTTACAGTGTATTGATCCAAACTCACAGGATCTCAAGGACGAGTTATGTAAGGTGAGAATACACCTCATCCATCACAGTGGTGGAAAGTAACTAAGTACATTTATTCAATTTTGTGGTACTTGTACTTTACTGCCCCATAAATGTGCTTAGATGACAGAGTTATCAGAGTTTGACTGTGTATTCGAAGTCAAACTGTTCAATGAATAAAACTAATGCGTGAATTTCAATAACATTTCTTTCTAATTGCATGTTTCCTTTTCTACTGCTTTTCCTTTTTTTCTCTCTCAATCTCTACACCACAGAATTGTATAATAAATTGCCCTCCCGTCACCTCGGTGGGAGACGGATTCACAGTCTTCGAGCATCAGCCCGTACACATTAAACTCACATGCATGTAAGATTTCTTGTGTTGTTTGATCTTTAGAGCTTGCTGGAGGTTTAAATTAGAGCTGTAACGAATAGTAGAATAACTATTAGTTATTATTATGATAAAAATATCATTACATAAGCAAAATAAGACCCAAAAATGTGGTTTTTTTCCAGTTGCCAACATATCTAATTCCCCCCTTTTCTATGCCCTATTTCACTGTAAACTGAATATTTTGTGTTTTAGACTGTTGCTCAGACAAAATCCGATACTTTTGACTCGGAGAAAATGTAATTATTTCTGCGTGTCAGATTTAAGTTCAAAATGTGTGATTCTACATCTGTCAGTGTTTTATTCTAAACACGTATATGCACATGTATTTTTGCTGGGAAATGCATTCTGTTTCCAGTGTCTACCTTTGAGACCTTGTGGTGATTGAGAATACATTGATCTTATGCACCAGATCAGAAACAATGCTGAAACTCACCTTATCAAGTGGATCGAGACTTTTAGTTGTATTGGAGTATTTTGCAATTCAGGTATTGGTTCTTTTAACTTAAGTAAAGGGCTGGTTATGGGCGTGAGACTCTTTCTGACCTTTATTACTGAAGGGACTCATCAGACTCACAGTTTAATACTCAATCATACAATATAAAGAGCTGCAATTTAAGGCTCCACTAAAAGCTGAGCTGGATCCAAAGTGCATGATTGCTGATGATTGTCTCTATTAATAGACCTTGTTCTCAGTCTTCATTAGTTCCAAGGTTCAAAATATCTTGAGTATCAATGAAAACTTTGACTTTTGGTTTGATCGTCTTCATTTTATCTATTTCAGGTTTTGATACTAGTTGCTTTCATTTATTCATCCATCAAATTCTTTCCTGTACTTTTATTGATTCACATGTTGTCTGCATGTAAGTAGATTTTTTAAAGAGGGGGTTTTAATTACATAAAATAATGTCATTTTTACTTAAATTAGGTACCAATGACATTTTGAGCATCTTTTCTAACATGTTCAAGTTGGGCCTGTTGCAAAAACAGTATGATGAAGCTCTTTCAGGGTAATTAGAAATAAACGACTTTTATGAAAAAAGAAGAAAAAAAAAAAAGCTTTTCAATGCAATGTGAAGCAACACATTGCAACAGTGCTCCAGTCCGTTTATCTGTGGCTGCGATCAGTGTTGAACATATGTCGGTTACCGATGCTGATATTAAATAAATACACCACTGTTTCCTAACACTGTCAGCCTAAACTGATTATCTGTTAAAGGGGAACCATTATTGCTACACCATGGTTTAATCCTTTTTTTCTTTTGCTTTTTATGTCCAAACACTAATACTGATTGGTAAATGATATGTCACAATGGTCTGTTGACCCCTGTTTGGAGAATTGACAAAAGCCCCTTATCATGGTGATGGGAAAGATTAAGAATTAAGAAAGGGGAAGTGGTGTTCTTGGTTGAATCTAAATCTTGATGTTCAAAAAGGCAGTTACTTCACATTAACACTTGTTAACATGAAGGGGCTGTTAACCCAGGAGTATGACCTATGATCTGCATTTAATTGAACATGACTCAACCTCATGAAAGACATACTAAAATTTTAAAAAGTATCTCATCTTTGTGTTATAATCCTTTTAAAATCACACAAAACTCCAGCAGTAAAACTTTACTGTGCATTTAGATTCACAAGAAACTCTTCACCAGTTTTCACTTGAAATAGTTTTGCACACACTCAGTGATTTTTTTTAGCTTTTAAGTTGTTGTTCAATGATGGTTTAGAGCTGCTCCTGCAAGCTGCATCTGGACGCCTCTTTAAGGTGATATCTACACTTCTATGCAAAAGTTTGGGCAAATTAGATATTTTGTTTGCTTCTGAAGTGAAAACAAGTAAATACAAACCCCTGCAAAGGGCTAATTGACTAATGAGTCAATTCTTGAAACATATATGAAATACATGAAATACAAAGTAAGAGTGCATTCACATTAACAAAGAATGACTGATATCGTAATGTCTACTCTGCCAGGTTTGTATTCATATATAAAAAAATATTTATATATATATATAAAAAAAATGAACAAAATATCTAATTTGCCCAAACCTTTTCAAGCAAATACATATTTTTAGATAAGAAACAGACAGTAGGAATTATACGTAATTTAATGTCCATTAAGTAGCTGTTTATATAATCCTCCTGAGCAGATGGTGTTTGCCTTGTTATCATGCAGTTGTAGAACTGCAGCACTCTAAGGACTCTCTTGACTCTCTAAGGACTCTCTTGACCATGTTTGTGTTAAAGTTGAGAATAAAAGTTCACTCTTACCCTTGAAAACAGCAGTTGCTTTCTGTCAACTGCTTCAGAAAATGTACTTTCAGTGTCAAAGTTCAGTTTTGATAACTTCTCAACGTAAAACACATGTATAGATGGGGTCTGAGAGGGTATGACTGACAACCTTCTTTGTTCAGCGATCAGTATGTGGAACCTGAGGTGCTCAGACTGGATCATCACAGTTGAAACAGTTGGTGAAGGTTGATCAGTTGGTTCTCTTTAGGCTCTTACCGTATCTAATTGTAGTTCTGGTGCCCCTGTGGGTCTATGGTTGTCCTAGGTCGTTGGTAGTTCAGCTTTGGTTTTATCTGTACAAAGAAAAATTGGCTGCAGGATTTGTTTTACCCACTTGATGGTGGCAAAGCTGTGATAAACACTGACCTATAGCCACAGTAGTGCTCTACTCTCCCAAAAGATGTTTGTGGCATTACTTGTGGTTAATAAACGGTTTCGAAAAGTCCATAGCGCTTATCTATAACCTGCAGAGGGAGACCAAGAGTCATGGGGCCCCTATTAGAAATATTTTGGGTCTCTGCAAATCAATCAGTTCTCTTTAATACTCACCTTAGTGTGGATTATTTATATATAATCCTGTTTGTGAAGCCTTGAGTTGGTATTTGTATAAGATTTTAGCCCCGTCATTCTCAGCATGTATTCGCTTTAATTTCAGGAATATACCAGTTTACTGTGCACAGGTATAAGTGTTTCTGTATGTGTGTTAAAGTAAATAAAATAAATAAAAATTAAATAGATGAACAAAAACATCATGAGAGTAAACACAGCACAGATGAACAAAATAAACAAAACAAAACACAAAGCACCAGACATCTGACATCTGATCCTCTGAAGCCGCTCACATCCACTGCATCACTACTGAAGATCCAGCTATTGATGTGGTCGAGCGTTTTCATTCTGACTTGTATCATACGTCCCTTTTTGTCTTGACATTGCCGTGTTAAAGAGAGAGACAGAGCGAGCGGCAGGTGTGAGCACCTCAGCTACTTCAGCTCATACCCATTACGTTACCCAGAATGAGATCTCAGACGCTGTTTGTTTGTTCAGTAAGAAGTTTACCCCCCTAGTAAAAATATAGAAAATGTTTAATTGACAAATAATTCAGGTCCAAAATGCAACCAAAAGGAAAAAAAATTGAGAAAATGATCGATGCAGCTTTGGTTATTTAGTCGCATCTTGTGTCTATGACGGGAAAAGTAAGAGGCTTTAAATCGCCCATGTTCTTGTATAAACCCTGTTAAGGTTGCATTGAACATAAATTCATTTGATTTATTTCAGTCATAACACACAGTCATCAGTGGTTGAAGTTTGCTCATTTGTCAGATATGAGCTTGAATGTCTTCACCTCTCTTTCCATGACAACTAAACAAACTCCCCCTGCTGACAAAGACCATGTCATATGGTTGGGAGCCCTAAAAAGGTCAGTAAATATGTGAGCCTTGAGTTGGGGCTATTTGGTCAAGCTTATTTTTATCTAAATTGTGCTCTACAACAAGCATCTTGTCCTTTCACTGTACTGCAAAAACAAAGGCAAATATAAGATCGGGATGCGAAAACATGCCAACATGCCTCTGTATTTACTTTCATGAAGGTGTCTCTTGATTATAGACTTTGACAACGATACACCTTCCTCCTGGGAGATTTCTTGACCTGACTACATGCTGGGAAGGGTTTTTCTTCACCAAGGAGAGAATTCTGCAATCATCCACTAATGTTGTCTTCTGTTGTTTTCAGGGCCTTTTGGTGTCACTGAGATCATCAGTTAATTGCTTCTTTTTTCCTCTTTCTGCGTGATGCTGCCGTATAAAAGATCACACCTCCCTGGTTCAGTTATCTTTAGACTTTGACGAAGTCGAGCAGATTGAACCTGAACAACGAAGCTGCTTTTACAGCATCTGAAGATGTTAACTCCTCTCTCTGCCAGCCGCTGGGTTTTCCTGCTCTCCCTGGGTATTGTAATGCTCTCATGGACTCATGGTATGTTATTGTTTCTTTGCATCCTTTTACACTGTCTGAATATTTTTCTATTTATTTTACTTTTTTGCAATTTTATGTAAAGAACTTGAGCTCATACACAAATAATGTTTATTACTATTACATTATTATTATTCATGGTGAGTGGCTCAATATCTCAAGTTTTGTGGGTTTTGATAAAATGGTAACTGATCCAAGAGCAATATGTGAAAACTTCTTTCTACAGTATTTTGATAAGTAAAAATCAAATACTGTTTTCCCTGAATAATGACTGTATCTCTCTCTCTCTCTTTGTGTGTGTGTGTGTGTTTGTGTGTGTTGTTCTGTCACAGTGATGGGACAGCCAGAACTTCCCTGCTGTGAAGAAGTTGCCTCAAAGATACAAGGAGAGATCAAAGAATGTTATGAACAAAAACCAAGATTCAAATGCGAAAAACATGCCATCATGTAAGCGCTGCATTTTTTAAACATATTCAAACAAACACTAAATAAAATGTTTCTGTACTCATTTAATCTGCTGAAAAAGATTGTAAAATGTGTAGCTTTGTCATAAATTAAACCATCCAACGCGTATTCAAGTGGAGCTGAAGAAATTAGACAGAAAAGTAATTTGTAATTATTTTGATAATCATTTCAATTCATTTTCATGCAAAGATACTAATTTTTCACGGTTTCAGCTTCTGTAAGAGAATAATTTGCTGCTTTTTCCAATCATTTTAATTTTAATCTACACTGTGAATGTGTTACTGTGGACTTGAGGTAACTGTGATGGGCACATGAAAAATGTCTAACTGCTGTATTCCTCTGTTTCCTGTTTTCCAGCGTTATATCAGAGGACGGTAAGTTACAGTGTATTGATCCAAACTCACAGGATCTCAAGGACGAGTTATCGAAGGTGAGAATACACCTCATCCATCACAGTGGTGGAAAGTAACTAAGTACATTTATTCAATTTTGAGGTACTTGTACTTTACTGCCCCATAAATGTGCTTAGATGACAAAGTTAAATGGTTTGACTGTGTATTCGAAGTCAAACTGTTCAACGAATAAAACTAATGCGTGAATTTCAATAACATTTCTTTCTAATTGCATGTTTCCTTTTCTACTGCTTTTCCTTTTTTTCTCTCTCAATCTCTACACCACAGGATGATAAAATAATTTGCATTTCCGTCACCTTGGGGGAAGAGAACGGTGGACAGTACCTGAGGGACATCATCCGGACTACAGACTCTGCAGCAGAGCTGCCCCTGAGGACAGGTTCTGCTGGTTAACCGCTTATTGCTTTTACAGAAACATTATTAAAAAATGTTGTAGTTTTTCTAGATGATTTTCTACAGCTTAAAAAAAAAAAACTTTTTTGGCATGATTTTGACAAGCTGTTAATTACAGTTATGGTTTGCTTTTGGAAATGATTTTGCAATTAAAAAAATGCTCATTGAATGACTCTGTGTGACTGACTACATGACTAGTTTTTCTGTAAGTTGTTACGCTCTACTTTTAGTGCAGTAGTACGGTATAGTGCTGTCAGTGCAGTGGTTACGCACTTGATTTCTGGGATGAGCATTTGCTGTAAAGATGGAAAAGATGGACCTCATCTGCTCTAAATGCCTCTCTGTGAACGTGAAATAACTTGCACTTACATTTAGGTTGATAAATATTTAGACTGTGACACAACTTTTGCAATTTTTCCTCTGCACACAATCACAATTGATTTGAAAGGTGTAGAATTTCAGGTTTAATTCAAGGGGTTTCAATAAACTTTTACATTTACCATTTAGAAATTAAAGACATTTCTATACATAGTCCCTCATTTTCAGGGACTCAGAAGTAATTGAACAAACCCATATATTTATCAATAAAAGGATGAATTTTCATATGCCAGATCGTTACTGGAGCCACCTTCAGTTGATACTTGTTTTGTGGGTCTTTCTGCCCTCAGTTTTGTCTTCAGAAAGTGAAAGGCCCACTCAGTTGGGTTGAGGTCAGATAACTGATTTGGCCATTGAAATATATTCCATTTCTTTGCATTGAGAACGTCTTGGGTTGCTTTCCCAGAATGTTTTGGGCCATTATCCATCTGTACTTTAAAGCTCTGTCCTATCAGTTTTGCAGCATTTGGCTGAATCTGAGCAGATATTTTAGCCCTAAGCATGTCAAAATTCACCCTGCTGCTTCTATCAGCAGTCACATCATCAATAAACACCAGTAGACCAGTTCCATTGACCGCCATACATGTCCATGTAATAACACTCCCTCCACCATGTCTGACAGATGATGTGGTGGCGTTGGATCGTGAGCCGTTCTTTTCCTTATCCATACTCGTCTCTTCCCATCATTCTGGTACAAATTCATCTTGGTTTCATCTGTCAAAAACAATGTTGTTCCAGAACTGTTCAGGCTCTTTTAGATGTTTTCTAGTAAAGTCTGATCTTTCTGTTCTTCAGAGTGACAAGTGGTTTGCACTGTGTGGTAAACCCTCTGTATTTACTTTCATGAAGGCGTCTCTTGATTATAGACTTTGACAACGATACACCTTCCTCCTGGGAGATTTCTTGACCTGACTACATGCTGGGAAGGGTTTTTCTTCACCAAGGAGAGAATTCTGCAATCATCCACTAATGTTGTCTTCTGTTGTTTTCAGGGCCTTTTGGTGTCACTGAGATCATCAGTTAATTGCTTCTTTTTAGGAATTAACCAGATTGTTGATGTGTCCTCTGCTAAAGTTTCTGCATCTGTCTGTAAAAGATCACACCTCCCTGGTTCAGTTATCCTTAGACTTTGACGAAGTCTAGCAGGTTGAAACTGAACAACGAAGCTGCTTTTACAGTGTTTGAAGATGTTAACTCATGTTTGAATATTTTTTCTATTTATTTTACTTTTTTGCAATTATGTAAAGAACTTGAGCTCATACACACATAATGTTCATTACTATTACATTATTATTATTCATGGTGTGTGAATTGTTTTGGCTAGAGAGTATGGCAGTATTAACAGTCAGCGGAGTAGTGTTCTTTATAATGATTGTGGCTAAGGCCTTAGTTCAACAAACATGAGGCTCAATATCTCAAGTTTTGGGGGTTTTGATAAAATGGTAACTGATCCAAGAGCAATATGTGAAAACTTCCTTTCTACAGTATTTTGATGAGTAAAAATCAAATACTGTTTTCCCTGAATAATGACTGTATCTCTCTCTCTCTTTGTGTGTGTGTGTTGTTCTGTCACAGTGATGGGACAGCAAGAACTTCACTGCTGTAAAGAATTTGGCTCAAAGATACTAGGAGAGATCAAAGAATGTTATGAACAAAAACCAAGATGGGGATGCAAAAAACATGCCTTCATGTAAGCGCTGCATTTTTTAAACATATTCAAACAAACACTAAATAAAATGTTTCTGTACTCATTTAATCTGCTGAAAAAGATTGTAAAATGTGTAACTTTGTCATAAATTAAACCATCCAACGCGTATTCAGGTGGAGCTGAAGAAATTAGACAGAAAATTAATTTGTAATTATTTTGATAATCATCGCAATTCATTTTCATGCAAAGATACTAATTTTTTCACGGTTTCAGCTTCTGTAAGCGAATAATTTGCTGCTTTTTCCAATCATTTTAATTTTAATCTACACTGTGAATGTGTTACTGTGGACTTGAGGTAACTGTGATGGGCACATGAAAAATGTCTAACTGCTGTATTCCTCTGTTTCCTGTTTTCCAGCGTCGTAACTGACGACGGTAAGTTACAGTGTATTGATCCAAACTCACAGGATCTCAAGGA
This sequence comes from Istiophorus platypterus, assembly GCA_016859345.1. Lineage (NCBI taxonomy): Eukaryota > Metazoa > Chordata > Actinopteri > Istiophoriformes > Istiophoridae > Istiophorus > Istiophorus platypterus. Next base: position 18,952,187 of record CM029125.1, read on the forward strand.
CGAGTTATGTAAGGTGAGAATACACCTCATCCATCACAGTGGTGGAAAGTAACTAAGTACATTTATTCAATTTTGTGGTACTTGTACTTTACTGCCCCATAAATGTGCTTAGATGACAAAGTTAATGGTTTGACTGTGTATTCGAAGTGAAGCTGTTCAATGAATAAAACTAACGCGTGAATTTCAATAACATTTCTTTCTAATTGCATGTTTCCTTTTCTACTGCTTTTCCTTTTTTTCTCTCTCAATCTCTACACCACAGAATTGTATAATAAATTGCCCTCCCGTCACCTCGGTGGGAGACGGATTCACAGTCTTCGAGCATCAGCCCGTACACATTAAACTCACATGCATGTAAGATTTCTTGTGTTGTTTGATCTTTAGAGCTTGCTGGAGGTTTAAATTAGAGCTGTAACGAATAGTAGAATAACTATTAGTTATTATTATGATAAAAATATCATTACATAAGCAAAATAAGACCCAAAAATGTGGTTTTTTTCCAGTTGCCAACATATCTAATTCCCCCCTTTTCTATGCCCTATTTCACTGTAAACTGAATATTTTGTGTTTTAGACTGTTGCTCAGACAAAATCCGATACTTTTGACTCGGAGAAACTGTAATTATTTCTGCGTGTCAGATTTAAGTTCAAAATGTGTGATTCTACATCTGTCAGTGTTTTATTCTAAACACGTATATGCACATGTATTTTTGCTGGGAAATGCATTCTGTTTCCAGTGTCTACCTTTGAGACCTTGTGGTGATTGAGAATACATTGATCTTATGCACCAGATCAGAAACAATGCTGAAACTCACCTTATCAAGTGGATCGAGACTTTTAGTTGTATTGGAGTATTTTGCAATTCAGGTATTGGTTCTTTTAACTTAAGTAAAGGGCTGGTTATGGGCGTGAGACTCTTTCTGACCTTTATTACTGAAGGGACTCATCAGACTCACAGTTTAATACTCAATCATACAATATAAAGAGCTGCAATTTAAGGCTCCACTAAAAGCTGAGCTGGATCCAAAGTGCATGATTGCTGATGATTGTCTCTATTAATAGACCTTGTTCTCAGTCTTCATTAGTTCCAAGGTTCAAAATATCTTGAGTATCAATGAAAACTTTGACTTTTGGTTTGATCGTCTTCATTTTATCTATTTCAGGTTTTGATACTAGTTGCTTTCATTTATTCATCCATCAAATTCTTTCCTGTACTTTTATTGATTCACATGTTGTCTGCATGTAAGTAGATTTTTTAAAGAGGGGGTTTTAATTACATAAAATAATGTCATTTTTACTTAAATTAGGTACCAATGACATTTTGAGCATCTTTTCTAACATGTTCAAGTTGGGCCTGTTGCAAAAACAGTATGATGAAGCTCTTTCAGGGTAATTAGAAATAAACGACTTTTATGAAAAAAGGAAAAAAAAAAAAGCTTTTCAATGCAATGTGAAGCAACACATTGCAACAGTGCTCCAGTCCGTTTATCTGTGGCTGCGATCAGTGTTGAACATATGTCGGTTACCGATGCTGATATTAAATAAATACACCACTGTTTCCTAACACTGTCAGCCTAAACTGATTATCTGTTAAAGGGGAACCATTATTGCTACACCATGGTTTAATCCTTTTTTTCTTTTGCTTTTTATGTCCAAACACTAATACTGATTGGTAAATGATATGTCACAATGGTCTGTTGACCCCTGTTTGGAGAATTGACAAAAGCCCCTTATCATGGTGATGGGAAAGATTAAGAATTAAGAAAGGGGAAGTGGTGTTCTTGGTTGAATCTAAATCTTGATGTTCAAAAAGGCAGTTACTTCACATTAACACTTGTTAACATGAAGGGGCTGTTAACCCAGGAGTATGACCTATGATCTGCATTTAATTGAACATGACTCAACCTCATGAAAGACATACTAAAATTTTAAAAAGTATCTCATCTTTGTGTTATAATCCTTTTAAAATCACACAAAACTCCAGCAGTAAAACTTTACTGTGCATTTAGATTCACAAGAAACTCTTCACCAGTTTTCACTTGAAATAGTTTTGCACACACTCAGTGATTTTTTTTAGCTTTTAAGTTGTTGTTCAATGATGGTTTAGAGCTGCTCCTGCAAGCTGCATCTGGACGCCTCTTTAAGGTGATATCTACACTTCTATGCAAAAGTTTGGGCAAATTAGATATTTTGTTTGCTTCTGAAGTGAAAACAAGTAAATCCAAACCCCTGCAAAGGGCTAATTGACTAGTGAGTCAATTCTTGAAACATATATGAAATACATGAAATACAAAGTAAGAGTGCATTCACATTAACAAAGAATGACTGATATCGTAATGTCTGCTCTGCCAGGTTTGTATGTATATATAAAAAAATTATTTATATATATATAAAAAAATGAACAAAATATCTAATTTGCCCAAACCTTTGCAAACAAATACATATTTTTAGATAAGAAACAGACAGTAAGAATTATACGTAATTTAATGTCCATTAAGTAGCTGTTTATATAATCCTCCTGAGCAGATGGTGTTTGCCTTGTTATCATGCAGTTGTAGAACTGCAGCACTCTAAGGACTCTCTTGACTCTCTAAGGACTCTCTTGACCATGTTTGTGTTAAAGTTGAGAATAAAAGTTCACTCTTACCCTTGAAAACAGCAGTTGCTTTCTGTCAACTGCTTCAGAAAATGTACTTTCAGTGTCAAAGTTCAGTTTTGATAACTTCTCAACGTAAAACACATGTATAGATGGGGTCTGAGAGGGTATGACTGACAACCTTCTTTGTTCAGCGATCAGTATGTGGAACCTGAGGTGCTCAGACTGGATCATCACAGTTGAAACAGTTGGTGAAGGTTGATCAGTTGGTTCTCTTTAGGCTCTTACCGTATCTAATTGTAGTTCTGGTGCCCCTGTGGGTCTATGGTTGTCCTAGGTCGTTGGTAGTTCAGCTTTGGTTTTATCTGTACAAAGAAAAATTGGCTGCAGGATTTGTTTTACCCACTTGATGGTGGCAAAGCTGTGATAAACACTGACCTATAGCCACAGTAGTGCCTCTACTCCCAAAAGATGTTTGTGGCATAACTTGTGGTTAATAAATGGTTTCGAAAAGTCCATAGCGCTTATCTATTACCTGCAGAGGGAGACCAAGAGTCATGGGGCCCATATTAGAAATATTTTGGGTCTCTGCAAATCAATCAGTTCTCTTTAATACTCACCTTAGTGTGGATTATTTATATATAATCCTGTTTGTGAAGCCTTGAGTTGGTATTTGTATAAGATTTTAGCCCCGTCATTCTCAGCATGTATTCGCTTTAATTTCAGGAATATACCAGTTTACTGTGCACAGGTATAAGTGTTTCTGTATGTGTGTTAAAGTAAATAAAATAAATAAAAATTAAATAGATGAACAAAAACATCATGAGAGTAAACACAGCACAGATGAACAAAATAAACAAAACAAAACACAAAGCACCAGACATCTGACATCTGATCCTCTGAAGCCGCTCACATCCACTGCATCACTACTGAAGATCCAGCTATTGATGTGGTCAAGCGTTTTCATTCTGACTTGTATCATACGTCCCTTTTTGTCTTGACATTGCCGTGTTAAAGAGAGAGACAGAGCGAGCGGCAGGTGTGAGCACCTCAGCTACTTCAGCTCATACCCATTACGTTACCCAGAATGAGATCTCAGACGCTGTTTGTTTGTTCAGTAAGAAGTTTACCCCCCTGGTAAAAATATAGAAAATGTTTAATTCACAAATAATTCAGGTCCAAAATGCAACCAAAAGGAAAAAAAATTAGAAAATGATCGATGCAGCTTTGGTTATTTAGTCGCATCTTGTGTCTATGACGGGAAAAGTAAGAGGCTTTAAATCGCCCATGTTCTTGTATAAACCCTGTTAAGGTTGCATTGAACATAAATTCATTTGATTTATTTCAGTCATAACACACAGTCATCAGTGGTTGAAGTTTGCTCATTTGTCAGATATGAGCTTGAATGTCTTCACCTCTCTTTCCATGACAACTAAACAAACTCCCCCTGCTGACAAAGACCATGTCATATGGTTGGGAGCCCTAAAAAGGTCAGTAAATATGTGAGCCTTGAGTTGGGGCTATTTGGTCAAGCTTATTTTTATCTAAATTGTGCTCTACAACACGCATCTTGTCCTTTCATTGTACTGCAAAAACAAAGGCAAATATGGTCCAGTTTTACAGCTTTAAAGAGAGATATAAACACAGTTTTAAATTCTGTGAAACAAGACATATAATTAACCAGAAAAATGTGTGCGAAAATGTTCGCTGATCTGTCGCAGACATGCTTGCAACATGTGGTTGGTTTGGTAATACACTAATTTGTTGTTTGCAAAAAACCGACCCGTCATGTCATCTGTCATCCTGTGCAAGAGATGTGATAAGCATGACCAAGCATCTGGTCTGCCCTTGTGAATAATGAAGTCTGATCCACCGGAAGTTAGTAAGACACTGGTTTGCTGATATAAACATTAAATCCTGTGAAACGGAGGTATGATTAGTGGGGCACATGACCCAGTCGTTCTGAAACTCTCTTATCTGGTGTAATTACTTCCCTTTTCTTATGTTTTTTTTAACAACTTAAAAGGGGGGCAGGAAGTAATCGAGGGGTTTCAAGGAAGCGTTGTACTTCCTGGCATGTGGAAACAGTGAAGTCACAAAATTTCCACCATGAAATTAAATTTCTTCAGAACCCGCCTCAGGGTATGCTAAAAAAAGTTTGACATGAAGCACACATTAAAGGATCATCAGCTGCAACCAATACATGTAAAAGAGGGAATTCTTGACTAATGCTTAAGTCAGTCATTAAGGCAATATTTTATTTTATCTATCCATCCATCCATCCATCCATCCATCCATGCTATGCTCCTGTATATTAATAAATAATTCAATTATGAAACATAACGTCATCCTTAAAAACACAGTCAACCGCTCATGTTCTCTTAGCTTTGGAGTTCTCCCAGTTTTTTGGGGGGTTTTTTTGGATAAGACTTACTCTCAGCAGCTTTGTCAACAGCACTTAAGAGGGAACTTTTACCTAAAGTGCCATTTAGGAAGACTCCTAGCATTGTGGAATGATCCTTGTTGAATATGACCCCTGCTCCGCCATCCACAACTGGGAAAGAATCTGTATCTGCATCATTACTCATGAACCTGGTATTCAACCGTCACTCGCAGGTTCCTTTTCTGGACCTGTAACAAGCTTTCAGAGCAGGAACTGGAGGTTTCACAAGTCAATGGGTTTAACGGGCTTGTCCAGCAACCCCTTCCTGAACCAGTGTATTTTAGTGTATACCACAATACCGTTGTGATGAAACTGAGATAATGGCCCATCATTATTTTCTCAGTCTATTAGCAAGCAAGCAGGGATGGTTCTGAAAGCAAACCACAGTGATCTGCACAGACGTTTGATGTGTGAATTCACTACAGTAAATACTGTCTCATTTTTAGTACACGCGGTTCGGTGCATGCAAGGTGCAGGTCACGCTTATGCTTGATTCCCGTAAAGTAATGAGATTAATAAACAATGTTTCACATTAAGTCGATACTGCCATCGGACCCTGCCATAAACTAACAACAATGAAAGTGCTGTGGCAGTGCTGCACGCTGAGATAATGCGCATTATACTAAAAATACACCTTTGAGAGCGGCTTCAATGATAATGTAGCAGATTTTGACAGAGATAAATGGATCAGGTTTAGAATAAAAATAGTCTCTATCAGAAGATAGACAAGCTTCAAAAGTTTACATATAACAAGGTGTAAACACAGCAGAATAATACCATTTACAGACATTTATCACACCCTTCTGCTTTTGAGGTTTCTCTCCAAACTAGTGTTTCACTCAGAAAAGGGCATCTGGGCAAAAAGAGTCAGTCATCTACTTTGAGACACTACGGTAAATTTCAGATTTACATGACTGGATTTTTGAGACGGTGTTAAAGAGGCTTTACATTCCTGTCGTGCTGATCATTAATATATTAAATATGTCATGAACTGAATGTAAGATGTGGTTTAAAAAAAAAGCCACAGTCATACCTGATGTTGACGCAAACACACAACATTTCTAAGGACACTATCTGAAAAATGCAACCCCTCCTCTCTTATCAGTTCTGTGCTCACACAATACTAAGAATTCTGGGATATATTTGTTTCAGACAGGGACTGAGAAATTTCATGGCAGCTCTCCTTTTCTTTTTTAGTTGGTTTAGAAGTATTTTTTAGTGGAAAATTCTGTAAGGAGTAAGCAAGTGTCCATTTTGCATGTAAAGCCCTATGAAAAAACTGAACTGGTGTAACTAAGAATGGGCAGTTGGCCAAAAGGAAAACAGAAAGGAAATTTATTTATGTTAATCTTATTTTAAGCACCATCAGTGGTCTAAGCGATAACTACTGGGGAAATTAATCTACATTCACTTGTATTATCTCATCATTTCATTTGTATCAACTCTTCATTTGTATTAACTCATCATTTTTTTATTCTGTTTCTCTGTTTGCTTGCCTGGAAAGGAGTTAAATTAGGAGTTAAATTAAAAAAAAACAAACCCACTGTGCTTACATTTGGGGGAAAAATTGCAAACCTATGTGCTTTACTGAAAATGTTAAAAGCAGAGATAGCTGTGGTGTTTTAATCTGATTTTAAAATGAAAATCCGCAAACAAACCTCAAACTAGATCTAGACGACCCAAATACTATCTGCTTCACTTAGTACATACTGTCCCTTCAGATGATTGTGACCACTTCCTTGAAATTTCGCGTGAAAAAATTATCACCAAAAAAGAAATTAAAAAAAAATAAAAAGAAAAAAATAAAATAATAGAAAAGCAGTAGTAGGGAAAAAAGGGTAGTCCACAGTGTGACCAAAAAAGGCTTTTTCAAGACATAGGCTGCTAAGACCCATCATCTATTCCCTCTTCTTTTGTACGGAATAAAACAGAAATATTAAAGCACATTTAAAGATATTGGTCAGTCAGTCTAGCAGTCGTTTGGTTCATCTCACTTGGATCAAACAGGGCTAAAGAAGCAGCAAAATCTAAAAAGTCTAAGGACCTTGCTTTTAAGAGCCTCGCTTTCGTTTTCTAGCAGAAACTGTGCACCCCAAAGATGCTTTACGCTTTTACAATTAATCTTACAAGAGCACAAAAAACCGAAAGTCTGCTGGGTGTGGAAGCTTCTGCTTTTACTCTGATGCAATTCATGGTCATGTCCTGTTTTCTCTCGTTTAATATTTTCATTTGCCAAACGAGCAGCATTTCCCTATTCCGCTAACATCAGTTTTGTCTTGGTGTCAGTCCCGGTTGCAAACATATTTCAGAATGCGTGGGTGTTGGTTTTTTTTTTAAGAGATGTGTGAGCAGACAGAGGTCTGGGTGTTTGCGTTCATTGCTCTGATAACATAAAGTTATTATTTTACGGCTGCAGGCTTAGACCAAGTGATGTATTTCTCTAATAAAATTTTCGATCAGTACAATGATATAAATAAAAACCTGCAAACTAAATCACTGGATTCATTGCTGCTCCTGCTGCACACGTGTGACCAGAGAGTTATACTGTGGCTACTGTTGCAATGCAATTCCTACCAACCAACCATCTCTCAGAGAAACATGTACTGTACATAGATGACAGGACAGACTGTTACATGTCTACTTATCATCACTGGTGTGTCAGTCCATCTGATCTGACTGTCGTCTCCCTCTGTTCCAAAGTCGAAGAAACATTAAGTAACACAACATTACCACTCTTTGTCACACTAAAACTCTGTATCATTTGATGGAGGCACTCTTTTAGACTGTACGATACAAGTTACCCCCTGATCCAGGGAGCGGACCTGGCAACACTTTTGAGTTGATGGGCATCAATGCAACACAACAAGGGCCAGGTTATGCTCCAACGTATCTGGATTGTGCAACGCGTTGTCAGCATTTGTTTGTAACACCTGCCCCTACTACTTCAGTCACTGTGGGGCATGTGACATGTGATGTGAATGTCGATTTGTTGGTTTCGGGAAAGTCACAAACTTCCAGCATCGGGAAGGGTGTGGTGCAGAGTATACTGGCACCAATGTGATTTTCATTCTAATTCTAGTAGTCCTTTGAATCCAGAGTCCTCGATTCTCAGTCTAATTTAGACGCTGACATGTCTGTGTGTCACTGGGCTGGAGTGCGTTATGACTGCAAGCTTGGGCATGTCATGTCCAGAATCATTACCAATTTCTAAATGACATTAATGCCACAAAAACAGACTTCCCTAAATTGAGAATATTTGCACTTTGGAGAAAAAAAAAAATCTTATAAAAATCTTATATATCATGCAATGAGAAAAAAAAGAAGCCTCGGATGTTGGTAGCAATTTTTCATTGCCTTGAAATGAGCCCAATTAATGCTTTACTGGGACTAGTGTTTATTAAGATTGATGAATTATTTCAGGCTTTTTTTCTTTGTTAATTCTTTAATAAATGTTCTTACAAAAAAAGTTGTAACTTGACCTTGACCTCAGACCTGAGAGGGATTCCTAAATTCCCACAACCCTATTTCGGAAAATCCTTTACTTAATTTTCCATTCATTAAACTATGAGGAAAGTTCCTCCTGTTGGTCACTTCATGGAAATCCCCGTCAATCTTTGGGTCATTCAGATGAAGAGAGAGAGAATGGAAAATGAAAAAAAAAAATAGGAAGATGACTAACAGGAAGAAACACTTCTGCTTTTTGAGGCTTTAAGTAGCCAATGTCTTCAGATGTCTGACAGTTCACTAAGCTCTCTGGAGAGGACAGGAAAAGAGGGAACGGCAGAAAACCCTTTGTTCAGTATTTATCAAACCAATCTCTTATTTATCACTTTTGTTTTTGAAAATGGTCAACTGTGGAAGCCTGTGGAAGTGTGCACTGGTCGCCATTGTCCTGGTGGCTGTGGTTGAGTCTACAGGTAATATTAAGCTTTTGATAAACATTGTGCAACAACTTACAGGTGGCTTTTCCTCCCGTCAGCCATTTAAAATGACCTTTTTTTTCTTCATTTTTCACCCATCTTTAGCTGAGAAGCTGGCATCCTGCTGTACGACGGTCAGCAATGAGGAGTTAACTGAACCCATCTTAGATTTCATGTTCCAGAAACGTAACCTACCATGCGTCGCAGCCGTCATGTAAGTAGGAAGAGCAATGCATGTGTTCGTGTTGAAAATGATTAATTAGACATTCATAATTTAGCACCTCTAAAACAGGGAGTACATTCTAGACAAGGGATTTTAAAGCATTTTTTTTTTAAATGGTTCTGATTTTTTTGTATTGCATATATTACATAAATGCCATAGACTGGCATTTCTAAAGCATATCACGTACATTAAAAGCGTTAAAGCAAAGATTTGCCAACATGGTATAAATATATTTTTATAAAACAAAGACCCATTTCAGCCTCAACCACTATTTTCAGTGGTACTGCTTCAATTTTTGTTTTTAAAATAATAGTTTCTTTTGAATTAATCTAATTATACAAAACTATGAATTCATTCGTTAGTCCCTTAAAACTATACCAAGTCAAGCCAGATTGGATAATAAGATACAGAATCTGGAAAGTACTAATGTTGCCTTTGTTGGATGTTCTTGCAGCTTTCAGACAAAGTCGGGTCTATTCTGCAGTCACCTGCATGCACCCTGGGTTAAGTCCAAGATTTTTGAATTCAGGTGGGTTTCAGATCACCATTGTTTAACTCACATGCTCATTTGGCCTATTCTAGGTTCATTCATTCATTCATTAGTTCAGATCCTCAGTTACAACCTTGAGTTCTCATGTCTTTGTCTTGTATTACCTTTCTCACAGGAGAGCAAAAGCTCAGTCCACTACTCCGTCCACGGTCTCCCTCCTCTCCATCATCACATCCACTGCCTCCCCTCCTTCATCTTCTGCTCCTCCTCCCTCCTCCGTTGAAACCTTTTCAGAGGGGAGCAGCGAGTAGGCCCGCACCATCTCCACTCCTAGCTGATGAAAATGGGGACAGAATTTGGTCCAGGAGTCAACGATCATGGCCTCAACACTGATACAAACTAAATGTTAGGAAGAGCACTTGAAAAACGTAATTCTGTTAAGTTAGTACTTTATATTGAATATTTAGTTTCTTTCAATTCTGTTTTAGTGAAAAATATTTATTAGTTTAATTGAATTAACTAGTGCTGATAGAAGTATTCATGTATTTATTACAAAGTTTATTCACCAATGTTTACTCTAAACAACCTTAAACCCTGTCATGTTTTTATTATTAATGTGCATCTTGGCTGATAACATACAATTATTGATTTATGAAGTTGTCTTAAGAATGTTATTTATTTATTTTAAAGCTTGTGATAACTTTCCATCTAAAAGAGAAGTTGTTCAACCATGAAACCACTGATCAGAAATAAACATAAACATCGCGTCCATGATCTTACATTTGGGTCTTTATCTGTTCGATTGTGCATCAGCATCTTATCTGACTTCTTTGTAACATTTTTATCTGCAAGAGCTAGAAAGAATAAAAAACACAGGAGAAACAAACATGGAAGATACCACAAGGCCAATGCCTCGTGCGTGGTTGGACCATTAAATTGTATGCAATGACTGCATGACATTAAACATATGACAATTTTATCTGTAAACACATCAGTGCAGAGGTCCACCATTCACACTAAGCAACAGTTTTCTTCCCCCAGACTATGCTGTCTGATTGTTTATAGAAGATCGGAGGCTCTACAGTGTCAGACTGCTTCACAGTGTTTGCAAGATAGTGAAACAGCATTGAAAAATGCATTTATATTAATAAACTTTAGTTATGTGTCATTTTTCTTGACAAAGTTACTTAGTGGTTTCCAGGAAAAAATTAAAACTGCAGATAAAACAAATGCAAATAAAAAAAGAACAAAAATTGTGAGCATAAAACTCTGGGGGTATAAAGTTAAAAATATTAAAATGCTAAGAATGACTCAGTTCAGTATGACTTATCCCATCTCGTCCTCCTCTGTGACAGTAGGATTTTCACCCGGCCTTCTGAGTGTGGCACAAATGTTATGTTTATGATGCTTTATATTAACTACTGGTTTTGAAGCAAACTTTAGTCTTAACTCGAAGGCACCACATGAAGCATCCTGTAACATTTGTCAACATGACTTACACATTCAACCGAACTCTGGACCAGATCATGGGCTGCAGTGCTGGATTTTGTTTGATGTTAAGCGGTTAGTATCCATTCAAGGATTAAAAGGAGAACATTCAAGTAAAAACTGACCTAATTATTGCTGAAAAGTTCACCGTCCAGCTGGTTGTAACCATATGTTGAAAAAAAAGAAAAACAGCTGTCAACCAAAACTTTGTCAATTTTAATTGAGAAATCACATTTTTTTTTTAACCTGTGAAATAAATTCTTGCTGGGATGTTTCCATGAGTGAAAATGACATCTTCCTTTGACCTTTAAATTTCTAGACATCTTGATGACTGAGAATCATCTTTGTCTCCACCTCCTCCACCTCCTCGCCTCTGCATTACTATAACGTCTTACTACCTCTTAACTCACCAGTATCATCATACAGTCCCCTTTTCTGAATTTATTATTGCCCAACGTGGGTGTTCCACCAATTCTTTCTAATAAATGCTGACATCAGTTTGCTGAGTCAGAGATGAAGCATTTCTTTTCTCCATACCGTAAATGACATGATTTTCCCGGGGCCCTTATGAACGAGGAAGTGGCTACCAGCCTCCTGTCTTTCAAGTGAGAGCATGGTGGTAAATCTGCCACCCAGCTTGGACTGACAGTAGCAAGGAGGATGTGGTTGCCACCCACCAAAACAAAGACTTGTTTTTTATACTACTCGTCCCCGTGTGAAGCTTCGGCAGTAACAGGTGTGATGGTCTGAAAGGATCTCCACTCTTTTTCAAGCCTTCAAAGTGGACATTGGTGGTATTTTAGGTTTGGGTCAATCAATCAGGGCCCCGCTCTCCTTTCCAGTCATCTTGCTGGTCTAGTAGGATAAATCTGAGCTGGTCTTTCCTCACTCAAAAGGAAACTTAAAAGCTTGTGAATTCCATCACAGTAATTTCAAGGCTAGCGCTGAAATTTCCAGTACTCTTTAGTCTCATGTTCGTGTCACTCTTAATCACCTTCTTTCTTTGTTCGCTTGGCTGGAACTCTCTCCAGTCTCAGCAAAGTCCAGAGAGGTTTTTGTCTTATATCTTTCTTGTCCAGGGTCTGACTGGCCGGCAAAGGTCATAATCTTTAGTTTGGTTTTAAGCATCCTTTACAATTTGCCTCATGCTCACCAATTCACACTCATACACAACAACAGCAATTAAGTACTGTGCAAGGGGCTGGACTAACCATCAGGAGCCATCGGGATTTCAGTGTCTTATCCAAGGACACTCTGACATGTGGACAGGAGGAGCTGCCAAAACCACCAACCTTCTGATTAGTGGACAGATCTGCTCTACCATTTCATGCCGCACTGCGCAAAAGTTTTAGGGACTTTATTTAGATGCTTCAAGGAACCCAAACATACACTCAGAGTCATAAAGTAACCGTCTTCAGAAAGCAGGAGAACAAGGAGTCCTGCAGCAGATGGTCTGGCCCCCATAAAGACCTAGTGGTTAGTCTGGGACCACATGAATAGATGGAAGACCCTGAGACAGATTAAATCCACAGAAGAACCGAGACAGGTGAAAACATGTCAGGTTGTTTCTGAGAAAGATGTTTTGCAGAGTGGGGGGAGTTTTTGTCATGAGGGGTGGACATGTGATACTGCCACCAACACAAATACAGTTTTTCAACTACATAAATGCATATAAAAGGAATTCGTTAGTACGGCCCACAACCCACCCAACACCAAGATAATCCTGATGCACTTATAAATAGATGACCACACACTGGTCTTCTCTAGCTGCAGCCTTGTCAGTCAACCAGTCCACCAGCAAGTCCATCGGTCAAAATGTCCATGAAGATCCTGCACATCGCTCTCCTCCTGCTCTCAATGTGTTTTTGCACAAGTAAGTACAAAATAATAGTACGGTAAGTACAAAATAATCATTGCATGTCTGATTTTATTCCAACAGACATTGGTATTTAATCACTTCAATGGTTATAGATTTGATAAGCATTTAATTATAATCTGAAAGTATAATCTTAAATTAGACAGTGAACACAATTTTTCAAAAGTCCGATGAAATGATTAATAAAGTCTACACTCAAACAATATTTTATCAAATATTAAGAATATTTAAATAATAACTGCATTAAATAAAAGATCATTACATTTGCTAATTAATAATTGTATTTAATCATTCTGTGGGCATTAATGGTTATTATTAAAATAGAACAGCAAAATCAATCTTAAAAAGGCTTTTAAATTTTACTTTTGCATTCTCTCTCTCTCTCTCATCTACAAATGACATACAGCCTGTAGAGCAGCAGCAGTACTTCTAACTGGCCAGCTGATTGAGCTACAGTGTAAAGTGCTGCTGGTCTGCAGATTAAACACTGCTCACATTTATTTATTCATTTATCTATCAATCAATCAACAAGGAAAAATCTCTTCCCCAGGGGGTAGGTACCCTCCAAATGGAGAAATCTCTCCGTGTTGCCCCAGTGTCTCCTCTGTTGATATCAGTGATAGCGTAGCTGGGATGCCCAAACTGCAAGAAGCCCGTGGAAACTGTGTGAAGGCTTTACTGTAAGTTTACACATAGTCTCTCTCTCTCTCTCTCTCTCTCTCTCTCTCACACACACACATACACAATGAAGAATAATAATCATTGTCATCAATGTTTTTGTTTAATCATTTATTTTCAGTTTTCCCACAAAAGATGGAAAAATAGCCTGTGTTGATCCTAATGCTGAATGGACCCTGAAATTAAGCAAGTTAAGGAAAGGTACACATACTCACCCAGACATGAGGGCTGTCACTCTTCATTCATTGGTATTTAATCACTTCAATGGTTATAGATTTGATAAGCGTTTAATTATAATCTGAAAGTATAATTGTAAATTGGTCAGTGAACACAATTTTTCAAAAGTCCGATGAAATGATTAATAAAGTCTACACTCAAACAATAATTTATCAAATATTAAGAATATTTAAATAATAAATGCATTAAATAAAAGATCATTACATTTGCAAATTAATAATTGTATTTAATCATTCTGTGGGCATTAATGGTTATTATTAAAATAGAATAGCAAAATCAATCTTAAAAAGGCTTTTAAATTTTACTTTTGCATTCTCTTATTATGTATTATTTTATTCCCTCTCACAATTAATTTGTATCATATCTAAAATTAAGAGTTTCCATTTCTTGATCACCTTCATTTAAAGATGTCTCTCTTGAATTAAAATACATGCAACCAGTTTGTCATCTACAAATGACATACAGCCTGTAGAGCAGCAGCAGTACTTCTAACTGGCCAGCTGATTGAGCTACAGTGTAAAGTGCTTTGAGTGGTTAATAACAGTAGAAAAGCACTTTACACACACACACACACACACACACAGACACACACACACAATTACAGCTGGCCAATCTGATCTCCTGTTGCTGGTCTGCAGATTAAATGCTGCTCACATTCATTTATTCATTTATCTATCTATCAATCAACAAGGAAAAATCTCTTCCCCAGGGGGTAGGTACCCTCCAAGTGGAGAAATCGCTCCGTGTTGCCCCAGTGTCTCCTCTGTTGATATCAGTGATAGCGTAGCTGGGATGCCCAAACTGCAAGAAGCCCGTGGAAACTGTGTGAAGGCTTTACTGTAAGTTTACACATAGTCTCTCTCTCTCACACACACACACACACACACACACACACACACACACACACACACACACAATGATGAATAATAATCATTGTCATCAGTGTTTTTGTTTAATCATTTATTTTCAGTTTTCTCACAAAAGATGGAAAAATAGCCTGTGTTGATCCTAATGCTGAATGGACCGAGAATTGTAAGTTACTTAATGACAGGTACAAACACACACCCAGACATGAGGGCTGTCACTCTTCATTCATAATTCAAGTTAGCAGTTGGGTCATGGGTGAAATGACCTGCTCAAATTCAAAATTGAGCAGGTCATTGGAAGAGGCCCTGCCTTCTACTCCACTGAGTGGCATTGATCAATCTGATCTGGGAAACCAGGCAACTGCTGAGAGGTAAAGTCTGGAAGCAGCACTTCTTAAATAGTAAGGCTGCTTACTGCCTTTAGAAAAATGCCTCTGCTTCTCAGTAGCCTCACCACAAGAAAAATCTGATTAGGTGACAAGGGTTGCATTCAAATTATGGTAATTTATTTCTTGTTATTTTTTTTTAGTGATAGCCCTAACAGATGCATCTCTCTCTCTAGACACCAACAAAGGGTGAAGCAGTGAAGCACCGCAACCTTTCTGTCTGAAACATTTCTCCTGCTGATGATTGAGATCCTCCACACACACGCACACACACCCACACCCACACGCACACACTCAACAACATGTATTGTGTGTGTGTACTATCATATTTTATACTGTAACAATCCCTCTGAAATCACATGCCTCTATGCTTTCAACTGTATTGATATGAGCAATAAATGTATTATAAAGAAATAATTACTTCTTTTTGCGTGTTCACGGAATTAATGTCTATCGAGACACACACACACACACACTGAGTTTTTTCACCTACATAAATGCATATAAAAGGAAGTCAACAGTATGGCTTACAACCCACCCCACACCAAGATATTCCTGATGCACTTATAAATAGATGACCACACAGCAAGTCCATCGGTCAAAATGTCCATGAAGATCCTGCACATCGCTCTCCTCCTGCTCTCAATGTGTCTGTGGATAAACAGTAAGCAAAAATAATTACTGCATGTCTGATTTTATTCCAACAGACATTGGTATTTAACCACTGCAATAGTTACAGACTTAATAAGCATTTAATTATAATCTGAAAGTATAATTGTGAATTGGTCAGAAAACACAATTTTTCAAAAGTCTGATGAAATGATTAATAAAGTCTACACTCAAACAATAATATATCAAATATTAAGAATATTTGAATAATAATTACATTAAATAAAAATATCATTACATTTGCATGGCTCAAGGGGTAGAGCAGGTCATCCAACAACCAGGAGGCCGTCGGGTTGATCCCCAGATAGTGTACCAGTTACTGAGCCCCATTTGTATCATCTATGTATGACTGTGTGTGCCCAGTATACAAAGCATTTATTTTGTATATACTGAAAGGTGCTATGTGAAGGTGGGATTAGTGTAAAGCGCTTGATTGGTTGATAAGACTAGAAAGATTTAAAAAAAAAAAAACAACAACAAAAAACCCTTAAAAATCTAAAATTACACCGGGCCAATCTGAGCTCCTGTTATTGACCCGTGGATTAAATCCTCATTTGTTTTCTATGTGGGAAACTGCCAACATTTCCTGTGTTTTAAATATTTAGGGACAATCTCTTTCCTGGGGCGGCACCCCCCCCCCCCCCCCCAGGGAAAACAATCCCTCCGTGTTATTTATAGTTTCAACACACAAGATGGAAAAAAGGCCTGTGTTGATCCTTTTGCTGAATGAGCCCAGAAATGCTTTCAACTATGCTCAAGAATTACAGTATTAATATGGGCAATAAATGTATTATCAAGCAATAAGGTTTTTCTGTTCACAGAATTAATGTCTAACAAGATCATTTGGTGAACATGGGTATCACTTCAAACCTGACCCTTGAAATTAACTGTTTTGTTTTGTTTTTTTACAACACTGTGAATAAATAAGAGGACATTGATATCACAGTGAAGTTTGGGTCATATTTTCAGAGAGGAATTCCACTTCTTCCTGTGGGTGTCAGCCGAATAACTGGAGGGAGACAGAAACCTCAATGCAGAATAAACTAAGTGAGGATAAAACTGCCCTTTTTCTAAATGTTTAAAGTGATGGACTTTTTCTTCAGTAAAGAGAGGAAAATGCTAAAAGAGAGGGATCAAGATAATTATGTTATAATTTAAAGATAACATTTACATTAAATTTGCAGTTGGTCTGCAAAGAGTCATCAAATATACACAATATTGGCTATGATTTATTATATAAAGGCTATGGCTCATGGAAATACTCTTCCTTTAATCTACCTTGCTCCACTGCAGTCTCAATGACAGTCCTGAATTAAATCCTACCTTCATAAATATTATTGTGTTCGTCTTGTGCTGAAACTGTTTAAGAAATGTGCTATGATCATTCTGGAGGTTGAAGACAGTGGTGCTGCTGAAAATAGATGAAATAGAAAAAAAAAGAAAACCACAAAAAATAGTTGCAGTTATTTAATTTTTATGGAACAGAACATAAATTAAGTTTTTGGGGAACCACTTTATCAACTTTGGCATTTAAACTGCAGCTCAACTTGAATACTTGTACTGCCTGAGTAGATAGAAGTTGTAAAGCACTTACACAAGTGATGAATGATAAATTAATTTTCAACTAGACATTAGTGTCATCTAGTGGCAACTGCTGGTATGAAACTACAAGGAAAAACCAAACTGATCATTCCCTATGGTTTCTAAGTATTGGATTTTCTACATCCAGTCAAGAAAATATACATCAAAACTTCACTTTAAATGAGATTTTCTTCTTTGAACATTTCGAAAACTCCATTTAAAACACCTCTAAGTGTGTTTTTCAAACATGACACATTTTTAATCCCATGACTTTACCAATAAAAAGTGTTTGTTGTGATATAGCTGTCAAATTAAAGGCTTCAGGAACTCCTTAGCAGCTACTAAACTGTAGGGCGATTTGGGAGTTTAGATTTGATGTGAGGGTTTGGTAAAGGTCAGGGTAAGGGTTGGGATTAGATCTGAGTGAGGCAATACATCAGTGATGTTCCTCTCAGGTGTAAAAGCCGAAATCTTAAAAACTGAGACTTTGCTAAAGTGAAATACCCTATGTTTTCATATGACACGCTTTTTTCATCAAAACATTTACAGCAAAAACTTCAGAGGTATTTAAATCTATCATTTTTTGGTCAAAAAGCTGTAAGTTCACTTGACTGGAGCTGCACTTATTTTTGTTGATTAGTCAATCAACAGAAAATTATTTGAAAACTACTTTGATAGTGTTTTCTGCCAGTTTTCAGGTGAAAAAGCCATTTGTGTAAGCTCCTCAAATGTGGGGATTTGCTTCTTATATAGGTCATATAAGACGGTACATTAAAAATCTGTGGTTTTTAGACTACTGGTATATTAAATAAGCCTACTGAAGAAACCCCTGTGTGCTCTAATAAATTGTGAATGCAATTTTTTTTTCCCCTCACAATTTTTACATACTAAAGAATCAAACGACAAATCACTGACAATTTGTTAGTTGTACACTCAGTTGTACCATAGATCATCTTTCAAAAAAAAAAAAAATCATAACCTATAACCTATTCACCTTTTAAATATTTTAATTAAACACCTAATTAAACACCTTATAGGAGATAGAGGCTCCTAGCGAGCTAACGTCTTAGCCGCGTTAGCTAACACTTTTCTAACGTTTTGAGCACTAACGTGGTTTGAACATTTTTGGAGTAAACGGTCTCGATTTAAGCCAAGATTCAGTCAAATACATCCAAGTTACTGACGTTAAACGAACCTGAGGGAGGAGGAACATTCATTTTAAACGTGTATTCATTTTCTCACCAAAGTTTGTCCATATCAACCATTGACTGTATATCATTTATATTATATCATATTATATTATATTATCTTATCATAAGAATGGCCAAATAAAGGCCATTAAAAGCAATATTTCTAAGACAAATGTCTTGTTTTTCTTTGGCTCTCATGACTTGAGTTTTGTCTTTGCCACCGACTTCTCTGAAATTCTTCAATATCTGCAACTTCAATCTGCTTAAGTGCTTCACAGTCCAAAATAACTACGGCCGCTCCCTAGAGAAATATAAAATCTCCATCCAGTAATTTGGTTTCAAACTCAAGTTTGTTTTCATGCCATTCGCCAGTGGGAAAACATGCACCTTTCCTCGTTGACCTCTGACCTCTGATAGCATGGGTCTTTGTGAACTTGTCAAGTCCAGATAAACACACGCTGCAGTGGTGGTTTTACTGCTGGCCAAAGGAAACTTATGTGAGACAAGAACAGATAAGTGTCTGTAGATACAAGTTTTAAGACAAGTGGTTTTCTCTTTTACTTTGAAAGAATTTGAAATTGTGCAGGGATTCGAAAATATTACTTAATCCAGTAAAGATATTTATGTCGTGAGAAAGTTTTTTTGGAAAATGTGTCCATGAATAATGATTGATGCGTGTCTTATTTGGGGGAGGGGCTAACACTTTTTGGACTGAACTCAATGCAAAAAACTCTACATTATATCAAGTCAGATCACTGTAGAATATCAATCATGGATGTATATCACTTTGATTAGATGCATGTTTTTACGTTCTCACTTATGTGTCTAAATATCGGGATAATTGCAAAGACTTAACAGAAAATGAATCATGTATCAGTGGCGTGCTGTCTTTCTTTCAGCCTGTTATATTCTCCATGGCACAACACGTTCGAACGCAAGGCAAAGTATTTTTTTTGTAAACACGTGTGAACATGTCCGACTCCAATTCTTTTCTTAAGCAAAAGTGGATGTAGAAATACTCTGCTGAAAGTGAAATTCATGCATTCAAATTTCATTTAGCAAAAGCACAATAGTTTTGGTAAAAATACCAAAGTATAAGTACTTATTATGAAGAATAATATGGTTATATTACTAGGAGACTTATTGAAATATTGATGTGTTATTGTTACTATGGTTACTTGAATTTCTCTATACCTTGTATTATTTGGTCCATGTCTCCACTTCATTTGCAATTTTCAAATAACTCATCATGCTTACATAAAAAAAACTGAATATCAAAGATTAATCCTCTAAGACAGTAGAAAAAATTCAAAAACAATACACAATTCTTTATAAACTGCTTATGAACTATTTGCAAATCCCAATAAATGATCAGTTTATGCAGCAAACACACACACATGTACATGCATGTGCTTGCGTGTACTGACACACGACTCGGTCTTCAGGATAAAAGCTTTTATACATAAAACATATGGAGTCACGGCTTACAAATGACATTGATACATAACCAACATTTTCACACACTATTGTGTAAAAAACACAAAATGTAAAAATACAAAACGATTGTTTTCTGTACGAGGCAAAGTATGTTTTTTTTGTTTGTTTTTTGGTCATTTTAGATAGATGCATATGTTCAGTTTCAAGACTACTATTCACTGATGAAGGTTATACTGACATATTGGCTTTTTGATATTCTTCCTTTAACTGAATTTCACATATCATCACCAGTTCCCATTTCAGGGAGGATCCTAATATGATTGAGGATGCTACCTGATAAAAGGCTGGAAAATTTGCATGGAAACCTTTTTTTGTTTGTTTTTTTTTTAATTTAGATTTAGAATTTACCATCAATGTATAACCAATGTGATCAGAATAGTTTTAATTATCTTTGTTTCCTGTTATGACATAAAAAACTGTTTCAGATGCTTTTCCACTTTTAAATCCAAAAAATGATCATATTCAAAGATTCAGAACAAAAACATAATATCATTCTAATATATCGCGCCTCAGAGATCCATATTGGTTAAACCCTGATTTTTGCACCAATAACAACATATTAAAAAAATAAGATAAACACTCAAATGTACAATCAAGACTCACATGAGCTACAGTAATCTATGCAGTTTCCATAAATCCTCCATGAAACTTCTCCTTATCATCTCATTTAGTCAGTAGTCGCCTTAAAACATCTAAGGGGCTGTGAGATGATTATCCAGAGAGGAAACCAAAAAGAACCCCCCCCCCTTATGAATTGTTTACACTGGTAAAATGACTCAGTTGTAATAACCACTGGGAGGGAAATATTTATTCCTCAGTTTTTAGTTTATATTTAAGGTAATTCTAACAAGACATGAACGCAGCGATGTGTTGTAATATCTTAGGTTATAAATGCAATTAAACAACATATTACTAATACATAAATGTTTCAGGGCTCGTTTTTAATCTTCTTCTTCTTTTGTTAACGCTCTTTGTTTTGAAAACTCTTGACGGAGAAAAGTTAAATGTACCTGTATCAAATATGTGGGCAAAAACTACAACTTGCTATCAAAGTTAAAGTTATTAACGGTGCAGATGTTGACATTAGCTGTGTCTCATAAAATATCAATAACGGCTGAAAATATGGGGAAATATTGTTTTTTTGTTTTATTTCTTCTGAAAATCTTGAGAGTATTTCTTTTTCTGTTCCCGTGTGATCCCAGCAGGCACAGTTTCAGGTGACAATTTGAGAAATGTTGAGGACGCCTGTGGAGCAAGACCGAACGGCGTCATTAGAAGAGTCCAGAGGAAAATACCCCCAGAGAACTCTGAGACTCACAGGCTCAGGCCTCAGTGCCGCACACGATATTATCTATGAAAGCATCCTTGGGTAAGACTTCCTGTGTTCTGAGTCGCTCTGAAAATGAGCCCCCCCCGGTCAGAGCACGGTGGTCTCGGTCTGCAGGATGGACTGGGCTCGGGAGTTCCTGGGGAACTGGGCGGAGTTTTCGATGTCGTTCCGGCTGGCTGTTGCGGCGTGCAGCTGGTAGTCCCTCCCCACGTAACGCTTGAGCGATATACTCCTCCACTTCCTCCTAAGCTCGCTCTGAACCTGTTAGCGCACGAAACAGGAGCAGAGTAAAATGTCTATTAAGCAGAGAATTAAATGAACAGAATAACAAGTTTGTGTATGTGTGTGTGTGTGTGTATGTGGAGACTGACCTCACTGTTGAGGAAACAGTACAAGATGGCCACGATTAGACCCTAAAACACATATACACCCATTACTGATGGACATTAGTATTTCAGAGGCCAGTTAGTTTAATATATCAGACTCTAAATTAAAAAAACAACAACAAAAAAAAAACACACACACAAAAAAACAGTTAGCAACAGACTCAAATTCCTAAAGTTTTCATCTCTCAGCCAAGCTGAAGCTCTTCTGGGTTTTAACAGAGCTTTAATCAAAAAAGATAAAAAAAAAACAAAAAAAACCAAAAAAAAAACGTTAAGGTCATTCCCTTGTTATCTGCGATTTGAAAAAAGTAATCTCACGCCAGGCCTGAAGTTAAACTTTAACTAAGTCTAAGTTCAAGTTTGTGTCAAGACCAAGGCTTAATGGGGTGAAGATCACATCAGGATCCGAATAATCAACAATAAATCAAAATCTATTCAACACATCAAAACAGGAAATAAAATGTGTTCAAGCCTTTCCAAAAAAAAAGCTGCAGAAAAACTAATTTAAGTTCCAGTTTCCCAAAACTCTGGCCTGAACCTTCTTTAATTACTTTATTTTTTTATGTAGTTTTTGGATCTAGGACCAGCTGTTAGAAACAGAAGCCCATCACATGGTACCTGGAAGGACCCTAGGCAGAGATCGAAGAAGATCTTGAGGCGGTTCATGCTTCTGTCAATGGGATCCATCAGGTAGACCAGGACCATGTAGTTCATCCCAAACAGAGGGATGAGCAGGAGGGTGGACTTAGCCAGGCGTCTGGAAAGCACACATCCACAGAGCCACACAGACACAGGTTTTTTCCCTGAGTAATTATTTTTGCTGATTATGAAAAGGAGCATTTACTGTAGTTTTCTCCTCCTCCAAAAAACTGTCCATTCTAAACATTAAAAAACTGATAAAATATCCCCCACCTTCCTCAAAAATGTTTAAACCAAGGAAAGATCAGAGGTAAAAAATGGTTTCTCTATGTACCTGTACTGCGATTGCTCATTTCCTCCGACATTTGTGCAGCGAAGTTTCTGCACCATGATGCGAATGATGCTGATGAATAGAACGAAGTTGATCTTTGGGTGGAAAAACAGGAAGACAAAGCCATATTAGCACCTGATGTTCCTTTTTCTACGCCAGGAACGGGAATTAGAAATCTACATCTGTGAAACTGCCGATTGCGCAACAACAAAATCTGTCGTGTCCCGCTGCTGAGTCAAAAAGTGTTTGGTGACTTTTGCTTGCCAAAGACTCGCAGCACGATAGAACGAACCACTTAAAAATATGTTTTGACTTTATTTTATTTGGAAAAAGAAAAAAGTAGTAGTCAGGCCCAAACTGGCTCTTCAGCAGGTATCAAACTGACCTGTTAAGGGTAGCACTCTATGGTGTGTGGAACGAATAAATCAGAGGAAAAATGCAAACAAACATTCATGTGCATTAAACTGCACAGATCCATTAGTGCTACATTAGCCTGGCCTGGCATGGCACCAGGGAGATAAGCTGTAAACACGTCGGCCGTAATGAACCGAGCAGCGAAGTTCAGGATGACAACTTGTTCTGATTGATCATCTGTTCGCTGACGTGTTTTCGAGATAAACCGCCGAGTGACTGGATCTTATCTGGAACTTATCTCAGTTTTCACATGTTTCCCCCAAAGCCTGAGCTTTGGGATGTTGTACTAAGCTAATAATAATTCCTCCCCCCATGTTTTGTTCAGTGTACATAATTAATTTAACGGAGGCACAGCAGGTGAAAATGACTGTGGGTGTAAGCTGTTGAGAATCTATCACATAACTTCTATAGTTTCACAGAATAGTCCAAAGAATGATCAAGAAGTTTTAGGTTGAAACCAGAAAATAAAGTTAAAACCTTTGCTTTAGTTAAAAATACTTTTTGTGCCTTTCAAAATAAATACTGCACCAAGAAATGTAAATAAAAAAATATAACGTAAATTTGCATAATGATAAGAGGAGAACTCACAATGACGGACGCCATTATGGGCCAGTTGATCAGTCTGTTGGGGATCGGGTTTTCATTAATCTCCCAGCACCTGAGGAGAAATCGGCGAGGTTTAGTATTTCTAAAATAGCAGCTGGTTTGATTCATGAGCAAATCATCCAGCTGCTAAAAGAGACTTCAACAAAAGCAAAACTGGGGATGGGCGGATTTTGGGAGAGCGCTAATCAAGCAAACGCATCGGTCAAACCTGGGGTGAGAAAAAAGCCTAGAAACTTCAGAAACTTTAAGTAACGTTTTTTTTTATTTGTTTTTTTTAATTTGCACTACAGAGAGAGTCATGCAATTAATCCGCTTGATAACTTTATCTCAACAGCATAACACTTAAAAGATGGTGAAAATTAAACTGGTCACAGGCAGCACGGGGGGCCTAGATTCTTTTTTTACTTGTTGAGAGAAAAAGTTTGAGAACAACCAGGTTAAAATATTTACTTGATCCACTGAGAAACATGTGATTCTGTAAGTCACCTTTCTGCATTAAAATTGGTAAAAAAAACAACCAAACTTTACACCTGAGTCCTGTGCTAATTTAATTAACATTAATTAACATTAATGCATACAATAACCTCTTTTTTGCACTGGTTTCCACTCATACAAAAAGAAAACATAGCAGCATTTATTCATTTACTCGTTTGATGTATTCATTGTCATATCACATCACATTTATTTTTGTTTCACTATATTCTGAGCCTTCTTTTGTATTCCCAAGCTGCAGGTAGCGGCAGAAGCCACTAGAGGTTGTCAGTCCTCCTGCTTACTACTACGACGGTGGATGAGGAGGCGCAGACTCACCACGTGTCTTCCAGCTTTATCCTGCATATGATCCACGCCACCATGAAAACAAAGGGGATTCCTGAAGGAGGCAGAGGGAGAGAGAGAGTGGAAGGAGTGAGAGGGAGAGGAAGGTCTGTTTAGATTCTCAGTCTGTTGGAAAAAGAACATCCTCAGGAGGTGCAGCGCAGGAAGTATGACATCCACAAACACGCATGCAGACATGCGCGCGCGGAAGCACGCACACACACAGACGCGCACACGCACATGTATACATTAAACAGATGGGGCTAAATGGTGATGCCCTGGGTAGGCGGTGTTGCTAAAGTGGTGATGGATGGTGGGGGGGGGGGGGGGGGTCACATGGCAGCAGCTGAGACCGGGCAGCACCAGGAGTATTTACTTACACTGATCCCCTGCCTACTGTCCGCTGTGGGTGACTTTTAATTTTCCCTGAATTAGCTTTAAGGTTGGAGAAGTCTTATTCCACCCATTTTACACACATTTTCCCAAAGGTTTGGCATGGGTTTTAATGCCTATTGGCAGGAGAAGCGGCTGGGAAAACAAGACTCGGGTTAAAAAATGAGAAAATAAAACTGCGGTTGAGGCCGACCCCAGCCGATGAGCATGTAGATGGAGAGGGGGGTGGAGTAGGTGTGGATGACGAGCAGCAGCGTGTGCAGGTAGAGGCCCTCCACCAGCAGCCAGAAGAAGTTTGCCATGATGAAGTAGTTAAAGAAGACCAGGATGGCTTTACAGCCCACCTACGACGACAACAACAACAACATATATTACATGCATTTTACGACGGCTCGTAATGAACTAACTATGGGTTCCTCACATGGCAACGACTCACACACATGCTCACAAACTTTTTTCTGTAGTTTGTTTCTTGTGCACAAGCTTTTTACTTCATAGTGCTAAGTGACCACGAGGGGGGGGTGTTTCTAGTTCAGGAAAGCCTGAAGTTTTGTGCCAACTATCTGCAGCTGTTCTGCCACTACAACATGTCTGAATAAAGTGCTCATTCTGCAGGGTTACATAAATATGCATGTATAATATATTCAGTCAGAGAGTAGACTGATCTCTTTGGTCATTGTTTTAAAAAAGATCCCTGGTTATAAAAATGATCTCAAACTGAAAACACTGGAAAAAATGTGGTGTCTATGGGGACTGGTGCATGAAATTTAGAAATAAACACAATTTTTACATGAATCAAACACACAAGAAACCAAAAAAGAAAAAAAGCCGCCAGGGGTGATTATTATAGTTAAAAGAATATGGATTTTAAGCATTATGGGAGGATAACATTGATATTTTTACTTTTAAGGGTTGAAATGATGGACATAAAGGACCTATAAGTAGATTAATCGGTGTGTGTGTGTGTGTGTGTGTGTGTGTGTGTGTGTGTGTGTGTGTGTGTGTGTGTGTGTGTGTGTGTGTTTGTGTTCACCAGCGAGGGTTGCGTGCTGCAGTCCGTGTTTTCATCATCAGAGAAGAGCAGGGTGTCTTTGGTCAGCACAGCCACAGCTCGCAGCATGAACGACAGGAACAGGTTGAGATGGATGTAGTTCCTCCTGCAGTGAAGCCTCCTGCAAACACACACACACACACATACAAATGCACATGGATGGACGGACGAACAGAAGAACGGACAGAAGAACGCTGAGAAGTGTGTTTACAGACGGTGTCAGGGTGTGAATCCAGTGAGGGATGAGGTATCCAAACACGCCAGCAGCAGCCGAGCAAACAGCTGGAGCTGATTCAGATCCGTCTCTTACCCCCCCTTGAACGCTCCGTGTGTCGGGAAGCACGTGTGAGTGCGTGTTTAAGAGTGTGTACAGAGGTTTATGACCATCCTTATGACCATCCTCACAAACCTTGTTGTTCTTTACATAGATGAAAAAAAGTAAACTCTTTTTTCTACGCAAACTCCCTTATTCGAAAAAATACACAGGCAGAGTTGTATGTAACTTTTTGCACAACTATTCTGACATGTCAGGGTTGTTATGTTAAAGGAAACTGACGCACTGTCTCAAAAAGAAACGTAAAATTTATTCTAAAAACTAATATAATAATAGTTTCAGTCTTTGAGTCTGAATCCCTCGAGGTGGACGTTTTGAGCCAAGTGTTCCAGTTCAGTTTTAAACAGTCATTCTTGCCTCTCAGGGCTATTTTTGACTTTTCATCTCCCCAGTGACACCTGAGGATGCATTAGGTGGACGATGAGTGTGTGTGTAAGTGTGTGTGCTCACCTGAACAAACACATGATGACGGTGCTGGTGAGCAGAGTGACGAGCGACAGGCTGTGGCCCAGCGTGGACAGGATCCTCACGACTCTGTAGAAAACCAGCTGGACATGCAAAACACAGGGAAAGCAAATTCACTGTAAAGTAAATAAGGAACATGAAGCTAACTGTAGAAGATACTGGTCCATTCAGTGTGAAATAAAGAAGGATTTCCCACCAGAAAAGCACATAATTTCTCATAAATCGTCTTTTTAAAAGCATTTTTATTTAGATCTTTGGCCTGATTCAATCACTGTTGAATAAAAACTGCTGATGTTGATGATAATACACTGAGGCAGATACGGCGATTTAGCACAATATATTATAGTATAAATATTGTATATAATTTGAGTATAAATTAAAACTCTGCTCAGATTGGATTCGGACTCATTCCCAGCAGGAGTTTTGACCGTTTTCTGCTTGTGTTTTTTGGTAAAAGGCAGGAAATGCAAGCCGCCAGAGGGGCTGCTGCTCCCAGCTTCTTTATTCACACAACGGGTAATGACATGGAGAACAGAGGTGCAGCCGGGTATCGGTGACGATCAGGAGTCTTGTTTGGTCGTTTTCAACTCCGGCACCGAGACGATGAGTCGACCAACAGAAAATTAGTCGGCAGCTTGATCTGTGATCGAATTAGTGCCAGTTTCTCAAGCAAAAAAAGTGAATGTCTCTGGGTTCTGTGTTGTTTGGTCAGACATGATGAATATTCAAAAAAATAATACACACAAAAATGGATGATGAAAATAATCGTTAGTTGCAGCTCTAAGAAACCATCTGTGTTCAATCAGAGATTCTCTGTGACGGTTCCATAAATGTAATGAAACCTCCGTATACCATCAAAAGAAATAGGTTCATTTTAGCAATTAATGATCACTGATTGAGTTCAAGAATATCTACATTTCATAAATAAAAATAACGGAAGAGCTCTTTAGTTCAGTCCTTTTTTGTTACGATGCACACGCTGCTATCAGCTTCAGTCTTTAACATCCTGCTGCCGCCTTTTCCAGAGTGGAGAGGCTCTTTCACAATAAGAGTGGGGTCAGGATCGGGATCAGGGTCTGGTCCGTCTCAAAACAGCACTAACTCTCCACACACACTCACACTCACACACACATACACACAAGGGCAGATCTGGACCGGGGAGCCATGTTACAATGCCGTTCGTGTGCGTGTGTGTGTGTGTGTGTGTGAGAGAGTGTGTTTGTGAGAGTGTGTGTGTGTGTGTGTGTGTGTGTGTGTGTGTGTGTGTGTGTGTGTGTGTGTGTGTGGTGCTTGGCGTTCGTCGCTCTCTCTCATCATCTATAAACAACATTCCCGGCGTCTGACACACCATCTGGCCGTTAACCAGACGCAAATGCTCTGCTCCTCTTTCTGCACATTCTGTACATTACGACAGGGGCCGATCACGTTAGCATACACTGACCCTGGGCCTCCTCGCGTGCTGTTAAACACATGTAAACACACACAGGCTGTGCAAACAGTCACAGTGACACAACCATAAACACATTGTTTAAATCTATCACTTGTATTTTACATAAAGAATTTCCATTTTTACCATGTTCCTTTCCATACATTTTTGTTTTTTCCTTCCCTCTGTCCACTTTTCTGTCCATTTCCTCTCTTCATTCCTCATTTCTCATCTTCTATCCTTCCTACTTTTCATTTTGTTTCCTTCTTTACTTAGTTTTATCTTTTCCTCCCTGTCTTCCCTCTTCCCTTTCCTTCTTTTCTTCTACTTTCACCTCCCTCTTTCATGCTTTAATCTATTCTTTCCTTCCTCCTGATAAAATCCTCCTTTCTTTTGAGATTTTTGTTGCCTATGTTTTTACATGTTTGTGCATATTAATGCTCTTAAACTGATGACTTTACTTTTAATTGTGGTATTTTTGTTCACATACTTATTTATCTTTATGTAAAAGATGGTTTATTACTGAATGCAAGATAATCCAACTGAAAGTTTTGGGAGAAACAAACATCCTCAGTTGTTCTTTATTGCTAAGAAACTCTGCTTCATCGGGACTGTGTGTGTTTGTCGTTAGTGCAGATTTGGCCAACAATTGCCTGGCAAAATAAACAGACCCACAAATTTTTTAGCCATGTTTTAAATCAAATATTGCAGAATCATGACTGATATGCGAAATAACACAGTTCAACACAGTGAAAACAACTCATGCAAACCAGAAATATAGAAATCTTTCATGTGAAATGACCAAAACTGCTCTGACAGAGAAAGATTTTGTGTTGCTGAGAGGACGCTAATGGACTTAGAGAGAGAAGAGGTTTTCAAGGTTATTAGTGCCAGTTGTTGATGCTACTTTTGCTGAAGTGAACGGTCTCGTGTTCTTGCTCTGCCACTCTACACTAATAGATAAATATCTAAGCATACGCAGTCACAGCCTGGCATCTGTGTCTCATTCCTGAGTTTGATTCTCAGGCCTTCTGGCTGGGGGCCGATGACCCGCTGGCTCTGGTCTTCGGCAACCCACACTACCTTCTATGTCCAAACACATCTCCATCCATAAACTCTGGCTCGCTCGCTTGCCCTCTCCGTCTTCCTCCCTGACACCGGGGAATTGGAGCAACGCTGGACTTTGGGGCGGAACGACTTCCCGGACGCGATCAGAGCCTTAATCCAGGGGACTGTCCTCTTCCCCTGCTTTTGTGTGACTCCCCAATCAGGATCAACAGAGACCAGGGGAATATGAATCTTAAGGGAGACAGTGACTATTTTTGTTTTTGTGACATTAAAGTCAGGGCTAAAAATGACTCCCTTTTGGTTCTTTTTACTGGTTTAGGCCTCCACTGAAGAACAAGAATGATATTTGAGAGTTTGTGTAAGTACTTTGGGGAAAATTAATTCCTGTTTCAACATCCATGCACGAAACGGGCTCCATAAAATAATCGTTTTTTCCCCAGTTTGGTGTGGAAGAACTTGACTGGTCTGCAAAAAGCCTTGACCTCATCACCTTCCAACACCGCTGCATTGAACAGAACCAGATGACTGTAAATGGGTCCTCATCGTCCGGCATCAGTGCTGGATCTCATCAATGCCCTTGTGTCTGTATGGGAGAAAATCCCTGCAGCAGGTTTAACATCTGGTGGAAAGACTATAATTAGGAAATTGGAGCCTGTTTGGTCATTAATTCCAATAGTTTTTGTATTAAACGTTCAACTACCATATATGAGGGATGTTCTGGGCGTCCGCATTCGGCGATGTCAGGTATTTTTGTTGTATTTTTGGTGCAGCATTAACAAACTTCCCACAATCTAACCAACAACTGCTGAAAACTGAGACATTTGAAGCAACAATGCAAATCTTCCCAAGACAGAACAAACTAACCTTTATGATAACATAGACCTGAAAAAAGGGTCTGTTAACCAGTTAGAAAAAGGAATCAACGTCTATTTTGATTTTTTTATTTATTGTCTTTAGTCTCTCAAGCCAAAGATTCGCTGTGAGGATTAAATGTTTTCCTTTAAATAACTCTGGGCTTTGGGCCGTCGCTCAGACAAAACAAGACGTCTGAGGCGATCTGGGAAACTATGAAGGGCATTTTTCATTATTCCTAGATGTCTGATAGACATAACACTAACGAATTACTTCAGAAAATAATCTGCAGATCAATCAATAATGAATTTAATCAGTAGTTGCAGCACCGTGTGAAATCTGAAAAGGAGACACTAATGAAGTCTGGCGCCAGTCCTGCCAGATTTGGGTCCACGTTGGGACGGGTCCTGTTGTCTCTATGAGATCTTTCTTTTACTTGCACCGGTCCCAGGACCAGCAGGTGGATTTTCCGGGTCGCCACAGACACCGATGTGCTGAGAGGCCGGCGGTCGCTCACCTCCCGCGGCCGCTGTCATCGCAGCGGGGGTCAATCGGAGAGGCGGCTAGGTCCAACGCTAGGGATCTGCTGTGTGTGCCAAGTGTGAGTGTGTCACTCTTTCTCTCTCTCGTGGCGCGAGTGCCAGCGGCGAGGGTCTGGTCACGGCTGAACGTTTTCCAGACGGAAAACCTCTGTCCTTTCAACAGGAAACAAATGGAAGCTTCAGCTATAGTCGGCGGGAACCCCACACCTGAGGGCTCTGGAAAGGATCACAGGCCGGCGCCATGTGTGTGTGCATGTGTGTAAACGTGGTTCTAAGGTCGTGTGTGTTCTTCAAATTCATATCTGCGCTCTCCTGTTTTCTGTCACACTGCTCAGGTCTATGTACAGTTGGTTATTTATTAGCTTTCTTCTCCAATTTTACAAGGTCACACGCTCGCCAAACACCTCAGATTTGTGTTTTAGACTTTGCAATTAAACAAAGGCACAAAAGAACAATTACATTTAGTCAACTCAATAAACGTAAGTACATAAATCCTCCTGTCTATCCATGGTTTCTGAAACGCAGTACTAAGTTGAGTAATTACTAAAATTATTGTTTATATTCTCAGTCTTGAAATGTCTGCTGCAGCTTCTGAATCATCATCACTCGAAATTCAACCAATTTTTTTTTTATCTATTTATTTTTTTAATTCTCGGTTGCTGTGATGCGTTCAAACACGCAAGCGCTTCATACTACGTGATTTCATCCTGCTCTCAGTTCTTAAAAGAGCAAAAACCATGGCACGGCCGTTGTAAACGCTGCAGAGCTTTTCCACTTCCGGTGTGTCTCTGACTTGGTGAAGAATCATCACGACGTACACAGAGCCTGTGACTCAAAACGAGAGAAAAAACGGCATCAGATCCTTCTCGAGCAACTTCCTCACACTGATACACGAACCAACATCATCTGTTGTTTTCTACGATTGAAACCGACTCTGCCACACAATGATCTACAAAATCCCAATGAAAGGAATATAAATGGCTTTAGTGTGTGAGGCCATTGCAGCCTCTCACCTTATTGTGAGTTTTGGAAGCTGCAGAAAGAATTCAGTGGAAAAACTATGTATCTTTTCCTTTTTTTTTTTTTTTAGGTGAAGCCGTCAGAAGCCATATGTGAGCATGTTTACTCACGAAGGGAAAAATAAAAACAGAGCAGCAGTGAGAAAAAGAGATACAGTAAACAGACGACGGCTTTTACAAGGGAAAATATACAGAGGGTCAAGTTTTTGATGCTTCAACGGAAGGAAACAGATGGATGGTATCTGCTCTCGGATGCTACGTTTCATAGGAGAGGTGTGGAAGAATTTGGTTGTCTGCAGAGGATTTAAAATCTCGCTAATTTCTCACACGAGAGGAGTAAAAGTGTTTGAGTTTTGGAGAGTGCGAAACACTAGTTCAAACTTTCCCCTCTTATTGGCGAGGAGGCTTAGCCCCCCACGTTTTTGGTTTTGGGGAAGTTTTTGGATTTTAACTTTCCATCCGTCACTTTCGTCCCGGAAGAGAAATTGCCGCTGGACATAACCGGCAGCGACATTGCTCTTTCACTCTGCAGTATCTGGGCAATGATGTAAATATCTAGAAAAGATGCAGTATTGTTAAAAATCCAGACACTACAATTTTTTTTATCATAATGGAAATTTCTGGTATCATTATGGACAATATTACATTTGGATTTTTACATGAATATCTTGTCTAATCCTTTATAACCACCCAGAGTTTAGGTTTGTTCTGCAATTGTGTTACAATGATAAATATGGTGATAAACTTTATTCCGAATAAAGCCTGATCCATCTTACTTCTCTGTGCCACAGAGCTCCACTCTCCACACTATTATTAATCTGCCACTGGAAATAGTCCAGTTTTTCTCTTTTTTTGTTCTCCCTTTAATATTGTGATCTCTAAAAATGAAAAAACCTTTTACCTCTGTTGGGAATCAATTCAAATCACACTTTTGAGTGAATTTCTGTGTTTGTCATGAATAATGTGTCATTCATAAAAAAAAAAAAACATGAGGAAAAGGGCTTTTTATGAGATAAATTTACTTCCTCTTAATTTACAGAATAAAACCACTGTAGAGTAAAAAAAAGTTATCGGGAGCAGGAACAGTGTGTGGCATGATTTCTGGGGCACAACATTAGTTCCGGATTTTCTCTTAAACCAGGACGTAGCTCGCTTGTGTAAACCTCAGCATGAACCAAAGGGTCCCTGGAATGCAGCAATAACTGGGAAAGGCAAAGAAATAAGCACCGTGGCATCAGAACGGGACGCCTCAGGGCGACGGGGAGGGTCGAAACGCACAGGTGCAAACACACACGCGGGCCCATACACACAGCGGCAGTAAGTACACGGATAACCCTGCAGCCACGAATGCACAGAAAGTCCGACCGAGGGTCACCGCTCTGACGTAACTGTGGGGGTTGACCCAGTTAATCTATTTTTTTCCACAACCACCTGCACCACTCACAGGGTCAGATTTTCGACTGTGTGATTCTGGGCAGGGGGGGGGGCTGGTGGGATCCTCCATCTTTACACTTCATCTTTGTGAAGAAGCAGATATGGGAACAGACGGGGGCGGATTAGGAGGCAGTGAGCGCCGAGGCCCGAGAACTGCCCCCCCCCAAAAAAAACTCTGCTGGAGGTTCTGCGAGTTTAAGCCAGTGTCTCGCCAGATGTCCAAACAACTGATACTAGGTGCAGAGCGCTTGAACACTCCTCCGTTCTATGATCTCAAACAAGCGTCCATATCCCATCCCATTTCCAAAATACCTGAACAGGCAAACCTTTGATCCTATTTGAAACGGTGCCTGAGGATTAAAGGTGGAATACTTGAACAAAACCAAAAGGTAAACTAGGTTTTTCATTCACTTATTCAACAATAATACCGACAGTTGTTATATTCTCCTTTGAAAAAAAGTGTGTACGAGTAGACCATGTTCCCCCCTTTAGCAGAAGGAACTTCTTGTAGATTTTTTGAATAAGTGTCCACCAGTATCTAATATTAGTTTGCTGAAGTTTTTAACCACCACGACATTTCAATGGGATGGAAAACTGGGCCTCGACTGGACCAGTCCATGACCCTGCATAACTTCTTTTTGAGCCATCGTTCGAGATCATTACACCGATGGTAATGATCTCGAACGATTGGCTCAGATGTTAAACTTCAATCTTCGGACCGGTGGCCCTGCGTTGCCTTCAAACGCTCTTTGATAAGAAGCAGAATTCATGGTTGAATCAATAACTGGAAGCTGCCTGTTCCCAGAGGGTGTGGACCCCAAACCATCCACGTTTCACGGTTGGTACGAGGTTCAACTTGGGAAAACCTTTGGTCTGAGCAAAACATGTCGACATTTCCTGTGACCAAACAACTCGGTTCTTGACTTGTCTGTCCAGAGCGCGTTATTCCAAAGGCCTCTTCTTTGGCCCTCTTCTGATGCTCTTTTTGGAAAGGAAAGGCTTTTTCCTGGGACACCTCCCATACAGGTCAAAAAGTTTTTCTCTCTCTCTGATTGCACACACATGCACTTTGGCACTAACAGCTGCAGGAGTTACCTGCAATGATATGTGATGAATTCTTTTCTGCATCTGCTCGATTGGGCTGAACTCGTCAGAACCCCCCCTCCCAAAAAAAACGGCAGACCCTAGAGGTTTAAATAAGATACACTACAGATAAATGAGTCAAATATCTCATTTTTTTCTTTTCGTCATTTGCCTCAAATGACTCTTAAACATGCATGAATCCAGTCTCTCATTTGTTTTTTTTTAGCAGAGAGATACACACATTAAATACTAACAAACACACTGAGGACCCGACAAGGGAAAAAGTGGATTTCACAGTGGTCTGAGTTATTTGTAGGGGGTGAGAAAGAGGATCTGAGGCCAGCAATCAGCCTGGGGTGGGGTGTGGATGTGTGTGTGTGTGTGTGTGTGTGGGGGGGGGTGTCTATCAATCTCTTGCCCCCCTATACTCTCAGCCCCGACCTTCCTCCGAGTTTATCTCTGCCGTCTATGAGCAGATAAACACACTTGGAGACGCCGACGCACTTCAGCCGATATGAAATCAGCTCTTTCTCCTTCTCCTCAGCGTCTTTTTACCGACTCCAAATCAGTTAGATTAGGCCAGTTAGAGGCCGTGTGGAAGGAACTAGTGAGCAAGGTGATCATTAATGGGTTTAAAAAAAAACAAACTAAACACCAAACAAAGAAGTCACAAAAATAAGCGTAGACTCATTAGATTCCTGCGCCATCATTTTAAAGTTCATCTGTAATTATTTGTGACATTGTGAGTATTTCATTCAATATTTTTCATTAAAGTTTTCTTATTTTTGAGGTGATTCTTTAATTCATTCTTTGGTCTTAAGCTCACAATTGGCCCGATGTTTCCCTTGCATGCCTGTCACCTTCTCACAATAAATGCAATAAAAGCTGCATTTTTAAAGGGTGGGTTCACTTTTTTTCCCCTTAAATCTGTCTTAAAACACTAATCAGGTGCGTCTGGTTTTTTATGAGGGCTCAGCAGTCTGTGGTGGTAAAATCAAGCGGATATCTCTTGATATTTTTGGGTTCTCCCTTCAACAAAACGGGGAAACCATTTTTTTTCTTCACGGAGCCGGAGCTGCGTGGGCACAGAGACATCGTTGCATCAGAACAAGAAAGGGACACGAAAAATGCAAACCGCCAGCACAAGCCTGGAGGCGCGCGATTGTCAGAAATAAAGGCTTTACCTCCAGTGCAGCATAGGGGCCCCGGCCAAACAGCCCTGTTGACCTCATGCAACAATGTGGAGTTAGAGAATGAGGCAACATGATGGTTGGGGTGGAAAAGGTGGACTTGAACCTTTGATTTTGGCTTTGAGAGAAGAGGGATTTCAACCTCCCTGATCGAGTAAATGTTCCTCATTTTTCTCCACCCGGGCTGATTTTGGAGGGAAAGGTCTGATTCAGACTCTGAGTCGTGTTACTACACCGAAACCTGCTGATACCGACATGACCTGAAGGAAGCACAGGACAAAAGAAGGATTTGCCCCGTGCACACAACACAGGTTTCGCAACAGGGAGGCTGAAAGCAGTCTGTGGTCTGAGAACCAGGTCTTTGGACGGGGCCTGGGGTCTGGTTTGCTATCTGCTGCAGAACAAAGCGTTAGGAGGGTTTTTCAGACAGAGATACGATCCCTTTATCAGACTAAACACAAGGTCTGCGCTTTTCACCTTCGAGCAGTTTCTCCCCTGCTGCAAGACACACACACACACACACACACACACAGACACACAGACACACACACACACAGCGTTGGCTTGTGCTGGCTGAAAAACAAAAGAGGAAACACTTTTTTTAAAAAAAAAACCCTGAGCAGACAGTTTCTAGATTTAATCTTGTCATTTTCGACTATGGCGCCTTCCTGTTTCAAATAAAATTGTGTGAACCACACTGATAATCAAAAAGAGAAGTTCTGGAAACCAAAAAACCCACAAAAACCTGAGGCAGATGAACTTCATTGGTCCTTTAGGTTTTTTAATCACTTCCTACATTATTTATACTGGGACCCCTATAGTTAGTTAAAGGTATTTTCTTAGGGACATTTCTAGACATAGTCTTCACCGTTTTAGCTCCAACACGACCATCAAAGATAAATTTCCCCCTTGAAATTTCTCAGACCAGTTCATCCCACTGATTTTCTGAGGCAGCATATGGTAAGATTAGACACAAATGGAAAAATTAATTTTCCACAAAAAGGAAAATGAACATTTGTTTAGCATAACTTTTTTTCCCCTCTTTTCTATTGCATTACTCATCATGTCACCCCCTCTCAGAGTGATGCTGATTATTTTGCAGATGCAAACTAGTGCATCTATCATTTGTCTCTCACAGCTTTTTTTTTTTTTTTTTTTTTTAATCGCTTTATCATCAGATTTGCAAAGAACACGACCCGGGGTGTGAAGCAGCTGCACGATGGATGTGAATCTGAACGCAATGAGCTCAGACCAAGCAACGAGATTCTCAGACAGCGGAGCACGTTCAACTGCGCTGCATCCAGCGTCCGTCCAGTGGGTGCTTCTTGGCATACTCACACACACACGCACAGACACATGCACTCTCACAAGCACGCACACACGCACACACAAACACACAAACCCACAGGACACGGCCACAGAAACACAGCAGCGTGAGAGGAGCGAATGTTTTCTGGCGCCGAACAGGCGCCGGACTCACCTGACTGGGGTCGTCCGTGCTGTTTGACCCGCAGGCGATAGTGATGATGGGGTAGACGTCCGACCAGCCTCTCTCCGTGCAGTTCCTGCTGTAGCTACCTGAGACGGTCAGAAAGACAGAGAGTCTGTTGGCTGCTCATGCTTTTTTAGTTAATCATCCAGAACCGCAGCGCAAAACACCTCGGTCACCACCTTTGTGTTTTATCTGAGAATTTTGGGGTTTTAGCAGGAATCAGCTTTTAAAATACTCATGATATATGTATTTCATGGGCTGATTCCTGTATTTTTATACTCTGTATCCTTAAATCTGTCAACAAAACATTAAATATAGAAAGGATTTGGTATTTGTCCACCAGAGAGACATAATATTTACAGCCAGTATAATTCAGCAGTTACCAGTTAAAATAATATGTCATTTTAGAAACATGTTACATCTAACCCCCCCGCTTTATGCCTGACGGGTGTCAGGACTGGAGAGGATCCAGCATACAGCTGTTGGCAGCAGACACAGCAGATTGTGTGTCTGAACTGTCTCACAGCGGCATGTCCGTTAAGGAGGCCATCAGCCCGATGACCGCCCCTCATTCTCCAGGTCCCGGGCTCGGGACAGAAGCATTCAGCATCCTGGGCTCAGGGGACGTCCAGCAACTACAGAAGGTCAAATACTGAGCGTGAACTGCCTTCAACTCGTTATTAATGTTACTGATGTTGTAAATTGTGCGTTTCTGTTGATTTGTTCCTATGTCTTCTGTCCTCTACACATCAAAAGTTTTAAATGAAGTTTTTTTTATCTCAATGATGCTATTCGTAATATATATATCATTTTTATATTTATGAACATAGAAAACAGTCTACAAAACAAATAAATGATGCCTGAATTGGTATTTGTGCTTTTCATAAAGGTAATATAACAAAAAAATTATAAAAAGTATTATTATTATTAATATTAGTATTATTAGAGCAATTGTTCCTACTACTTATGGTGGATTATGTTGCATTTTCAGATTTACTATGCAAAAAAATAGTTTTCTGGTCTTCTTGGTCTAAAGAAGACAAGTTAACACAACTTTCTCACTTTTTTAGTGAATCAGACATTAAGATCTGAACTTGTCAGGACTCATGAGCTCAGTCTGTTGCCAAGGTTTCAATCTTTACTTTTAAATTCCAATGATTTCAGTTTCTAAAGGCCTAAAAACATGTAACTGATATTTGCATTGTAGAAAAGGAGCTGACGTTTTCACTGTGTAGTTGCAAGTCTCCATCTATCACCTGTCTGAGTTCTCCGCTTTTCTCATATTTCAAAAAAAAGGGCAGCCGGTTTTTATTTCTGGTCACAGCAGAGACAGGGAGCGTGAGGTGTGATCCAATGCTCAAAGTCTCGGCCGGTGACTTTTGCTGTTGAGCCATTGGTCTTCGGGGCCGATTATGCGGCTCATCCATCAACCGGGCTGACCCGATGCTTTCCCACCCCCGCGGCGACAGTGGCGGGGAGGTGATGAAACCATCCGCTGACAGATGCTATAGAGGGACGTGAGGGAGAGAATGTCGGTCGGCCCAGATGTCGTCGGCCGCGGCCGTTAGTAATTAGGCTCATCAACGCAAAGGGCCTGAGAAAGCAGCGTGGAGACGGAGAGGGCTGCGATGAAGGAGAGTGACAGACGGAGGGAAGGTGAGAGGAGGCTCAGGAGGACAAAGAAAGATGGAGGACAAGCGTCTTCATAGCTTCTCGTTTGAAGAAGGGTTTTTTTCTTACTACTTCTTCCTTCTTTTCTCAAATTTATCATCATAATTTCTCACTGGCATGAGAGAATAAACACATTAGATTCTTCAGGAGTTATTTCTATTAA
Organism: Istiophorus platypterus; assembly: GCA_016859345.1. Lineage (NCBI taxonomy): Eukaryota > Metazoa > Chordata > Actinopteri > Istiophoriformes > Istiophoridae > Istiophorus > Istiophorus platypterus. The sequence continues at coordinate 18,991,031 of CM029125.1, forward strand.
GTGTCAGCTCATGTTTGTCATTTTTTTATTTTCATTGTTTTTTTTCCCCTAATTTTATTCAAAACATTTCTTGTTCCTGAAATTAAATGACCCTTTTCTCTGACTTCAGGCTTTTGCCACACAATCATTTTTTTTGTAGTTTTGCCATAAATATGAAATTCAATTCCAATAAATCTTTTCTTAACAGAAGTAATTTAAGCCTGTTTCTGTGAAATAATCTGAAAGAAGACGAGGGAAAAGAGGTGAAATTACACCTGAAGAAAGAAAAGAGTGAAAGTGAGTGATGCAAAAAACCAGAGAGACGTCAGAGGGTGAGATGGCAGGGGTCAGCAGGGGTTGATGGGAGAGGAAAGGGAAGCGCAGAAAAGGGAGAAGAAGGGGGGAGGCGGAGGGATGAAAGAACCACTGGGCTGTGATGTGCATGGATGACGGATCACAGGCAGAAGGGACGGGGTGGGGGGGGTGATGGATGAGGCCGAACAAGGCGACTGAAAGCTGAGAGTTCGTGAAATCAGCCGTGAGGAGGATACGGACCTTGGCTCAGCCCGGGATGACGGAGCTGCAGGAAATTATCCACAATTATTGTCACAACCCTCGAGTCTGAGTGGAAAAACAAATAAGGTGGTAACTGGAGACGGTAAACCGTGAACCACAAACCAAACACAGCTCGACGTTTCCTCAGAGCTCGTTGAGGGTCATCAGACAAAAGCATCTGCCGCTATCATCATTAAATCATCATTAAAATAAGTTTCTTTATTAAACATTTGAAACTGTTTCAGTTTAAAAGAAGGAAGGAAGGGGAAAAATGTAAAAAAAAAAATATAGATTGAAAATAACCAGAAAACAAAAATCCAACCTGATGCTGAAACTTAACAAATCCTTAAGGAAGCAACTGTCATCAAAACACTTTTATCACCATCTCTATCAATTCATTATCCTTTGTTTTCTCATTAATTTTGTTCCACGGTGTATAAATAAAGTTTGACAGATGGGCAACCACTGTGAAAAAAAACGCAGGAAACACTACGAATATTAAAGTAACACCCAGCAACCAGCAGGGTACCACTCATTGGCACCCACCTCCTAACAGGTCCGAGAGTCTTCAACGTTACTTAAATGTGCAGACGCCTCTTTTCTGGCCTTTTTTTAGACCCTGAAACAAAGCTTCACCAAAACGACGTCAAAAGTGCATAAACCCTAAAACTGGGACGCGGCTGTTGGACTAGTCTCACGGCAAACGTCAGAATAACCGCTCTGACAGCGTTGCGATTGTAAAACACGGATTTATTCAGCCACTCTGCGCGTCCCGCCCCTCAGCATATGTTGGCAGTGATGCACTTTTGTTGTTATGCCAAAATGGAAATAGGAGGAAGGTTTATCATTTTTTTGTTTATGTTTCTCAGGGGTTTTGGACCAACACAGCCATTGTGAAGTTGCATGGACAGGAGAAAGTGTATGTGTGTGTGTGTGTGTGTGTGTGTGTGTGTGTGTGCGCGTGCCTGTACGTGTTTGTGTGTGCATGCGTGAGTTAAAGCTCACCATTTTTCCCAAAAAGATGCAAGAGGGGGGAGGGGCAGGGGAGGGTCATCACTTCGCCGTAGGCCGCGGGCTGCCAACAGGACACGAAGCCCCACTCGCCGGGACATCCTGATCACACACACACACACACACACACACACACACACACAGTATAAATCAGACTGCTGGGAACTTCCTGTTTGCCGACTTCTATTGAAGCCACCAGTCCTGTGTGAGCAGATGAACAATCAATCACACCAACATAAAAGCGCAGTACGACTACAGAGGTGATTCTTCCGACACCTTAAGCACCTCACACATTTATTTTTTGTACAAAGAATGAGATTTCGACCATTTTGAAGGGTGAAACACCAAGATGAAGCTCTGAACATTGTTTTTGCTGTTCAGTCTATGAAATGAACACACGGGCTAATTTAAGTGACCTTTTCGTATTTTTGTAATTTAATATTTAAGATTAGGTTAATGTGTATCAGGAAGATTAAGGATCTTTTAACGTGTTTTTTTTCCTCTTCATTTTGGTTGTTGCATTTGTTTTATGGCTGCAACTAACGATTATTTTCACTATCAACATTCATCATCTATTATTATTATCATCCTTAATAAGTTGTTTATAGTCCATGAAGTGTCAGAGAACATTAGTCCAGACTGATGTTTTGTCTGAATGAACAAGGGTCCAAAGCCCAAACATGCTTCTGTTTACGGTCACAGAAAAATGGAAAATATTTACAATTTAGATGCTGCAACTAGTCAGTTTTTGCAACTTTTGTTTTCTAAAAACGACCTCAACTGTAAATCAATTTTATTAAAGTTATCTATCTTCAGTTATTAATTTCCAGTCAATGGACTAATCGTTGAAGTATGGTAGTTCTGCATGTTTGCATCCTCATATCTTCTTCCATCTCCTTTGTTTTCAAGCTAAAACTAAGTAATTAAAACTTTTATGACACAGTGACAGACGTGTGGGGAAATCGTCTGCAGGATGTCTGCACTTGTGGTTTTCTGTATTTCTTCCTACATGTTCTGAGCTTTTAAAAACTCAGTGTGAATCAACACACAAATCCTCTAACATTGCCTCACATATCTGGCCTGATGATGTTTATCAGGACTGTGTGGCGGGTAGGGGTGGGCTGTCTCTATATATTAAATTTTTTTGAGACAACACAGATAAACACACCCATACGCACACTTGTATCTATAGAATGACATGAGAAAGAACCCACAGTCCACAAGCTGCAGACTGAACAGATAAACAAAGCGTTCCAATTATCACTATGGTGAAACATTCAAACACACACGACCTTTTAGAAAAGACAGAGCAGCTCTGCATCGCATAGACTGCAACTGTGTGTGCCTGCGTGCGTGCGTGTGTGTGTGTGCACGCGTGCACTTCCTGTGTTCCTCATGACTCTGGGGTACTTGGCCTGAGATGTAAATAAATGATTGATAACGAGTGTGTTGCAACACAGGCTAAAACGGCATCCAGACACACCTTCCTCTTCACTCAACACACACACACACACACACACACACACACACGCACACACAAACACACACATGCACTAGATGATAGAACACACAAACCAACTCTAAAGAGAAATAAAAGCAGGATGGAGAGTTTCACGGTGACAAACGCTGTTGTTGTGTTTAGTGACAAAAACTCCTAAAGTGCTTGAAAAGCAGACATTTGTGTATGCGTGTGTGTGTGTGTATCTGTGCACTTGTGTGTGTTTGTGTGTGTGTGTGTGTGCGTGTGCGTACCTGGGCTAGAGGGCGTCTGCTGCTTCAGCTTTGTCCGACACTCACTCTCGGCCCTCTGAATCTCCCAGTGGAACTGGCAGTTAGGAAACTTTCCATCAACCGGCTGGAACGAGGGGAAATAAATATTATGAATATTATCTCCAACGTGAACAAACCTCCTGCGTCAGTCAGGAGTTCGGCTTCTGGCGCTTGGTTCTTGGGACCGAGCGTTTGACATTGGAGCCTCAGTCCGCCGGACTGAAGCTCTTTTTTTTCTGCTGCTGCTCTCCTGGAATTTTAGATAAACTGTTTCAATAACAATGAGAAAAAGTGCATCTGTGCAACCAGTGTACTATTTTTTTTTATTGCCATCGTTTAACTGAATTTCATCCCAAAAGTTAACAATGTGTATCAAGTAGCCATCAAGTCTATGTTGGAAACTAAACCAGAACTTTTTGAAGAAACCTTTTGAAGTAAAAAAAAAAATAAAAAAATTTGAAGCCAAACTGAAGTAAAAAAATTATACTTAATGGATTTCATGGTAAACAAAATCACTTTGGTTCAGCCTGTTTTTCAAACTGCACAATATTTTAGAAACATACAAAATACATATCTTTTTGTGCTTGAGGCATCAACTCACTGTGTTCTTGTCTGCAGCAAGTCTATTCACCGAATCCAATACAAGAAACCACATGGCGTCAATTTTAGCATCACTACAGTGGTTAACTGTGTGTTTTAGAATTGTTTTTAAAGTTTTAAAGATGGTTCTCAAGGCCTGTTTGGGATTGGACTCGGATTATGTCCGTGACGGGCTGATCCCTTAAAAATATACTGGGGTCATAAGCCCCAGTTCATCACATCTTAAAAGTAAAATATATTGCAAACTGTTTCAGAAAATAACCGTAATAGAGCAGAAAAGGAAAAGTATGAAAATAAATCCTGAACAGAGGGAAACCCACAAACCAGACTAATGAGAAGAAGCAGACTCCCTGGTCTCGTTTTTATACATTGATATTTAAGTAAGCAGCAGACGAGCTACTACTGGAGCAATTCTGTGAACGCTGAATGAACGTTTTATCCTTCAGAGGTCTGGGAGTAACCAGCCTGAGTTGGAGCTGAAAACAGCACATTTGGATTTCCACCCATTTTTGATTAAGTTTACACATGTGTGGGGGCAGGTTATGAATTTGAATTTTCATTTCAAGGTTAAAAATCTGTTCTGTCCTTTCAAAGTCAAAATAGTTTTAATTCACCTTGAACTGTTAACACACCTGAACTGAACTGTTGGCCGTCTTTAAATATTCAACAAAAGTAAGGCTCTGATCATAAAAAAATTGAAAACGTTCATGTTTAAAAATATCATTTCCAGACTCTGGGTTAATAAATACTGATGCGAACTCCAGGTTTCGACTATCAGGTGCCGACACTGACCTGATACAAAAGTCTCAATGCAAAACATCCACTGAGTCCGTATTCGGCCGCCAGATATGGGCCGAAGCAGCGCCGGATCCGAATGTGTCAACACGGAGCCTTAACTGGCCCAACTCCGCTTGGAAAAAAAAGAAAATCAAGGGGAAAAGTAGGGACATAATGGGTTGCGCTGCTGATAAAGCAGATATTTATATTTGTCTACAAATGTTTGTTGTTTTTTTTTCCAGAGCACACTCAGCTTTTTTAATTAGCTTTCACTCTTAGCACCAACTCTGTAGGCAAGTTTCAAACGTTTGGGCGGCTGATAAACAATAACATTTTGCCACCGTCAGATTAAGTGTGTGTGTGTGTGTGTGTGTGTGTGTGTGTGTGTGTGTGTTTGTGAATGTCAGTGCGACTGGTAAACCTGAAGGTAACTAAGGACACACACTCAGAACATAGAACACACAAGGGGCAGAGTGGACAATCTATACAAAGAGAAACACATTCAAACAAGATGAGTCCATGTGTCAACTCTACTTCATTGATATACTGAGACTGTGTGTGTGCTGGGAGGTCTGTTTACACTGCGATGTACTGCCGCTCTCAGCAGAATTTCAGACCTGTCAGTGTGTTTATACCCCTTACTCGCTCTCTCTCACACACAAACACACAAACGTCTCAAGCCGCCCTTACTTCCCGCTGAAACTCGTCCATGCACCGAGCCGTGTTGACCAATCAAGCATCGCTTCACCTCCGTCTTCAACTGACTCATGATGGAAGAAAAAAGGGTTTTTTTCTGTTTTGTTTTTTCTTGGACATACCTGTAGTTGCTCAGACAACAGGAGCTAAATATTTTTCTCATTGTCAACAAGTCCCATTAAAAAGACCTAAATCAGCATAATCCATCACCTAGCACTCTCTGACTTGCCTACTATGTTTGCGGCTCCGAGCCCACTGGCCCCTACTGAAGACATAAAATAAAAACACCTCAATAATATATGGCTCAATTTTTCAGAAGAGACTTGTAAATTTTCCTAAAGCAGCTGCTCTGTAGTTTTTTTATTTAAACAGAAGAAGAGGAAGACGGTGCAGTTTTGGGGAACTATTTTCAGTGGCGGATTAATCCACATTTGTTTCTCTATTGAGTATTTCCACCAGTAGGATGGTGTGTGTGCGTGTGTGTTTGTGTGTGTGTGTGTTTGTGTGTGTGTATCTGTGTGGGACTGAGTCAAAATAAACTACATTGTGTGTGTTCATGGGGATGAAGGAACATGTCACCAAGAGTAACAGTGTGGATCACTGATGGGTTTTTAACAGTTTGTGGCCAACAGAGAAATTAGATAAATCAGGCTCTTGATACCCACACATAGTGCTTGTTATTAGTATCAGCTCATTGACACTTTTGATGCTTTCATTTGCTGACAGTAAGAAAAACATAGAACATAATCAAACTGATCTTTTAAAGTTTAACCCTGACCGCTGCTATGTGCTGAAACCTGCAATAACTGATTTTTTTGGCTACTTGAAAGCAGAAGCAAACGAATTGTGAACTTAAACACTGAGGTATTGGCATCCTGAGTTCTTAGGGGGAACTTGTTAGAAAAATGTTGCCTATTTACACACCATCATTCACCTGGATCCGGTGTTTGTTTCCACCTGATGAATCCAAGACCAGTATTCCCTCTCTTCTAGCTCCGCTTTTAGCTCCTAAGGGAGCTGAGCTTTACGTGTGTGTAAGTTTTTTTTTAATTACTTAATAACAAAAAGTACTGATTAGCGGAGTTTGACGTTACTTTATCATCTCGAATACTGACTGGAAAACTGTGCCGGTCATGTGGAGCATTCAAGTGATGGCGCCGACATCCAAAGCTTTAACGTGGGTTTTGTTCGAAAACAAAGCAGATCATAAATAACACAGAAAAAAGTAAATCCTCCGAAAGCATGATGTGTATCCGGCTGCTTCTTTCTTTGTAAAACATATTAAAGTGGTGTTTTAAAGAAGGAAACAGATTTTTCTGACTGTTTTAATTCCTGGATGACTCACTCATCTCCCAGACTGAGGCTATAACAGCGAGGAAAAAGGCACATATAAGACATCTGGTCCCTGTCTGTAGTAATTTGGCTCCCTAACACTTTCATTCTTCTATGTTTTTCTGAAACATTTAATGAAAATTTCACCCTGAAGCATTTCAGGGGCAAAGGAGTTTGAGTTGTAGCTACGAATATAAACTTGTCACGTGTTTGGTTTCCTACAAACTTTGATGAAATTGGCTCATCCAGGAGCGCAGATTTTCACCGCTTCGCACACAATTTGGCTCAATCTGACATCAACCAAAAACATTTTTATTTTTCCCCTTTCAGGTAGTTAAACTTCAACAACTGTTAGATGATTTGCAAATATTTTTCCAGGCTCCAAATAAATGGATGACAGATGATAAATAGCGACATAAACTCCAGGTGTTCTCTGACGGGGGCTCCGTGACCTCCAACTGGTTTAGGCTCGTTGGAAACGTCGGGCCTCTGCTTTGGGCCAGTGTCTTTTCCAGTTTCCATTTTCTGCTTCTCAAAACAGAAAACTATAAATGGAAAGCAGCAAAGGGGCAAAGGATGAAACAGTTTGACCCTATTTAATCCATCGCTGCCTAACAAACAACACAGTCCCTGTCGTCTGGCGAGCTCTATTACACACAAACACACAGACCCATACGAGGTAGAGGATAAAAAGTTCTAGATTAAACTAAACAAGACCCCCCCCCCCCGCTCCGTGTGTATAATCCTGAATCACTGTCCAAAATCCACTGATTAGACAATAACAGCACTAGAAACTGTCTCAAGCTCTTGCAAAAGACTTCACTGAAGACAAGCCAACGTCCAGGATAATATTCATAAAAAAATTACAATCCATCTTTTGCAGTATGAATCGATTCAGGAATGTAAGAATAACAGATCCGGTAAGCTCTGCCCTCAGACTCTGTCCCTCGGTGGCTGCTGTACGCTCACTTTGACCACGGGCCAATCCAAAATCCAAACATATCGGACAAACTGGCTCCCGATCAGACGCGTACATGCTGCGGAGGACGGGCCCCTACATTTATTTTTCATTTATTTCAGCTGCCGGGGCCTCGAGCATACTTCAGTCTATTCTTAATCTGTGTTTACAAAGCGCTGCTCCCAGTTCATTTAGCGACCGAGCGCCGCTTTGGAAGCGGAGTCGCAGCTTGCAAGCCCAAGGACGTCCAGATGTCCAGGTTACAAAGATATGAAAATAAGAATATGAAAAAAAAGGTGATATTTCAATGTGTCGACAGTCCATTAAATGCTGCCAAAACACTAATGTTGCCGTAGAAGAAGAAGGAGAAAGAAAAGAGGCCCAGGTTTAATCTAGACTTCTTTTGACCTTGAAACCACTGAATCCAGACTTGCTGCTCATTGGAAAAAGTAAAGAAACATGTTTCCTTCATGCAGCAGCCTGAAATTAGTTTCTGTCATGAGGCAGAAGCATCAGACAGAAGACCCGAATGAATGAAGGAGAGATGAATTTTTTTTGTCATTTTTCGCCGTCATAATGAGGAAACGTTCCATGGGAAACCAGTACATGGATATAAATGTCATTCCTTTCGCTCTTATCGGCTGAACTGATCAGTGGTATTTGCCGACTTGGGCAAATAGAAATTCCAACTGTCCTCGTTGTCCAAACAACAAGAAAGAGGTGAGGCGAAGCTTAAAGACTAAACAGTGACCTGTCTCTGAAACTGGCGGCGAGCTGAGTGGCTCCCTGATACCAGCCCCCCCCCCCCCAGTCTTTGAGGCCCTGAGGTGAGTTTTATGGACGTTTTTTCACGCTGGAGTTTAAACAGTGAGTTTTGCACATCAGACTCAGTGTAGGACGGTTGTTATGCTCCTCACATCCATCTCTGTCTGCAAATACCTATTTGAGTGTTCCTATGTTTCTCTCCTCTTTTTACTCTAGGTGAACTAGATTAGACTGTAAGGGAAACTTTGCATTAACCGCTTCTGCAGCTTCCTCACACCAGCACTTACAGCAGCAGCAGCAGGACTCTGGGCTCCAGTTGGATCAATAGAGGAAGCAGAAGTCATTAACCTTTAGTATGAGTATTGCTCCAAACACGCACATGCACATGCACATGCACACAGACATACACAGCTTTTCTGATTGCAAAACCACTGTTAGTAAATGTCTGCATCAGTATTGTTTGCAAAGGCAACAGGAAATGCAGAAGATTCAAGGTTATTTTTTTTTTTTTTACTCAAACTCTTAGTCCAACTTTTTAGTTATGGATCAAAGCCAAAAATGCAGCTGATGTGGGACGTTTTTGCTCCTTATATTTTGTGTCACACACAGCTGCAAAAAGTTGCTTCCCTCAAGCAGAAAAGGAAGTTTTCCTATGAATGGGAGAAAAAAAATCTATTTTTCAATTACTTGGGTGCATTTTTGGACTACTGACCACTCGAGCACAACGTGAATAAATCTCTCTCTTAGGCTTTGTTCTGCTGTCGAAGCCTAGACCCGCAGTGGAACACTCCTGTTCTCAGCTTCTCTAAAAGGGTCTGTAAAAAAACAGCTGACGGCCCAGAGGCTAAACATAGAGCCAGAGCCCACGGTGCGAGCCAGGGCTGAATGTTAAAAAGTGAAACCGGCGGCGAGGGTGGAAGGTAGAAGGGGAATCTATAATTGATGTTTTCTCTCAGCTGAACAGTGAAGAACGTCCGGCAGGGGACGACCCTGAGGCTCGAACCCACCTGGAGTGAAAAGTTCATCTCTGGTGTTTGGAAACGGGGAAGTAATGCTGCTGCGGTCTGAGAGTCAGGGTGTTAAACTAGAAAAATGAAACGTGATCATCAAACCACCCATTGTGAGCACAAACAAAGAAATCCTGAAGAAATCCAACTTTTTTTCTTTCAGGAAATGATCCCTATAGACTCACCCTGTGACTATTTGAGGAATATTGTAGTAAATTTCTGCAGGGAAAATCATTTACAACCACATTTAGTGTAGAAGGAAAAAGCAGGCTGAGTAACCATGGAGGAATGTTGAATATATAATGAATATAATATAATCAATATTGGAGGAATGTTACAGGAACCGTTTAAAATACGACAAAATCCTCTATTAAGTTCCCGAAATAAACGTGTTTTTGAAGAGTTTGACACGTTCATATTTTTAATCAAAGTAAAGTCATGACAATTTAATCATTAAAAAAAAAAATCTGTCTGTTGTGATAGTAGGAGAAGGACTGACCGTGTGGATGAAGCCGAGCAGCAGCAGCAGCAGCCGCAGCAGAACCAGCCGGTGCGTAAAGGACATGGTCGCATCTCATCCAGCGGAGGGTCAAACCCACCTGAGCGGCAGCTCACGGCTCATCCTCGCCGTCGGACATGCGCTCTGGGGCGCCAGGAGTTTCCAGCCTGAGAGACAGCGCGGTGACTCCCTCAGGTTTGTTTTTCGTGGGGGGGGGGGGCTGATCCGAAGCTTTTACGCACGGTCTCATTCACCGCAACGTTTCCGAGACTCAGACCTGGAGGATTAAAAACAAAAACAAAAACCCAGGTGGGTGAGAAAACGTTTGTTCTGGTGGAGAAAGACCCCCCCCCCAAAAAAAAAACCTCCTGAACTCACACCTGAAGCGGTCCAGACCCCAGGACCCGACGAGGCGGTGGTCCGGATCAGTCCGGCTCGGTCCCTGCGCTTCCCCGTCGCTCCTGTCCCCTGGGAGGACGCCCCCCCCCCGCACTGGGGCGCGTTCCCGCTTCCTTGGTTCCCGTTGTGTGTGTATATGCGTGTGTTGAGCTGAAATGCCAGCAGCGACCTCCTGTGGTACTTCACTTTTCTTTACCCAAAAACCTTGAAACAAACCTCTTTTCCTTCATTTTACCCAAAAGTCACATATTTGCAGATATTTGACCTTTTGGAAAGTTTTTTTTGTTTCTATGCTCCATTTTCTATTATTCTATTAACAATAATATAAAAAAAAATAGAAAACCATCATTACAGATATAAATAAGTTTGACATCACATGAAGTGTCACTGAACCTTTTTTTAGTTTATGGAAAATCTCAACATTTGGATAAATGATTTGTATTATTTTAATTTTTTTCTTTGTGTTTTTTTTGGGGGGGGGGGGTATTCTCCTGCAATAAACCAAAAACGGGATAAGAAAAGGGAAACTCATCCATCAGCTGAAACCATCATCAGATCTTTTATGGCTCCAGATACACAATAATGGAGCCAAACCTGAACACTCAGGAAGGTTTTGAATGTTTATTTCAGTGTCTCCATCCATCTCTCGCTCCTTTATGAACTGAATTTCTGTAAATATTGTTTGATTTTGTGTAAACTTTGCTTTTGCTTGTTTACATCAATATCAGCAGAGAGAGAGAGAGAATGAAACCACCCAGGCTCTGGGAAAACTGGGAGAAAGAGGGATGATGGAGAGAGGAAAAGAAAGAGTTTGATTTTACCTTTTATTTTCCAGAGAATGTTCTAATAAATTGACAGCAGCTAGATGTGTTGGAAAATGTATTTTTTTCCTCTAAAATACATTTTTACATGTCAGTTTATTGACTTTTATTGACTTTTAGGCAGAGTTCTGCTTTGAAAACAAACAGATGAGTCACCATCTTTCCTGGGAATTCACTGAGTTGAGTTTGAGGTTTTATAAACATTTCACAACATTCACGTGATTTTGAAGAGTTTTCGTTTCCTTTTATTAATGAGACACTTTGCTAGTTTCATGTTTTAGTTCTTGTAATTTTCAGGAAACGAGATGCTTATTTTTTAAATATGATCCGAGTTTTTACTTTGTGAACGTTTGAGCTGAGTGTTATTATAATGATGCACAGATTTAATGTCAAATATTTTAAGATTTGATTTATCTCTGGGGTTTTTTTAGGCAATTCTGGGCAATTCTGCAAATCAATCAGCAGATCTGCTTTGTTTTTCCTTTATGATTTTTAAATCAACGTAATGAATTGCATTGATTATTTTATTCATTAATTTCTCGATTATCATATACACATCAGTTGAAATATACTGAATATACTGAAATATATTGAATATTTGATCCATTTCACCCATTTTTGCTTTGACTCAACAAACCAGTCGTCTACTAATAGTAATAATAATGAGGACTAGTCTGAGTTTTAGCCAATCAAAGCACTTTATTGCACTGTATAGTGTGACGGTGAGCCAATAGCAGGCTCTTATAAAAGTGTCATTTAATCTTTTTATCATGTGTACAAAACAAGTCACACACACTTGTACCGTACAAAATCAACACTATTTACATACAATATACACACACACACACACGTATACACAAAGTCACATACACACCATGCAGTCTCTCTCCCATCCAGCCCTCAACACACACAGACGAGTCCTCTGGGTTTCTGGTGGGATTTCCTCCTTATCGAACATCCTCCACCTTCAAACACACAGACGCACATACCCACTCTCTCTCTCTCTCACACACACACACACAGGGACTGAAACATGACCGCTAAGCCTCTACCAACAAACCCAAAATGCCAAGACAGCCAAACAAGCGCTAAGCAACTGCTGATATGCATAAAGATTTTTTCTTCTGATAAAAAGATAAACGATGAATAAAAAAAAAAGCGAAAAACAATGAAAAAGAAACAAGGAGGAACGACAAGATGACGTCCTCAGAAATTTATCCACAGGGATGTAAACAAACGACGCACCGCTGACGAGTTGTTCTAAACAACACTGAATATAAAACCTGCAGCGCCAGCGACCGTCTGGCAGGTTTGTTTCTCGACCCCCCCACAGTGTTGAGGATTCTCACAATTCACAGCCAACCAAGAAGCACTGATCACTCGACCTCGTCTGGGGATAAAGTCATTTCTTTTAAAACTTTTAATATAGTTTTTATTTTAATCTTAAATCTACTATATCCTCAGGATATATGAGGAAAGCTTTGAGTTAGTGCACACAAGGTGGTAGCTGTTGTACCAAAGCCCGGAGGACGTTCTTCACCGAGGATTCTTGTCTAGAACAAAGACAAAGAAGTCATTTTTTTTGTTTGGGGTTCGGTGGGAACGAATTATTTTGTGCAAATCCAATGAATCACACCTTCAAGTTTTCACTGGTGCTGAACAGACTGTTCTTTTTCACAATGACCACGAAGACTAAAAAGACAGATCCATATACGACATGTTCAAGTTCCTGTAACCTTTCACAGGACTCGCGGGTGATGAAAGGTCAACATCAGATCACAAATCACCTGCTGCAGACACTGGGAAATGTGCTCAGGAGAGAGGAGACCTCCGCCAAGACCAGTGTCAAATGACACACACCATACTGCAGAGGTTCTGCAGTTCTGCACTGATTTTTTACATACGAATGAAATTTTTGTCAAACCGACTGTGTGGTTGACCTAATCTCACTGATAATGGGGAACAATAACTTTTCATTTTTCGGAAAATAATTTAGATGATAATATTCACAGCACAGACTGGTCTGCTGGACCAGCTGGTCTGGGATCTGGTTTATCTCTCCTTCAAACCCAGCCACTGGTTTCAACGGCTGAACCTTGAAATGTGTCAAAATTTCAAAAATCAGGGGAAACAAGACAAACTACGAAGCTGCTGAACCATCCAGGAGCTAAACGGTGGATCATTTCTGTGGAGAATCTGAAGTTTAAACCAGGATTTGGTATAAACTCTGGTCTGGAGGTCTGGGGTTCTGGGGCGATTCTAGATGACTCTACATATACGACAAACAAATCTGGACTTTATACTATATTTTATAAAAATGAAGTCTGCTGCCCGTTTTGAACCCCTGTGGTGAAGAGCGTCCTTCCTGGGCCTTATTGCTACAATAGGAGCTTTTCTCTGTAAACTTTGTCCTTCGGACCAACGGCCTCCGGATGTTGCTGCGGTTTCCTCCACGTCCACCTGCATCTGGCTCCCGAAGGCCACTCTGGGGGCCTCGCGCTCGACCGGAGACCCTCTGCGGCGACGAGCCACTGTCTGAGACGTCACGTTGAGATCTGTCTCATTGGAGGAACCAAACTCGTTCAGGGCACGTTCTCGGTGTCCTTGCCGCCACCGTCTGGTTCCTGGTGGTCTCTGATTGGCTGCGTTTAAAACATAAAAAATTCTGCAGCGACGCTTCACTTCCCTTTTGATTCTTGACTGGGAATTAAAAGAAACCACTGCCTCCCATGAACTCCCTTTAAATAGTGATAATATTCTGTCTCTATCTTCTCTATATACACACAGTGCACTTTGCTCGACGAGATGCTTTGGATGTTTCAGGGACTGAATTTTCACTTGGCTACTTTCACATTAATGCAACTGACAGGAACAGATAGATATGATGGAATAAGATAAAATATCATCCACATGCAGAATTTTCTGTTTTGTTTTTTTGGGGGGGGGTTTGCCTAAAAATTTACATTACATCTCACATTGCATTGTGTTATTTTATGGGCTCGAATGAGGGTCAAAATGTTTTGAGCTTTTATAATTTCAAAGTTTGTGTGTTATATATTTGTAAACCTGAAAAAAAAGAAAAAGAAATAATCTACATAAGAAATTTAAGTTTGAGAAAGTGTAGAAAAGCTCTGTGAAATGGGTGAAGTGGAAAAATAAAGGCCTTGTATCTTATATGTGTTTATGGGAAGATTCCCAGGATGAAATAGATTTGCTGATACAAATAACATTTAAGACAAAATATCACAATTACACAACTGAATACAAAACTACTGGACTGTCATTGTAAAATGGAAAAAACTAATAATAACGGAATAATATTTGAGGAGAAGTCCACCATCTCATTAATGTGGTTAAAATGCTTTCCATGTTGATCCGCTTGTGTAGCTTGAAGATATCTACAAAAATAAAGTTGCAAATAAACATGTGCAACAGGAGTTTTAACAAACATACACACATGCGCACACACCATACAAACACACACTGCATCTCTGTACTCATCTGTACTCAAATGCTGACAAAGCTTTTTTTCCGGAGCGTATGTGTTACTTCACCACTAATAAATTTAGACACAAATTTTAATCAGACATCTTCAAACTTCTTCTACAACTTGAATTTCTCATATAGTATCTTTTTTCTTTTAACAGGTTTACAAGCTCAAAATCTTTATAATTTACCCTCTATTAGTTCGGAAGAACCATTTTTGTCTTTCAAAAACTAAAACAGATTGAGAAAAGTTGCATCAGAGCGGTTTTTGGAGCCACTCGGATCTTTTACTGCATATAGACACGGAAAACCAGACATCTAGCTTTTTTTGTGCGTTTCTCGACCGGTTTAAATTAGGTTTTAGTGTTTCCAGCCCCCATAAAAGAAAATGTTTCTTACTTGATCGTCCAAAGACATAAAGTCTGTTTGAAATCAGCATTAAATTCACATTGAAACTAGTTAAGTTGTCCCTGTCGCACATTAACACACGGACAGATGAACACGCTTACAGACAGAGACGCACACGCTGCAGACACTCACACACACAAACACACACACACACACACACACACACACACACACACACACTCACTCACACTAACACTCACTCACACATACACAGGGTGCAGGTGGAGAGAGCTGCATATAGGGGCTACTATACCTCATTGTGTTTTAGGTACCTCTCCATATAGATTATTATGTCTATGTACAATATATATATTTTTACAATAATCTGGCTGCCCCTGCTCTAATTGAAATAAAACCACAAATCTGGGATTCTTCGGCTCGACCAGTAAAACATGACGTCAGATACAGATTCTAGTGTTTTTTTTCTCCTCTCTCTCTCTAAGTTTGCCTCCTACGACCTCTGAAAGAGGGCGCGGTGTGACGGCTGGACCCCCCCCCCACCCACACACACCCACAAACACACCCACAAACACACACACACACACACACACACACACACACACAGTGTTCCCCTAAGGCTTTCTACAGTGACGAGCTCCCGGTAACGGTCACAGGATTGAGCGGGGATGTAAAAATGATCATACCACCACTGAGCAATCAATCAATCAATCAGTCAACCGACCGACCGACCGACCGACCGACGGACCGACGGACCGACGGACCAACCAACCAACCGGCACAACACGACTTTAAAGAAAATAGACGACTGAAGACCACACCATATGCAGGTTCAAAAATACAGTACATCTTGATTCTGGGAAATAAAGGAACAACGACGGCAATATGCACGGCATACTAATGCATGCTCTCTCTCTCTTTATGTCTCTCTCTTCTACATACACACCCATACACACACACACACAAATGGCCATACACTCTCTCAGGCTACATGTTGTAGGCCACGTAGATGGGGTCCAGCTGGTCTTGTAAGAAGCCGTCGCGGAGATGCATGCGCTGTTTCTCGCCACGGGAGTTGATGGGGATGACGCCGATGTCCGTCACCACCACAACGCCCACGATCAGGTAGTGCTCCTCCAGCACCGCCTTGGTCACCATGGGAACCAGGTCCAGGGCCTCCTGCTCGGAGCCCTCCAGCTCCACCACCACCACCAGCAGGTTGGTCCAGGGGAAGACGGCACTGGTGGAGAGACAGGTTCACAAAATAATCAGGTCTAATCTAATATCTGTCATGTTTCCTATTGTTAAGGCTGAATTGATACATCTTCTGAGGCACTAGGGGGCAGCAAAACTCCACAGTTATATCTGGCAAACCAAATCTCAGGCTCTTTAGCAGCTAAATGCTCCTCTTTCTTCCCCAGCTGGTCTCTGACTGTGTCTGTCTGCTGTTGGCAAAACAGCCATAAAAGCACTGAGACCGAACCAGACAGTAAATTTGATTTACAATCACAACTAGGAACTAAAGGAGGCTAATGAGCTCTTAAGAGCTGTAGAGCTGGTGATAATTCTCCACGGGTCCAGAGTCCTCCAGACCTACCACTCCATGATGCTCTTGTGAGCACGTATGACGGAGGTCTCGATGTCGATGGGGTGGTACCTCATCCCCCGCAGCTCCATGGCCTCCTCCAGGGCCCCCACCACAAACAGGGCGTCATGTCTCTCTGTTCGCACAAGAGAAAAGACAGAGCCGGAGTTTAATTCTGAGCGGGAGGCGGAGAGGAGGAGCCGGGGAAGCGCGGGAGAGAACTGCATTAAAAACTGACCTCCGTTGGCGTCGGTGAGCTCCGTGCGGCGGAGGAAGCCCAGGTAGCCCGTCCTGGCCCAGACCGTCTGAGTGTCCCCGAAACTGAGTCTGGAGTTGAAGTGGTCAGACTGGAGGACCTCCTCGCCGTAGCCGCTGTAGTAGCCGCTGCCGTTGTGGGCGCTGTGCACCCAAATCTGCCGGAGGGACCAAACAGAAGATAAGAGTCTGAACTTAAGAAATCCACGTCTCAACTCAAGACAGGAATGGAATTTATATCAACCTCGACCCAGAAAGAGCGGTCTCTATATAAACTGTATATAAACTGGAAGGAAATAGGGCAAGGAAAGAGACAGACGGGGCTGGTAAAAACTTTATGGATTTCTTAACGGGTCCGCCGGCCACCTGCCGACCGGGTTTTGTCCCAGTGTGCCCGACAGCCGGTTGGACTGATAAAGCTCCAGAGGTGTAAAAAGTCCCAGAGAGAAGAATAAGGGAAGCAAGGAAGGAGGAAACAAGGTCTCAAAGAATTTAAATAAATAAATAAATAAATAAATAAATAAATAAATAAATAAATAAAAGGGCAGTTAGAAGACGGAAAGAGAGCATATGGAGAGGAAAAGGGAAATTAAAGAAAGAGAAAAAAGAAATAAAGAACAGAAAGAAAAAGAAAACAAAAAGTTAAAAAGGAGAGAAAATGCAACTAGCAATTAGCTGGGGGAAAAAGGAAAAGGGAAAGAAAGAAAAAAGACTGAGAGAAGACAGAGAAAGAGAGAGGAAGAGAACTAAGAAAAGACAGAGAGTTGATGTCTGGTGACCTCTCCAAGGTGCGAGTCTCCCAGCGGTCCCTTGGTCTCTGGGTTGGCGATAATGATCCGAACTCCGGGTAGGATCTAAAAAATAAAGAAAGAAGAAAAAGGGAAAAAGGAAAATCCGTTACCTTGGATACAGATTCATTCTGAGTGACATCTCTGATTTCTGCAAGAAAACAACTCCACAAAAACAGACGCGGCTGTTTACAGTTTTAACAGATGGTCGGACACTAAGTGTCCGTTCTCGGCCTCGTCCTCATCATCACACTTTAATAAAACCAGTCAGGGACCACGGGGAACGCTGTGGTGACACCTCACACGGCCGCACTTCCTCGGATTTACTCCCGCCGAGTTTTTTTTTTTCCCCCAAACGTGCGCACCAAAGAGAAAGATTGAGCGGAACACATCAAAAGAATGGATGGACTGAGCGTCCTTTCTTTCCTCCTCCCACACTGAGTGAGTCAAAGTAAACAGCGGGCCGATCGGCACCCAACTCTGAAACATGACGTCTCTCTCTCTGTCAGCATGTGTGTGTGTGTGTGTGTGCGTGTGTGTGTGTGTGTGTGTGTGTGTGTGTGTGTGTGTGTGTGTGTGTGTGTGTGTGTGTGTGTGTGTGTGTGTGTGTGTGTGTGTGTGTGTGTGTGTGTGTGTGTGTGTGTGTGTGTGTGTGTGTGTGTGTGTGTGTGTGTGTGTGTGTGTGTGTGTGTGTGTGTGTGTGTGTGTGTGTGTGTGTGTGTGTGTGTGTGTGTGTGTGTGTGTGTGTGTGTGTGTGTGTGTGTGTGTGTGTGTGTGTGTGTGTGTGTGTGTGTGTGTGTGTGTGTGTGTGTGTGTGTGTGTGTGTGTGTGTGTGTGTGTGTGTGTGTGTGTGTGTGTGTGTGTGTGTGTGTGTGTGTGTGTGTGTGTGTGTGTGTGTGTGTGTGTGTGTGTGTGTGTGTGTGTGTGTGTGTGTGTGTGTGTGTGTGTGTGTGTGTGTGTGTGTGTGTGTGTGTGTGTGTGTGTGTGTGTGTGTGTGTGTGTGTGTGTGTGTGTGTGTGTGTGTGTGTGTGTGTGTGTGTGTGTGTGTGTGTGTGTGTGTGTGTGTGTGTGTGTGTGTGTGTGTGTGTGTGTGTGTGTGTGTGTGTGTGTGTGTGTGTGTGTGTGTGTGTGTGTGTGTGTGTGTGTGTGTGTGTGTGTGTGTGTGTGTGTGTGTGTGTGTGTGTGTGTGTGTGTGTGTGTGTGTGTGTGTGTGTGTGTGTGTGTGTGTGTGTGTGTGTGTGTGTGTGTGTGTGTGTGTGTGTGTGTGTGTGTGTGTGTGTGTGTGTGTGTGTGTGTGTGTGTGTGTGTGTGTGTGTGTGTGTGTGTGTGTGTGTGTGTGTGTGTGTGTGTGTGTGTGTGTGTGTGTGTGTGTGTGTGTGTGTGTGTGTGTGTGTGTGTGTGTGTGTGTGTGTGTGTGTGTGTGTGTGTGTGTGTGTGTGTGTGTGTGTGTGTGTGTGTGTGTGTGTGTGTGTGTGTGTGTGTGTGTGTGTGTGTGTGTGTGTGTGTGTGTGTGTGTGTGTGTGTGTGTGTGTGTGTGTGTGTGTGTGTGTGTGTGTGTGTGTGTGTGTGTGTGTGTGTGTGTGTGTGTGTGTGTGTGTGTGTGTGTGTGTGTGTGTGTGTGTGTGTGTGTGTGTGTGTGTGTGTGTGTGTGTGTGTGTGTGTGTGTGTGTGTGTGTGTGTGTGTGTGTGTGTGTGTGTGTGTGTGTGTGTGTGTGTGTGTGTGTGTGTGTGTGTGTGTGTGTGTGTGTGTGTGTGTGTGTGTGTGTGTGTGTGTGTGTGTGTGTGTGTGTGTGTGTGTGTGTGTGTGTGTGTGTGTGTGTGTGTGTGTGTGTGTGTGTGTGTGTGTGTGTGTGTGTGTGTGTGTGTGTGTGTGTGTGTGTGTGTGTGTGTGTGTGTGTGTGTGTGTGTGTGTGTGTGTGTGTGTGTGTGTGTGTGTGTGTGTGTGTGTGTGTGTGTGTGTGTGTGTGTGTGTGTGTGTGTGTGTGTGTGTGTGTGTGTGTGTGTGTGTGTGTGTGTGTGTGTGTGTGTGTGTGTGTGTGTGTGTGTGTGTGTGTGTGTGTGTGTGTGTGTGTGTGTGTGTGTGTGTGTGTGTGTGTGTGTGTGTGTGTGTGTGTGTGTGTGTGTGTGTGTGTGTGTGTGTGTGTGTGTGTGTGTGTGTGTGTGTGTGTGTGTGTGTGTGTGTGTGTGTGTGTGTGTGTGTGTGTGTGTGTGTGTGTGTGTGTGTGTGTGTGTGTGTGTGTGTGTGTGTGTGTGTGTGTGTGGTAAAAAAAACACCTCTTACCTTTTTTCCCCCTCAGTTCCTGTGTCTCATTTTCATTTTATTCCTTTTAAAGCAGAACTGGTCTCACACATTGGGGTTAAAATGAATTTTCAAAATCTCAGAGACAGAAGAAAACTCTCAACTCTTGCCCTGGACAGAGATCTCAGGTCGAAGCAGCAAACTGTCTCATAAACCTGCTGTGATGCCCACAAACCCACGGACACACGGGGGGGCTGAAAACATCCGGCAGGGCTCGTCTAAGACTCAAAACCTGCTGCCTGACTCACTAAATGTGGGAGGCAACGCAGTCGAGGGCAGAAATAGCTCTGGATTCTTCTGTCATTCAGTCTACGTCGAAGGCCATGTTCCTGCATCCCGTGTCCCTGGGTGGGTTTCTCCTTTGGTAGCTTGGACGGGTTTGTGCATCAGTGACACTTCCCTATGGGGGTTTCACTCAAAACACCCATTTGACGCTGTTTAATTTTTTACTTTGATTCACTGGCATCATATTGTGCACCAGATTAAAAAATCCCAGGGAAAAAGAAAAGAAAATCTAGTTGAATTGAATCTGTTCAGGGTTTTGAAACAACAGTGAGTGGGAGCGAGTTCCAAGTCACACTCACCTTGCCAGACTCCATTAATGGCAGACTGTGAGGAGAACCTCTCTCCACCAACCGAACCCTGAAAGACAAAAGAAGCGTAAATGTTTGTGCAGTGAAAAGGAGGAAAATCTCAAAAACTGAAGATAACAGGACGGGTTGCAGTACCTGTCATGGCGCAGCGCTCTCATGTCCACGTACACGGTCGTCGGGTCGGGTCCTGAAGTGCCCTGCAGCCAATCACAACGCAGACACGGTGTGATTTACGTGAATTCAAAGTATTTATGTGGCTGTGAAGTTTCAAAACGCAGAACTAAAGATTATGTAGTGGTGCAGTGTTTCCCAGTACAAAACTCTATTTAAAATTTGTCAAATTTCTGAGATCATGGTGCAAACAGGTCCGTTTTTGATGGTTTTTTTTTTTTGCTTTTTTACCTGCAGGCAGATGGCCAGGTTGACCCTGCAGCCAAAGGCCGTGCTGACAGATCGCGGGTGGAGGCCAAGGTCTTTGAACAGTTTGGAGAAGGAGTGTGTGAGCGACATCCGGGGCCTCTCCTCCGCCACCACCACGCAGGCCCGGACCCGGGACAGGTCGAGACCCCGAGCCTGGACCGGAGAGAGAAACAAAAAAAATCTCATCATGTGGAGACTCTTAGGGACTTCATTACATCTGTTTTACCTCTGTGTGGAAAGAGGGACACGTGATGAGTTTAGACTTGGTTTAAGGGCTAATTAAGAGTTGAGTTAAGATGAAATTGAGGAGCATCACATCTGTGACAGCAGAGAAAAATTTTGTGAGCATTTTGTGAAAAATAAAAAAATTATGTAAAAACAATTACTACTTTTCAGTCTCCATGGAGACAGATAATTACTAAAATCAACTCTGCCGGCACCGTCAGCGACCAGTCGGAGGTGTCTGTAGCTCCGGCATCGGACTCGGACTCGGACTCGGACTCGGACTCGGACTCGGACTCGGCCTGCATGGCCGGAGGCGGAGTCTGAGTTTATCAAGCAAGTCCCCTGCAGCGGAGGAGTGAAGCCAGTCGGACCGAAGCAGAGTCTGTGGGCTCATCTTATGCCTCATCTCAAGGAAAAGCCTGGATCAAGAGTGTTTTCTCAGCTCTTGAAATACTCAGCTAAAACAAGCTTTTTCATCATGGATTTTCTGAGCCTCAGGAGTCTAAGGAACTAAATTCAGAGACTTCTTGCAAACTAAATCACAGATAATTGTAGATTATACATATCAAACATATTTGTCATTGAGGACAGATTGATGTTCGTCATATCGTTGACTTGTGGCAGCTGGAAACAGGATGAGCTGGTGGTTTTCTGGTGTTCTTGTCCTCCCCAAACAGAAAAAGATGTTTTTCATCACCAGGGTGTTGTTTAAGATTTAGCTTTTTCTCCAGATTTTTAAATTTTTTAGTTCGCTGTGTAATTTTTTGTACCTAATCAGACAACACAATCTTGTGTGATTATAACCCAGGAACCAGAACCTAAGGTCAGGTCCTGCAAAAAATAGTGAAGAAGGTAAAAAAGACTGCTAGAAAATTTCTTGTGGTGGGAAAAAGTCCTAAATGTGACAAACAAAAAAAAAAACCCAAATCCCAAATGTCCATAATTTGATCTGACGCGTGGGTTGTGCCGGAGTGGTGCTGACCTTGAGCGCCTCGGTCTGCAGGCCCAGCCCTTTGGTGCAGAGCTCCATGACACTGTAGGAGCAGAAGGTGTCTCGCACCCTCAGCTGGCTGACGGCCAGAAGCCACAGCGCCGGGTTGGACTCCAGCTCCACCGGGGGGATGAGGATGGACTGGTGGCCCGAGTACACACTGCAGACACACACACACGTCCCTCAGTTCATGTCTCCAGTATCTCAGGCATCTTTACGAGCTAAATTTAAGAGCTTCTATGATGATAAAGTTTCAATAAATTCACAGATTAAAATCCAAATATAGAAAAAATCCAACAATAGAAACAAAACCAGGGGAAAAAATATATTTTCCTTTTTTAGGGGGTTTCAAATTTTAAAAACATGTATGCACAGATTATGTTGATATATGTGTAGCAAGTTGCTGCTGTTTAATTAAGAGTGTGCCCTTGGTTATATGAGAGCAGGAGGACATATTAACCCCTTACACCCACTCAGAGGACAAACAAGTGCCTAAGATCTGGTTATGCACCGTTATATTTGCTTACCAAGGTCCTATTTAACGATCACACGCGATAAAAAGGACATTAAACCTTTGCGTAACCCGCCGGTCCTGTGAGACTCTCATACCGATGAGATTTGCAGCCTGTTTTACTCAGGAGTTGCGAGCGGCAGAGGACCTGAGCTCTGGAGCCGGGGTTTAAGATTTAATGACGGCTGGGTTGCAGACACAAGGTGTCACAGATAAACATCCCCCAAAGTGAATCTCTGGCTCTGGTTGTTACAGGAGGTCGGTTAAAATTTCTGACATGAATCACGATGCAGCCATAACGTGCACTGAATCTTCTGTTGTATGGAAAAAAAGAAAAAAAAAGGAAACACTGCGTGGTGAAGGGTAATGAAAGATGAGCGCAATTAGCACCCCCCCCCCTTTGCAGTAGTGAATTTCTAACCAAGCCATGTCATGAAAAAAAGTACTTTGTGGCCAAAAGTTTGTGGACACCTAAATGATACATAAATTTGAAATAGATGCACACGGCCATTAATCTGCTTCTACTTCAGGCTCCATTATTTCCAGTTTCAGACTTTCTGCGCCAGATTTTAAAATCTTTTTGGTTTTCTCCCAGTTCAGACACAAGCACAGACGTGGAAACAGTCCTGCTACAGTGAACTTAGAGATGAAAGAACAGGGACACTGTTAACACGATGTTAATATTGGTGCAAAGTTAAATGGGGGGGGGTCCTTATGACACATGAGACACGTTTAATGGTTTTCCCCGAACCTGCAGAGACACCAAAGGACGAAGCCCAGGCCGCAGTAGGGGTCCAGACAGATGGCCACTTCTCTGGATGGATACAGCTCACACTGCAGCTTCACCGACCGACAGAAGGCCCCCACGGCATTGTGAGACATCTGGGGACATCAGGGTAAGGAAAGAGAGAGGGAGGGAGAGAGAGAGAGCAAGAGAGAGAGAGAGAGAGACAGACAGACACGACAAAACACGCAGGGACAAAAAAAGAACAGGACAGAAAGTTGGAGAGTTAATACACAAGGTAATCAATGTGTTCTTCAGCTTTTTGTTGTTGATTTTGTTAGTAGGTAATTTTAGACATTTCCTCAACTTTCTTTATTTAAAAATTCAAAATTTCCCCCTGTGGAAATGAAACAGCAATGAACGAATTAACTAGGGAGGGAGGCGGGGTCTGGGAGACAGGGCCAGAGGCCGTAAAGCGGGTTTGGTCGGGTCGCCAGGGATTAACGCTGAGCTGACCTGAACTCCGGCCAGCATGCCGGTGGTGGACACGCTGAAGTCGAGATAGGCCAGGCCATCGGGGTTGGTGGGCTTATACAGGGCCGGAGGCTTCTTCTTTGGCAGGTCATCTGCAGCGTGTGCGGGCACACACACACACACACACACACACACACACACACACAACAAACAAACAAACAAACAAACAAACACACACACACACACACACACACAACAATCTGTTCAGTTACATCCATGTCAGAAACACTGACCTCCAGTTGAACCCACAGTAATACTACAGCCCTCGTGAAAAGAAACAGAATTAAAATGTCCCGTTGTGGGAGACATTCTGTCACATGGATCATTACTTGACTCGCATGGACATAAAAAACCAACTGAGTGTAAAACTTGGTTACTGTCATTTTTGCAAACATTGTTGGATGTTTGCACTGTGATTCTAAAAACCAGATATTTCATATTTTTATCCAAATATTTCATATTTTTATCCTCTCACCAACAGAATTTGAAGAACAACAATCTATGACTATGCTCTTTCAGAATCTCAGACAGCTAAAAATTGTGCACAAGCCTAAACCCAGTCACATTATGGGGACTTTTTTCATCCGGGGCCCCTCATGAACCCCACCCGATTTCATGCATGTCAATCCACAATGACACACATCAGGATGCCGCCTCAGCATGAGTTCAGTAGGAAAACAATGGGTGAGGGTGTTTCTGAAGCATTTCATGCCCTAAACATTTTGTTTTGTGTTACAGGAACCTCTTGTGCAGTTTTTTGACTACTTTTGTTGTCTACGACCAGAAAAGTGGGTCTGTACTTTGTTTGTACCCAGTCGCAAAGATGCGCAGCAGACGCATGTGCATGTGAAGGACGCAAAAACACTCTCTTGCGCTACAGTCAGTGGCAGTAACACACCAAGAAATGTAGTAACGTACCAGAGAAAGGCAGGACAGAAGCAGCCTGACCGATGTCTTATCTTAAGTACATTTAATTGCCTTGTTGTTGAAAGGTGCTTTACAAATACACCTGCTGTGCTTTGCCTTGGATATTACCAATGCAGATTTTGAGACACACAAAAAGGGTCTTCCCTCTGGTGCATTTAAGGTCGTAAAAAGGGTCATGCTAGGGGGGTTTGTTAGAGTAAAAGTAAGGGTTAGGCAATGTGTTGTCATTCCATGTTTTGTGTGTCTGTCAGAGGTGCTCCGGTACCCGTGTCCAGGACAGGAGGCCAGTTCCTGATGTCCACAGTGGCCATGGCCTCCTTGGTGCGCAGCAGCTTGCAGATGACAGCCGTGGTCATCACGCACGCCGAGTGACTAACCTGAAAAGAGTGAGAGGGGTAAGAATCCAGTCGTCAGCTTCATTTCATTTCATTTCATTTTAATTTATCAAGGCAAACAAGGGCATTAATAACATGAGGTTACGGTTTGATAAATATAATTTTCTGTGTCCAAAAGGCTGCAGCAGTCTCGTTTTTAGTTTTTGAAATGACTTGTGGAAATGTGTTGATTAAATATTCAGTGGAAGGCTCAAAATTTAGCAGTCTGCACTGAAATCTCTGACCTCAACGATCATCTTGACGGTGGGCAAGGTGGTGGAGATGTTCTGAGGGTGCGGTGGTCGCACCGTGATGGGAACACAGCCAGCGTAGAGGCAGCCATAGAAGGCGGCGATTAGGTCGATACCTGCAGGGAAAAACCAGGTCACAGAGGGGGTCAGAGGTGTGAGAGTCCCGTTTCATTTTCATTACTCGCTCTGAATCTCCGAAATGTAGTTCTATAAGAGAGCGTGCGTCATCCTTGACCTGGTGGGTAGACCAGAGCCACATGGTCTCCCTCCTGCAGGCCC